>JACEFO010000001.1:0-38371 GCA_015342445.1 Digitaria exilis
TCAACGGGGCAGCCAAGATCCGCCAAGAGAGTCGGCCATGCCTCTTCATCTTGCGCGTACCGACGGAGAGGTCACCCTCGCTCGAAGTTGGCGAAGGCTGCACTGAGCTGAAGGGCGCGAGTCTCGGTGTGCCCGAGAAAACTGGTTCTCAAGGGTCAGCCAAGCAGTACGAGCGGTGCCACCGAAGAGGGTGACGGAGTCGGAGACCTGGGCGACGGTCCGCTGAGATCCAGGACAAGACGACAGTGTCGAGGTTCAGGTCGTGTCCCGGGCGCCTCAGGGTGTTGGTGAGGACGTGGTCGGTGAGGTCGTAAGCGTCGGAGAGGCCATGAGCACCTGGTCCCGCCAACGTGTAGAGGTTGACGAAGAGTCGAGGACAATGCTGACCATCCCCCGGATGTGCTGGACACCCATGGCCTGGAGGTGGAGCTGTGGTGACCACCGGTCGGGAAGGTGGCCGCGAGAGCCCTCGAGCGGAGGCGGCGTGGCGTCGAAGCGTTGTAGGGGACGACGGGCTGGGAGCTGGAGGCGGGCCTGAATGTAACGCTCAGCCTCGGCAACCCGGCGAGCAAGAGTGTCTGCAGTGGCACGCTCACACGCCCAGGTGGCAGAGGCCGCGCGAACCCGCTCCTCGGCCGCCGCGGCCTCAGCCTTGGCCGCACGGAGGGCGGCGGAGAGAGCCGCGTCGGCCGACACGGCCCGTCGAAGACCTGCTTGCCCGTGTCGCGGAGAGGATGACGGCCCGCGGAGGGTGCCGAATCGAAGACCCAGATGCCGTCGTCGAGGGGCATGGAGCCCGCATAGCCACGTGGGCCCCGCGGTGTCGGCGAGGGCGGCGAGACCCGCGGGTCGGCGAGACCCACGGCGTTCGCGAGAGCCGCAAGCTCCGCATGGTAGGCAGCAGCGACGGGCCGGGGTCAACGGACGGCAGCGGTCCGGTGCTGTCCACATGGGTGCTGTCACGGGAAGGAGAGGCGGAGCAGGCGGCGGCGGTGGAGGGCACAACGGTGGACGCAGCGGGGTCGGCAGTGGTCCCGAGGGGGCCCACAGTGGGGCCCACAGCCGTGTGGGCCGGCTGGACCCGGATCTGGGCCACCGGAGAAGGGCGGTGGTGGTGGCGGCGCCTGGAGGCGGTCCGAGTCGGCGCTGGCGGCTGGGCCCGCGCCTGCCCCCACGGTGGCGGCCCGCATCTGCCTCAGCGCCGGCCGCGCCGGCGGCTGCTGCGAGCCACAGCGGCGGCGGCATGGCCGTCGGCGGCTGGCGGCTGGAGAGGGGGCGCAGGGGGTCGGGCGGCAGCCATGAGGGCTGCTGCATAGGAGGAGGAGAGGAGGGAAGGAGGAAAGGGGAGGAGGGGTGCGGCCGCGCCGCCGTCCATGGCTGCAGCGGCGGCCGGCGACGGCCGGCGGCGCTGGAGATGGCTGGCGGCGGCTGGGAGAGAGGAGTTAGGCTGATACCATGTTAAGGGTGTATTCACAACACTGGCCACTCAAAACCCTAGAAGGGTGAGATATATACAACCCTAGATGGGCCACTAAATGGGCCAGGCCTTATGAGCCTCTATACACTCCCAACATGGCTTACTGTTTGTTGGGACTGCTGGGGAATTTGCTGTTTCTTTGCCTTTAACACTCGCTAGTTATGAACCACAGAACAAGCATGCAATTTGTTTCTTCGCCCAGAAGTAATGAAGTTTGTAGTGCTCTTTTAAAATTGCTGATTTACTTGTCTGTCGTAGTATAGCAGTTATGATGTATGCTAGCCAGGTTGCTGCTTTTAGAAGAATATTTAAAGTTTGGTGAATTCTACCTAATAGCTGTTTTTTACTATGGTTAGCTTTTTTAGTGAACCTAATTGGTTCCTTGACTTCTTCTAGGCAGTTGGGCTACTACTCCTTTTGCTCTGAACTGAAGCAATGTACTTGGCATCTGTTTTTAACTGTTTAAAGGAAATATATTTCATATGATATACCTATAGACCTTTCTGTGTGGGAAGCTAGCAGTTTATAGTATCCAATGTGTTCCATGACACGTTCCTGCCTTCCTGGTGTGTGTGCAGTGTAGCATGAGAACCTGACATTTATTTCTTAAGCCATTGGTTTGTGCATCTGTTTCCTGTCACACACGGTTTGAGCCGTGTGGCATGCCTTACTTTTTGGTATTTCAAGTGCTTTGGGAATATGAGCAAAAACTAACTCTTCCAACATTATTCTTTATTTGACTTTGGGCACTAAAACTGTTTACCACATAAATCTCGCAGGCTGATGATTCCTACAGTATGAATGCTTCCTTCTGGCCTTTTGGGGAACACTTGGCATACATATCTAGTTCATGCTGTAACGTTATGTCTGGACAGCTAATAGCAGCAATATTCATGTATACTCAGCAAAAATATAAATAGTCATTTATGTTTGAGTAAGATATATTACCTAAACCCATGAATGTAAAAACAAATAGTTGATTTCATTCTTTAATAAAATTAAATGTGTGTGCTCTGTATGCCTGATTTCTAGGTTGAGTTTAGCAAATTGAATATAATTTATTTTTCCAGTCTTTTCTTTGCTTGCGGTCCTGGATGAGGTTATCAGGTCTGTGTTCCGGAACCAGATGAACTTTTTTTTTTTTGAGAGAGAACAGGAACCAGATGAACTAAATCTCTCTACTTCAGAGATTAGCGTGGATCTCTAGGTAAAGTATACCACAACCTATTCCATCAATTATTTGGCCTAATATGTTATCAGTTGTTTTAGAGTTTAATGCTTTTTCGATTTCTAAATTGCACAAAAGTGGGTCGCTTATTAGTATTTTTTATTGTTACTCCTTTGTTATCCTTATGTTTGTTGCAAGATAAGTTATAGTTATGGCCTACCTTACCAATATGTCCCAGGAAATGCATATTGTGTATGTAAAAGTATTTTGCTGTTACTGCTTGTCTGAAATAACCCTATTTTCAGGCTGTTGAACTTACCTCCAAAAAGCTGATTCAAGAGGGATGGAAGAGTTTAAACTTCATAAGGTTTGTCATTCTGCGTAGTGCAGACATAAGTCAGTACACGTCTAATGCTCGTAAGAACTGAACTTTGCTAATTGATTCCTCTCTTAGGTTTACTTATTAATGTTCCCGTCAATTTGTAATTGTGTTAATGGAATATTTGGCATAATTGGGACGGAATACTGCATCTTTACTGGGCCCTTTATCCTGACCTGGCCCAGTGGATTTTTCTGCTAGGGCCTTTTTTCGGAATAGGAAGGCCAACATACAAAACACTTCCAAACTGAGTGCTTTCCTCCTTCCCCAATTCCCACATACTATTTTCTTAAGCAACGCAACCTGAATAGATCTTCCCGTGGTGCATGATGACACAAATGTGGCCACTGAGTAATCCACAGAGGGCAGTTTTACACACACTTTATTTCCCCCTTTCCTGGTGGATGATTATCGAATACGAACTGCAAAACTCACCAGTGTTTTGCTACCAGAATATACTCTTATACTTTTCTGCTCTTTTTTGCACCCACATTCCCAGCCATCGTAAAGTGGTGTCTGAAAAAGGTCATGTTGCTCCCACGGAATGGAGAGAATTGTATGCTCAGATGGTAGTATCATAAAGCTGTGCACCCAGATAGTATCTTTTTTTCTGCAATGGTCTGGGACTCTGGGGTAAGTGAGTACTAGATTACTGGAATGGTCGATCCACTCATTTGGTGTGGATATCTGTTTGATGCACCCTTCCCACTATCGGAATCATGGTCTATCGGTGCCTGATTTGGTCACACCGGCACAAACAACTGATTGCGGTGCTAATCCACTCGTTGCCCTGATGGCGGATGAAGAGACAGGGGTTTTATCCTGGTTCCGGCCACGGGGCCGTACGTCCAGCAGTGGTGCAGAGCACCGGTTTCGTGTTGCTCGTAGTAGGGGGTAACAAGCAAGGAGGGAGAAGGAGATGAGCTCCTAAGTCCCTGAGTCTGGCTATCGCTAGCTAAGTGGTGTGTTTTAGCGCGTGTGGACTTGAGTGCGTCTGGCCGTGCGTGTCTGTCCGTCCCCTTTGCATGGGCTTCCCTTCCCCTTTTATAGACCAAGGGGGGGCGTGAGTACATGTGTTCATCGTGCTGATGTCGCTAAGTGCACTGTTCTGTCCATGCCGTGCACTATGCGAGCGGGAATCGCGCCTTTCAACTCCGGCTGACGACATGGCAGTGGCTGACGTGATGTCCTTCCTTCTCGTGACGGCTCACGGCGTCGAGGGTGGCAACTTGCGTACGGCGTCCAGATCGAGTCCCTGTAGCCTCCTTCGAGGTTCGCCTTCGAGGATGGTAGCGCATCCGAGGCGAGCAAAGTCAAAGGAGTGGTTGGCACAGTGCTGCTGCCAAGTTAGGTCTGGCCGTGCAGCATGGCGCTCAGAGGTCCACTGTTGCGAGTGGATTTGACCGGTGTCTTCTCCGGGGCGTGGGCGGTGGCGTGGAGCAGTGATCTCCTGCTTTTTGACCGCAGAGGAGCGTCATCATGACTTTGAGTGATGGGTCGCAGAGCCTTGAAAGTCGTTCCTGGTGAGGCCGGCTCGAGCTTGGACCGCAAGCTCGAGCTCGCTGAGCCTCGAACGAGACGGAGCCGCCCGCTCGAGGGTGAACGTCCCCTCGAGCTCACTGAGCCTCGATCGTCGCGGACATCCCCGCTCGAGGGTGGTCGTCCACCTCGAGCGGGATGGGTGCCGAGGAGGAGTTGTTGCGATGGGCCTTTGCCGGGCTGTAGAGCCAGGCCAATGTCGTTGTGGGCCTTGTCGCCAAGTAGTTTTAGGGCCCAAGTTAGGGTACCCCTTCTACAGGTACCCGACAGTAGCCCCCGAGCCTCCGCAGGAGTGAGGTTCAATCCTGCGGAGGTTGGTGTTCGCCGAGGCTTTCGAGGCCTTCGTCCCTTCGCGGGTTCTGGTAATCCGTGGGGGGGCGCTAGCGCACCCGTGGGTGTAGCCCCCGAGGCCTTGGGAGAGTGGTTGACACTCTCTCAAGGTCTCAACTCGATGTGAAGAACATTCGTTGCTTCCCCAGGTGTGGGTTCGTCCACTACGCCTGAGGACCTCGAACCTAGCCTTGTTTGGCGTGGTAGGGGAGATTTCGAGCTTTCTTCGTACCTCGTGCTCCCTGTTCGAGGCGGCTGAGGAGGAGGCGACCCGTGCTTCCCTCGAAGGGATCGAGCCACGGATGCCTGGTTGAGCTGGTAACGGGTGGTTCGAGCGGACGTCCATGCCCCGTTCGATGAGGGTAGGCTCGTGGTCATAGAACACGCCCGTGAAACCTTTTCGCAAAAGCATGCTAGACGGGACTCGACCTCGTTCGATAGAGGTCGAGGGCTCGATGCTCCCCCTCGAGGGGTCCCTTAGTCTAGGCTATTTGCCTGGCCTCGAACATAACCGATTGTTTTCCTCGAACATTTGAGCTTCGAGGCTCACTTTCGAGGGTACCGTCGATTATCCCTGACTCAGTTGATCTGGGGCCCTTGTCGAAACCCTTCGAAGGTCCAAGGTTCGAACCCCTGATCAGTAGAACGACGACTTCCTCCCCGAACCCCTGGTCCTACGGGGTGTCACCGCCGGAGCAAAAGGACAAGCTCGCTCCGTTGATCGAGGCGCTCCAGCGCCTTTTGAGGCACAGCCTCACCGCCGGTGGGGTCATCGCCAACTTCCATCGGCGGTGGGTGCTTCCCCTGATGCAGAGGAGGCTCCCGTTGTTTGGGATGACTCCTGGCGCCGACGTCACCGGCACAGCGATGGCGGCGGAGCCGTTGCCCGACGCCATCGCCGTTCAGCGGGCACGGCGTACCGTCGACCGGCTGGCGGACAACCCGTGGGCGGTGCCCATGCGGCCCGAGGATGGCCACCTGAGCTTCGTAAGCGACCTTTCGTCCCTCGTATTTGCTTTACGTTTCGATTTCGCGTGTTCTTTACCTCGCGACTAGTGTTTCGCAGGGTCTGTCCCGCGGCCATACTTCCAAGCCCCCTGTCCCCGAGGACAGGGCCGTCAACCGCACCCTCGCCGAAAAGGCGAAAGAGGACAAGGATCGGAAGGAGGCGCAGCGGAAGCGAAAGGATCGGAGGAAAAGGAAGCACTTGGCGGAGAATCGCGAGCGGGAGAGGCAGGGGCTCTCACCGCTCCCGACGCCAGAGACTTCCCCTGATCTCGATGGTGAGGGATCCGAGGAAGACGGTGGGGCGAGGAGTCCATCTCCTCTCGAGCTTCCCATCTCCTCGCGGGCTTCCCCCGGTGGGGCCGCCCTGGCTGCAGCGTCTGGGGGCAGCAGCGGAGAGACCGTCGACCTCGAAGCTCCGCCGTCGACCGTGGTGCCTGCTTCTGGGAGCCCGCCGGGGGTAGCGGCGGCTGCCCTCGAGGCACCCCAGGATCGAGGCGAGGCACCCGAGCGGCCGAGCGCTGTCGAGGTGGCTCCAGCTCATGGACCAGGAGCAGAAACTTCCCAAGGAGAAGCCGGCACCCCTACGGAAGGCCAGGGGGTTTCGGGGGTGACTCCTCAAGAAGGGGCCGGCGGCGCCTCTACGGGAGGCGAGGTCTCGAGGGTGGCTCCTCAAGGGGAGGCCGGCGCCTCCACGGGAGGTGAAGTCTCGAGGGTGGCTCCCGTCTCAGCCTCGAGGCCGAAGCGGAAGCTCCCCATCGTACGGTAAGTTTTCTTCGTTGCTCACTTGTCGTTGATACTTCATTTTTGTTTCTGACTGAGCTTTTTCCGTGTCGCAGTCGGTCTGGTGGGCGGAGCGTGCCTTCCCTTGCGCCGACCAAGGCCCTCAAGGTCGGGCCAAGCTCGTCGCCTCACCCGTCCTCGCAGCTCCTGGGCCCGGCGAATGAGGTCATGCAGGACTTCGTCACCTTCTTCGACGCTCAGGCGGGGCTGCAGGTCGAGCGGCAGCCGTGCGAGGAGGCGCCCCGGGTCCTCGAGGAGCCAAGGCCGCCTCAACTCCTCGAGGGCGTTGTCGAGCCCCGCGCCGAAGTTGCCCGGTCCGAGAATGCCACCCCCGCGCCTGGGGAGGCTCTTCGTGTCGAGGAGCCGTCTGCGGCGCCCGTGGAGGCGGACGCCGCGGTGCCCCCCCCCCCCCGCATGAGGGGGGAGAGGGACGAACCCTTGGCGGTGGGTTTCCCCATCTGTCGGAGCTGGCCGAGGCTCTGGGGGTGGGATCCTCCGTGACGCAGGGGCGCGAGAGCGCGGGGCCGCGCCGTCGACTCTCATCGTGCCTCCGCCGGGGCCAGCGTCGGCCGAGCCCAGCGGGACGCCTGCCCGTGTCAACGAACGTGGATCCGCTGTGATGTGGCAATCCCGCAGCGAGCTTCCCGAGCAGTTCGCTCGTGAAGCCGTAGCGGAGGAGCGCCTGTGGGACGTTCAATTAGCGCATGGTCAGGATGTTCTCAGGGCGCTGCGGGACGTTCTCCGTCTTCATGATGAGGCCGGCAAGGTCCACTAGGTGCGTTTCGGTGCAACCAGTGTTTTGTCGTAATTGTTCTTCAAAAGAGGCTTAGCTCGTCTTTCGCAGGAACTCCGCAAGCAAGCGTTCGCAAAGAACGACCAAATTGCGCCGCTGTTGTTGGAGCTCCGCCGCTTGTCAGGGGCGGTGGAAACTCGAGACCACCAACTGGCCGATCTCCGAAACGCTCGAGACCGGGTCGCCGCTGAGTGTCGGGAGAAGGGCGAAGTCATCACCCGCCTAGACGACACGATCGGCACCCTGCGCGGGCAGCTCACGAACAGCAGCGCCTGGCTGGACAATGAGCGGGCCGCGCGTAGTGCGGCGGAGTCGGCGCTTGGGGAGGAACGACGTCTCCTGGTGGAGGCTCGAGACCAGCTCGAGCTAGAGCAAGCGGCTCGGGCTACGGCGGAGCGGCAGGCTCGAGAGGGGGAGAAAGCCCTCGAGGCTGCCCAGGGTCAAGTCGAGGGTAAGCCGATTTGGCTCGGGTTTCGATCTTTTTTGCTTTGTTGCTCTTTCGTTTCTGACAGCCTTGTTGGTGCAGCGTTGAAGCAGGCGCTCCAGGCCGAGACGGAGTCGAAGGAGGCCGTGCTGGTGGCACACTCGGCGACCCAGCGTGAGCTCGATGAGCTGGTGCAGGCGCCGACGTGCAGTCCGGCAGCTCCCTCGCCAGTCGCCTTCGAGCGCTTGGGGGGCACTTCACCTCGCGTGTGAAGGAAGCCCTTCTGCTCGGGGTTCGGAAGGCGCTTGGAGTGGTTACGACCCACTACCAAGCGGACCTCTCGAAGCTCGCCGCCGGGTACGTCGTCGCCGACAACCTTAACGACGAGGAGGCAGTGGCGGCGATCGAGGAAGCCGATGCTGCCGCTGACGAGACGGCGCGAGTGCTCGCTGGCCACTTCGAGGGCGTCCTCTTTCCTGGCGAGGATGGTGATGGCTGGGACGACCTTGGCGGCGGGGGCAATCCCTGAAAGTCTCGGGCCATCGAGCCCGAGTGTAAAAAGTAGTTTAGGAATTCGGACTTTTTAGTTGTAAGATCGATTCGCTTACATCCTACTAAATATCGTTTATTTCGGTTTAAACGGGATGTTATTTTCATGCGGTATCTTCGCGACGCGCATTGTGTCCGATGCTTGTGCCTCGAGAGGAAAACGTCACTAGGATCGATCGTACGTGAATGACTTAGGCGGAGGGAAGTGTGGTGTTGCCGTAGCCTCGAGGCGTAGGCGAACACTCGGCTCAGGCGACCCTGACCTTGTCCGTTTCACGCATAGTGTGTTCCCTTCGAGGGTTTGCAAAGGGGTTTTTTTTGAAAAAAGTGACGGTTTTTTCGGGGGTCCTTTCCCATTTAGCCCCCAAGGGAGGGATGGGTCTACCAAGGGTAGAGTCATTCCTCTCTCGAAACGCGCATGGAACAAAAGTTCGTTTTATTTTCCAAACTGTGGGGGTTAAAAGTCGACACTTGATTCAAAAGGTTTGTACAAATCTAGAGTATGTACAAAGGTTTCGAGGGCCACGAGCCACTCTAGGGATAGAAACGACGTAGCTGTTGGATGTTCCAGGCGTTCGTGAGGATCTGCCCGTCCTTGTCAGCTAGCTTGTATGTCCCGGGCTTGAGGACTTCGGCGACGATGTATGGCCCCTCCCATGGGGGTGAAAGCTTGTGCCGACCTCGGTTGTCCTGTCGAAGCCTCAACACGAGGTCTCCTTTGCAGAGATCTCGATGCCGGACCCTTCGTCCGACGTCGAGCCTTCGCTGATCCGCCCGTCGCTGATGACGAAACACTCCCTGGTCGGATCATACTCATCATCGGAATAGCCGAAGCAATAATCCGCCGCTGTTTGGAAGGCTAGAAAGGCCTCTGGGTCGCGGAGACCCGAGTAGTCCCAACCAGGGCACTCATGCTCAATGGCGTATCCATCTTCCGATTCCGCGCGGGAATCGTCGGGCGTCAGAGTGGCGAGGTCGCGTCCCGAGACCGGATGACGGCCTGGCTGGCCATGATATGCACTCATGGCGGTGCGGACGAGCGAGGCGGACGTGGTTGTAGGGCCGCGTAGCCCATAGGGATAGGGACGTGCCGTCGTAGCACGTGGTGCAGACATGGGTCCCGGGAGGAAGGGGGTAGCCCTCTCCTGTGACCCTAATCGCGGGATCTCCCCTTCCCTCGCGGGAGGGGGGATGCTGACGTCGGCGGCGCGCCTTGCAGCGCGCGCTCGTCGTACACGAGGTCCGGGACGACTCCGTCGTCGCGGTGCTGCCAGTGGCAGTTGAGGAGGCTCCAGTTGGTTGCTTGGTTCCTCCTGGAGGATGCACATGTGGTAATCATTGCCATACGCCTGGAACCGTAAGCTCCCGAACCAGATCTCCTGCCCCACTGGGAGCAGATTGCTCTCGCCCAGCGGGGGCCATCCTTGGTCGAAGTTCGCCATCGGGAACGAGGGTTGCGCAGCGCTGGTCCCCTACCTGGCGCGCCAACTGTCGGTGCCTGATTTGGTTATCAGGTCTGTGTTCCGGAACCAGATGAACTTTTTTTTTTTTTGAGAGAGAACAGGAACCAGATGAACTAAATCTCTCTACTTCAGAGATTAGCGTGGATCTCTAGGTAAAGTATACCACAACCTATTCCATCAATTATTTGGCCTAATATGTTATCAGTTGTTTTAGAGTTTAATGCTTTTTCGATTTCTAAATTGCACAAAAGTGGGTCGCTTATTAGTATTTTTTTATTGTTACTCCTTTGTTATCCTTATGTTTGTTGCAAGATAAGTTATAGTTATGGCCTACCTTACCAATATGTCCCAGGAAATGCATATTGTGTATGTAAAAGTATTTTGCTGTTACTGCTTGTCTGAAATAACCCTATTTTCAGGCTGTTGAACTTACCTCCAAAAAGCTGATTCAAGAGGGATGGAAGAGTTTAAACTTCATAAGGTTTGTCATTCTGCGTAGTGCAGACATAAGTCAGTACACGTCTAATGCTCGGTAAGAACTGAACTTTGCTAATTGATTCCTCTCTTAGGTTTACTTATTAATGTTCCCGTCAATTTGTAATTGTGTTAATGGAATATTTGGCATAATTGGGACGGAATACTGCATCTTTACTGGGCCCTTTATCCTGACCTGGCCCAGTGGATTTTTCTGCTAGGGCCTTTTTTCGGAATAGGAAGGCCAACATACAAAACACTTCCAAACTGAGTGCTTTCCTCCTTCCCCAATTCCCACATACTATTTTCTTAAGCAACGCAACCTGAATAGATCTTCCCGTGGTGCATGATGACACAAATGTGGCCACTGAGTAATCCACAGAGGGCAGTTTTACACACACTTTATTTCCCCTTTCCTGGTGGATGATTATCGAATACGAACTGCAAAACTCACCAGTGTTTTGCTACCAGAATATACTCTTATACTTTTCTGCTCTTTTTTGCACCCACATTCCCAGCCATCGTAAAGTGGTGTCTGAAAAAGGTCATGTTGCTCCCACGGAATGGAGAGAATTGTATGCTCAGATGGTAGTATCATAAAGCTGTGCACCCAGATAGTATCTTTTTTTCTGCAATGGTCTGGGACTCTGGGGGTAAGTGAGTACTAGATTACTGGAATGGTCGATCCACTCATTTGGTGTGGATATCTGTTTGATGCACCCTTCCACTATCGGAATCATGGTCTATCGGTGCCTGATTTGGTCACACCGGCACAAACAACTGATTGCGGTGCTAATCCACTCGTTGCCCTGATGGCGGATGAAGAGACAGGGGTTTTTATCCTGGTTCCGGCCACGGGGCCGTACGTCCAGCAGTGGTGCAGAGCACCGGTTTCGTGTTGCTCGTAGTAGGGGGTAACAAGCAAGGAGGGAGAAGGAGATGAGCTCCTAAGTCCCTGAGTCTGGCTATCGCTAGCTAAGTGGTGTGTTTTAGCGCGTGTGGACTTGAGTGCGTCTGGCCGTGCGTGTCTGTCCGTCCCCTTTGCATGGGCTTCCCTTCCCCTTTTATAGACAAGGGGGGGCGTGAGTACATGTGTTCATCGTGCTGATGTCGCTAAGTGCACTGTTCTGTCCATGCCGTGCACTATGCGAGCGGGAATCGCGCCTTTCAACTCCGGCTGACGACATGGCAGTGGCTGACGTGATGTCCTTCCTTCTCGTGACGGCTCACGGCGTCGAGGGTGGCAACTTGCGTACGGCGTCCAGATCGAGTCCCTGTAGCCTCCTTCGAGGTTCGCCTTCGAGGATGGTAGCGCATCCGAGGCGAGCAAAGTCAAAGGAGTGGTTGGCACAGTGCTGCTGCCAAGTTAGGTCTGGCCGTGCAGCATGGCGCTCAGAGTTCCACTGTTGCGAGTGGATTTGACCGGTGTCTTCTCCGGGGCGTGGGCGGTGGCGTGGAGCAGTGATCTCCTGCTTTTTGACCGCAGAGGAGCGTCATCATGACTTTGAGTGATGGGTCGCAGAGCCTTGAAAGTCGTTCCTGGTGAGGCCGGCTCGAGCTTGGACCGCAAGCTCGAGCTCGCTGAGCCTCGAACGAGATGGAGCCGCCCGCCCGAGGGTGAACGTCCCCTCGAGCTCACTGAGCCTCGATCGTCGCGGACATCCCCGCTCGAGGGTGGTCGTCCACCTCGAGCGGGATGGGTGCCGAGGAGGAGTTGTTGTGATGGGCCTTTGCCGGGCTGTAGAGCCAGGCCAATGTCGTTGTGGGCCTTGTCGCCAGGTAGTTTTAGGGCCCAAGTTAGGGTACCCCTTCTACAGGTACCCGACAATTATATACTGGTCAGCTGATGTTAGCTTTTCCTTTGGCCCATATGGTGTTTTGTTGAGTTGGTGTACACCTGTAGCTGGATCCGAGGTGGGCACCAGATTTTCCCTGGAACTGTTGCAATCAATTAAAAGCCATTATAATTGGTGAACGAACAAGACATCTGCTCATGCTGTAGCCTCAGTTGTCTGCTCTGTACATCTGCATTATAATTGGTGAAAATACATTTACGTTTACAGGTGAAAACACCTTTCAGACACGAACGGCAGCGAATTCTACTGCCGTCCACAACAAAAAGGCTCCTGACAACCAGAAGCAATTCAAAACAATCGGGTGGTCTTATCAGTTCATCCTATATGTATGCAGGTGAGATCATTCAGCCTCTTTGTAACACTTATGGATATCCACTTGTAATAACTTCTCATAAATGTCCCTGGTCCTTAGCAAAGGGCCACAAGAACGTATGCCACCACGCAACGAAACCGACTGAAAGCATTTCTGTATTAAACTTAAACCACATAATACATCCTTTTCTCAGATCAACTGCATGCATGTTAGGGGCCTGAATTCATTATCATCTTAGAGGCCTTCGTTGCATTTTAGGTCCGCCGTACGGAGACAAAAGCACCAGACATTATTGTGAAACATGTAGGTCCATATGATCTGATGGCTCTCGTTGGATACACTTGTTAATTGTTTCAATTATTAAAGAAGGAAGCATAGATGTGGTTGCAGATTATAGACAACAGACAAAGCCGCCAGGATATTTGAATTTTGAATGCAGAGGATAAATAAATCTACACAACAAGACTATCAACTAATGGGAGACAAATGCAACTAGGCATGGTCACATCTACCTGAAAGTCTTCAAGGCCGTGATGAAAGGAGTTGTCTACCTCAGATACGGGCTTTTCCTAAAAGTTAAAATGGCAAAAAAAGATTAAAATCGCCATGCGTGACAGCCTTCTCATGAACTGCGAAAGGTGATTCATATTTCATGGTTGCTTCATTGCTTGCAAAATAGAAAGTTGTTGTGGCCGTTTACCGTCCCTTAAACTAAAAAATATACTGATGTTTCTTTACCTAGGGGAAATATCAACAATATTCTGAAGTAGATAGTTTTACTGTGCAGGAGAAATGGATGTGAGGACAGGACCGGTCCCTGCCCGAAAATTCCGGCTGTGACGAAGAAGAATCCAACTGGAGGCCACATGGGAAAGGCTCGGCGTTTGCTCCGCCCCATTTCCGCGGTTCTGCCAAGTTCCCAATGACCCGCGCCACGCGCGCCCAAAAGAAAAGATTGCCTGTTTGGAAGCTTATGGCCTATACTGCTAGACGGTGTTGCCTCTGCTGCTCCGGGAGTCACAGGAAAAGCAACACCGAACAGGCAGAGGCAGGTATGTTGTATGCTTAACCTCCACAGCCTCTCTCCCATACGGGTGTGTTTTGTTGCCTTTCCCCTTGCGCTCTTGGCTCTTGCGCTGGATGCACTCGCGACAGCCTGCCGCTGCCTGAAATGCAGCTTTGACTAGCAAAGACGCGGAGCCTCAGCCTAGCACTAGCAGAGTGGTCACAAAAATCTCAGTGCGGGCCTGGCGGCTGGACGGTGGGTTAATGGGTCTGGGTGTCTCTCGCTTGCCATGGGGTCCTGCTCATTTCTGGCTTAGAGCTGTCTAATTATTGAACAAACTTGGCTGGGCTTGCCGTTGCTGTTGGGACTAGGGAGGTAGGAGTCCGCATAAATGGTAGCACAAATTATAGTAAGACGCTAGTCCAATTAAAAGATGGCCATAGCTAGAGATTGACACAAAATTGTATAAAAGATGGCCATGCTTCTGTAAAACTTGCAGCCCCTAGGCTAGCCCGGCGATGAGCCGCTGACCATATATTCATAATCTGATACCTTTTCAAACCAGATGCACTGTCAGTTGCAGAATATTATTTATTAGTGCTGGCACTAGGATTTGGTAGCTGATTTTTAGATCGAAAATGTCAGTCACTAGTGTACTAAAATGATATCACATTGTGTGGTGTGAATGTTACAATGCAGTGAAACACGAAGGAGAAGATTTTCGGAGTAGATTTTCGCGGCATGCACTAGCTCAAAGAAACATAGCTTGAATTTCAGCCTGAACAGGCTCTAGTGTAGTGCGGGGCCGTCGTGTGTGGCTGACAACAACCTTGATCAAAGTTCAAGCAAGAAAGTAAGAGTACGTTGTGACATGTCCTTATATTAGAGTCCGAGGAACTCCCCGTTTGCTTCGTACTGGAATGATGTGTGTGCAATTGTTTGCTACTCACAACCTGAACAGGCTATTGTGTAGTGTAGTGTACACGTTAATAATATAGGGACTGCAGCGTTAGTTTTGTCTCCAGATAAAGCGGAAAAGTGAAGAAAAAAAAAGGCAATAGTAAATTGACCTTCCCAGTCCCTTGATGTCGTACAGATCATTAATCTCTAGACCCCCAGAGCACTCGTCAACATGCTTTCTACCAACTTACGCCCGGTTTTGGTAGGCATGGCAGGCATGGTTAATTGGTTAGCACCTGCTGATGCCCGGTTTTGGCAGACAAGCCAGTATCATACAGCCATTAAACAAAGGAGACACACGAGTTCGAAAAGGAAAGCGAGCATTCAGCCTCTCTACGCTTTCGAACGAGACGGAGCATGGTTGGGTACAACAAAGCGAGGCAGGCCCGTCCGTCATGCCCATTTGGCAACTTGGAACTTTAGAGCAGGTCAGCTCACAGTCAGCCCCGAACGCTTCGGCCGTGTTTAGTTGTGGTGGTAAAAAATATTTTTTTCTGGGATACGTGTTATGTGAGGGGATGAATAGAAAGGAAAAAAAGGAATTTTTGAGGATGCGTGTTCTGTGATGGGATGAATAGGAAGTAAAAAGTATTTTGGAACTAAAGGTGTGTTTAGATTGGGGAAAGATTCCCCGAAAATACACTGTTCACCAAAAAAACACTGTAGATGAATAGTGATATGTGAGTAGAAGAGGTGGGATAAATAGGGAAAAGTTAGATTAATAGTGGATTTTTAGAGAATCCTTTTAAATCTAAACGGTGTCTAAACACGCCCCGCTTGTTCATCGGATCCTGATTCCTGAACTCCCCCTTTCGTGCACGCACATGACGTGCTTTCCCCTGCCCCAAAGCGCCCAAAAGTTGAGTGGACTGGACGGGCGTGGTGTAAAAAATCGCGAGTCCGGCCCCCTTGCCCTTTGCCCCGTGACCGTGAGCGAGCCTCCAGACGGCAGCAGTGGAGTGGTAATATCCTCCGGTATGCATCTCCCTTTTATGATTGCCCCCGGATGCGCGCGAGGACAGCAGGCAGCGACTGGGCACGGGCACATGGCGCTGAATCACTGACGAACCTGCCGAGGGGCAGCCAGGCAGGAGCTGCCGTGCTGCTGCTGATGAGACGACGGCATCGGCACTCGGCAGCAGAGAGCAGCAGCTGCTCTGCTCAGCGGTGGGTGTGGCCCGTCCTCCGTCCTGGGGTGACCTCCTCCTCTCGGCGACTCGGCCCGCCCGGCGCGGCGAGTTTCATCGACCCAGGCCAGCCCTCCTTCAAAAGGCGCGGCACGTACCCGAGTACGCGCACACGGCCCCACCCGCCACACCGTGCGCCCTCGCGTGCTGCCTGCCTTACCTTACCTTACCTTTGCAGGGTCGACGGCTTGATGTAAAGGCGACAACACCGGGGAGGTGTTGCTGCTGCCGACGGACTCTACCTCCCGCGTCGGCGAGGGCCGGCGGCAGTCGCCTCGCCGCCGCTTTTATTGTAACAGGGGAGCCAGAGGATCCCGAGGAGTGGATACCGTAACAGATCGCTATATGGGTAGTTTAAGGATGGGTTCTTCTTTCCTCTTCCACGATATAAGCATTTCAGGTTTTGGTCAAAGCCATTTTTTTTTAACTTTGACTATCAATACTAAAAAAATCACAATGTTTGATCAAATATAAATAATTTTGTTATATTAGTCATGAAACCAACTATCATAATATGCAACTTTTCATATTTGAAGCAATTGATTTTTTTATAAATATTGAGAATCAAAGTTGAAAAGTATTGACTTTGATCAAACCCTAAAATTCTTGTATTCTAGGACGGAGGGAGTACAGACTTTGGAGACAGGTTTGAAACAGGTCATTTCGAGATCGATTTTGCCTGACGATTTTAGGGCAGCTCCAGTCCAGGCCTGCGGTAGAGGACTAGAGGTGGCGCTGAAGGCCGGTATAGATCGAAATTGCGCAGCCACGAAGATGTGGCCCTACCACTGGCCGTCTGGCCGAGTCCCTCGCTACACCATGCTCATGCTCTAGTAGGTACCCCCGTACTGATTGTCTACACCAAGCGCCAAATCTGATCCTGTTGCTTCGGGACGACAATAGGAAACAGCGTCATGCAGTGTCGAAAGGAACACGGACTCCGGCGTTTCTTTAGGCTAACTGATGGTGGTGATCATCGGTCCCTGCCATTATTGGCAGAAGAAATTTTGGTAGCACGTAGGATGGTCATTGTCAAGGATACGAGGAAGCTTTTTTTCAGGAAAATAAGCGCGACTAATGAAAGCGTAGCCAGTGTCCCAATGATGATGGGCCGGCTCCAAAAGCACGGCTTTCAGTGATTCAGTGCGAGAGGCGTGGGCGCGTGCTGCTTTTCCCCGCTAATTCTAAGCTTAACGCACATCAATCACAATCAGGATGAAGTCTACGCATGCGTGCATGGCCATTAAGTGCATCATGTACGGCACCGTACACGTTTGCGCAAAAAAAGGTAACCGAAGCTTCCGTACAGATGATGATTTTAGGTTCAGGTTGGCATTTGCATGTGTACATGTTGGGTCATACTCTACAGGTCCTAATTTCCTTGTGCTAACTACATGAAAGCTGTTTCGCGATTCACGTGTCCTCTGTGTAGACTTCCGGTCGACAACAGATGCTCACAGCTCAAGCTTCGGACAACAATTGTCTTGGAATCTTTCGCTGTTGTCTGGGTTGAATCGCTGAAGTGCAAAGATGCTGATACAGAGTTTCAGAGGCCGATTGAGCGCCCAACGGACTCGGCACCTGATAATCGCACCATCCAAACCCCCGAGTACCCCATGCCCTGTCGGATAAGAGCGTGTCATTATTTATAAGCATCGCAAGAAAAAAAAATCACTCCCCCGGCATGGCTAGGGCCTTTTTTTTTATAAGGGAAAATTTTATTAATTTCAGGGTTTTATTAATGCCAGCATGGCTAGGGCCTAGGTGCGCGTACGGACGGGTTGCTTTGAGAGGTCAAGCCGTGGTGCGAGTCTTGCGACCAGGGCCCCATTGCTGCACACGCAGGACTATGGCCTGAATTGGACCATGTGTACCCCGGAACAAGAGCGGCACATGGCACGGGCATTTAGCTGGCCCACGTCGACTGTCTTATGGTCGCCTCGTAGCTCTACCATGTTGGCACCGGTTGTATGACACTGGACAGAGCGAAGGAGATAGATGAGCTTCTTCCTCTGGTCTAAGATAGCAATGAACTAATTCTCTCTCCGTTGTTCTTGCTGACATTTGATCATTCGTATTATTCAATGATTTATTGTAGATATAAGGACCCTTCAAGAAAAGTTAAGTCATTCTTGAAATACCTTTAATGATAACTGAAGTCACAAATAAAAATAAATAATACTTATATGACTTTTTAAATAAGATGAATGATTAAACGTCATGATAAAAAAATTAACAGTGAAAAATATTTTGATATAGAGAGGCTAATACTATCCCTATAACTATATTATATTAAGTAGTCTTGCCAATTAGTTGGTTACTTAGCCAAAACTTGGTAGTCTTGCCAATGACCTAGGTTCCAGCTAAAAGCAAAGCTAATAATTTAGCCGGTTAAGCTCACGGACACTAGTTTTTTCAAAGAAAGAGATTTAATTCCACATAGGTCTGGTAGTCCATTGTTACAGACGCCAGCCGACACACCAAGCGATCACCAGGTAGGTAGCATAGCATGCGTGTGCCGAACCAAGTCGCCATCCTTGTGGCTGCAGCCAAGTCGGCGTACGTCTTCAGGGCGTGGCATCTCTACTCAGGTTCTTGTCTCACTTGTCCTAAACCCACTAATCTCTCACGAGCTAATCAAGCACCCCCCTGTACACGTGAGACTGAGACAGGGCCTATTTAAATCGGAGTCCGGGTGATCAATACTAGTAGAAGAGAGGCAAGCGAAAGCTTATGATTGAAGCGTTGATCGCGATCAGAAGTCGCTCTCGCGCCGGGACAGCCAAATTTCGGTTAACTTCTGCACTTGCTATATATCGACCGTCTGTTAATTATAGGCTGTCGGCCGGATGTCCTGTTCCAGACAGAGAGAGTAGCCTCCATTCTGGGGGATTTGTTTTGTGAACACTTCGGAGTCAGGTCGAGAGTGGAGTGACGCTAGTTTTTGACGGATGAAGGGACTTTGAGTGTTTTATGTGAACACGCATGTTCTTTTCCTTGGGAGATTTGATCTGCAATCCAATGGCAATATTGTATTAAGAGTTTACCATCTCTCGATCTCTTAGTCTAGTATAACATATTGCTTCCTCCAGGTCATGTGACAAGCCACTTTTAGCATTTCCGCCCTTCAATATTTAACCTTTATAAACAATTCTTGATTAGGACGGGATATTTTAACTTCAGGTCAAGTTGAATCCAAAACAATGTACTCCTACAATAGTGTGTCACATCATTGTATTCTTTTTTGGTCTCTTTTAATTTCAGCTGATTAACAAGTTGGGTAGAAAACTATTCAATAAACCAAAGATTTATGTATTGAAACATTTAATAATATAACATTTTCTAAGGACTTTGTGTATTCCTCTCGTAAAGCATCTTTATATGGTGCCACTCATAGAGAGAGAAGAACGACAATGAAAACATTTAGGCCAAATGCAAGCCAGTGAGGCCAGTCTCAGTGGGGGTTTCATGGACACAGTTACCTGGACTGGAGACTAGGTAACCGTGCCACAGGAGTTTCATGGTGATGAAACTCCCCTCACATCCCATAAAACTCCCCCTCTTAATTACCCTGTCATGTCAGCAAAACTGCTGATGTAGCAGTGAATTTAATGCCCATGAAACTCTCATGAAACCCTCCATTGAGACTGGCCTGAGGGAGCCACTCTTGTTCCAATGATAATTGATCAACTCCTGTTGGTCCAGGTAATATGGAAGGAACGCTAAATTACTCCATCCATTCACAAAATAAAGTGACCAGTTCTAATTTTACTTTTGTTTAGTTGGCTTGAATGTTAAGAGTGCTTAGGGAAAAAAGGTTCAATAAATTTACACTTTCGCTATGTTTGCACATAGATACACCTTCTGCCCCCAAACAATTTATTCTAGAATTCAAAATTTACAGGTAGAAACACTAGTTGTCATATCACTAACCTAAATCCACCGAAAACAAGAATGTACATGCAGAACAAAACGAAGTAGGAACATGATTAGTATTCTTTTTAGCAACTTGGCAGGAACATGATTATCGACATAGGAGTATCAATTTGTAAATACTTTATTTTTATTGTATAGACGTGGCCACAGCATGCTCACACAAGTTACAATGTTTGATGACTTCGTAAATCCAACGTCGTCACAATCAAATTTTATCACATTATCTCACAAAATATTATGTTTCCGGTGTTATGCATGTAGAAGTATATATGTATTAGGACTAGAACTCTATTAATTGTTCATGCAATCTTCTCCTATTAGGAGTCTTCTCTGTGTGGTCTATTTTCAGATCTTGCCTGGGATGTAGTTGATGGCCGTGCAACGTGTGCATAAACCTGTGGCAACTGCTCCCTGCTGGCTACTTGGCACTTGCAGACATGCGATCAAGCGACGGTACAACGGTAACGAGGGTGAGTTTAGATTCACCAATTTTTTCCAAAAAAACACTATTCATCTAACTTTTCTTTATTCATCTCTCCCTCCCACTCATATAACACTATTCATCTACAATGTTTTTTCAGGTCTACATTGTTTTTTCAAATCTTTCTCAGTCTAAACACAGTTCACTTGTACTGTCCTTGGGCCTTCCAGAACAATGTTCAAGATGGCTGTTTCTCCATAGCACTTGCGTGTTCATTATTGAACACAATCTTCCACGGGTCGAACAAGTCAACAGGAGAAAGATACGATGCATGTCTGTAACGTACTTTACACCACTACCCCAGCGAATAATATCAGAAGAGCAAGCATAATGATTTAGCCAACTGCTGGCTGAGTTCTTATAGTTTACCTTTCAGCCCACCCATATAATGGTTAAGTCTTTTCAATAAATGTAGGGCTCACCTATCACCCTCTTATATTTTTTTGGTTATTGTGCCTGGGTGGGCTGTAAACTTACAGCCCACTTCTCCTCTCTCTCCTCTTATCTCTCATCCAACTCAGCATTTAGACTTCTCCCAGCCCACCACTATACTTGCTCTGAATTCATAATTCGTATAACTGCCAAACCCCCCGAATTGTATAGGCTGTGTTCAGATTTAAAAAAAGTACTTCTCCAACTAGTTTTTCCTATTCATCCCACTCACAGAACACGCTTTCTAGTGTACTATTTATCTAGCAAAAGCAAAAGTACTTTTCACTTCCAATCTGAACGCAGCCATACTATCTCCGAGCAACAGAGTAGACATTCCTTGATGGCAACTAAAGGCATCAAGGCATGTTGACGGCAAAAGTTCTGGGAGCAGCGCCTTTTAGTGCCTGGCAACGCTGGTGCATTTGATTTCTTCATTGCTTGTGGCGTCATGGCTTGGGAAGGCCCACTGAAGATAACAAACGAGGCATTGGTTTCCTGATCTGTTCACTTCCTTTACTCAAGTCTTCAACACATCGCGGGTCGCACCTCTCCCACCTAAAATCTCAGACTCACACAACCTTCCTGCAGGTGGTGTCGAGCGTGGTATACGTTTTATCAGTATAGTTCCATGGCTCACACAACCTTCCTGCAGGTGGTGTAGAGCGTGGTATACGTTTTATCAGTATAGTTCCATGGCTCGTACATTCAGTGCCGGTCCTGACATTTTTAAGCCCAAGGCCAACTTAAAACCCGAGGCCCTTAACAATATTCATACTAAATAAATCTCTTAATCATTTTCATGCTCCATAAAAATTGATTCTTCATCGTGATTAGCATTTTCTTACTTGGTTTATCATGACCCCTCAAATAGTTAGTCTTACTTAAAAACCGTGTCAATTGATCTTCTCTCTGATTCTATAAACTCATCTTCTCATTTTCTCATGCTCATTTTTTGTGTGTCGGATAAATATTTTTTAGATGAAATGTTTTGTGTTAAAAATTAATAGAAAATAAATTATATACATAATTTGGCAAGCATAATGTAACACCCCTGGTGTTAATTAACACTAAAATGGGCATTAAGTTAAGCTAAGCACATTTCAAAAGTGGAATTAAGGAAAATGAGGAAAATTTCTCAAATTGAGTTAGAAACCATTCAAATGAAGCAATAAAGAAAAACTTTGAAAACTTCCTAAGAACTTGAAAAAGTGCAAATGGGAAAGTTGGAGTATAAGTCAAACCAAGAAACTTCCCTTTTCAAACCATAGCCTAAAAATGTTTGGAAGCATCTCAAAAATTAAACCCTAACCTTGGAATTTGAACTTTTCCAATTCAAATTAAGGCTGAAATGGAATCTTAGCCTAAACTCAAAATTTTACCACTGAACATCTAAATCTCCAAAAAGCAAAGTTGTATATCTTCACCTTTCTGAACTTTGCCTCCATTGGCACTTTGGCCAATTTTGCCATCTAGCCCCTTGAATTTCAAAAAATTCAGTTCAAAACAGGGTTTTCTCCCCTTTTGAATCACGGCCAAATTTTCATCTATTTCTCATCATCTCCAGTGCAGGGACGTGTCCCATGAAATTCCAAACAACTTTCATGTTGGAAGATTTCCGAGCCATGTTCAAATTTTTGGAGTTTGAGCCATGCCAACCAAGTTGACTTTGCACCGGCAGAGGCGTGCTCACGGGGTGCCCACGCCGCGCTCGCGCATGCCTGCGCTCGCCGCCGGCAGCACCCTGCCGCCTGTCGTCCTCGCCTGAGCCGGCCAATGGCACGGCTGCGTGTCCCCGCTCATGGAGCACGCGTCTGGCCAGATCGCGTGAAAAATGGCGCACTGTAGCGCTGACCCGAGCCGCGCTCCCGAGCTGTCGCCGCGTCGCCGCCGTGAACCGCCGGACAAAGCCGCCGCCCCGTTGCCCACCGGTCCGTCGCGCGACTTTCGCGACCACGCGCGCCTCTTTTTCCTCCCGCCCTTCCTTTTCTCCTCGCCCATGCGCGCCTGCCGCCCTGCCGCTCGCCTGCGCCGCGTTGACGCCGCGCAAGGCGCCAACGGCCCGCGGCAAGCCGCTGCCGCTGCGACACCTTGCCGCGCTGCCCCAGCCCCCATCCGGTGCTGCTCGAGCACCGTCTCCTTCCCCTCTCCCTTCTACTTAAAGCCCCAAACAGTTTCCTCCTTCTCCCGCGCCGAAATCGCTCGCCGGAGTTCACAGAGCCGCCGCCGAGCTCGCTCACGGCGGCCAGCCTTCTCCGCTGCTCCTCCGGCCAAACCAAGGCGCGCTAGCTTCCCCATCACCCACCGCCACTCCTCGACCAAGTCCCGACCCTTTTCCGCCACCGCAGCCGCCGGCGCAGCTCGCCGGAGAAGCTCGAGCTTCCGCCGCCGGCCGCGCACGCGGACAGCACGCTCCGCTCTTCCTCCGGCTGAACCGAGGGCACCTGCAGCTTCGCCGTGACACGCTGGTGCTCATCGACCCCTTCCCCGACCCTCTCCGACCCCGACGCCGCCGGTCACCGCTCGTCGGAGTTGGCCGAGCCGCCACCGCCGTCGCCGACCACGTTCCCGGCCATCCCCGTCGTCGCCTTCTAGCTCCAAGGAACGCGGTGAGCTCCTCTGCGCGTTGCGCCACTCACCGAGGTCGGAGACCCCGTCTAGCCGCCGGCGTACGAACGCCGACGAGCTCGGGGACTCACTTGTGTCTTCTTCCTTTTCCTAGGGGGCCGACTGTAAGATTCCAGGGACCCTTTTGTAAGGATTCAAATCTTCTAGGGTTCACGGCGCAAATAGATTCTATCCTTTGAGCATTATTCGCTGCAATCTTCAAAAAAATGTAGAAAATCGTAGAAAAATCAGAAAAATGCCAAATAATTTTGTAGTGACCAGTGAATCTAGAAGTCAAACTTCTTCCATTGCACCTCACTCAGTTGAGGCTTAGTTTACAGATTTGAAATGGCAAAGTTTGAGCACCTTTCTTCATAGCTTGAAATCCCCTGGCCAAATGGCACCTGAAAACAATATTCCTAAGTTCACCTTTTGAATAATAGAAAAAGGACTTAAATGGTGGAAAAGAGAAGAAAAAGAAAAGAATAGAGAAAACCTAAATCTCATAAATCAAATCCCAAGTTTCCAAATGAAAAGGGTATATTCACTTATAATTAATGTTATCCTTTCCAATTCATTAACCAAGGTTTAAGCAAACCCTAACTATATTAAATCTCGATATTTTAAACATTTCATGCATCTCGTGTAGATTCGGGTCTCGCCGACGGAGTCTACGAGCTAGTCCCCGCTGCCGAGGAGATTGCCCAGGAGTCCGAGGTGAACGTGGTGCACGTGGATCCGAGCCCCGAGCAGGAGTACCGCTTCGAGCCGGAAGGCAAGCCCCGGAGCATAACCTAACTTTACTTATGCGATTTACTTGATTATATGTTTGCGCATTTAAGTTTCAAGGAGTTGAATGAAACCCTAGATTGCATGATCATAGCTTCCTTTGATTGAAACACTAGTATGTAGGTTCGA
Organism: Digitaria exilis; assembly: GCA_015342445.1. Taxonomy (NCBI): domain Eukaryota; kingdom Viridiplantae; phylum Streptophyta; class Magnoliopsida; order Poales; family Poaceae; genus Digitaria; species Digitaria exilis. The sequence goes on from JACEFO010000001.1 coordinate 24,078, forward strand.
TAGTCGCTATGCTTAGGACCGTTAGAAGCGAGTGTTTCCGACACCCGCGAGATATAGGAGTTTGTATGTCTACTCATATCAGAAACACTAGAGATGATGGACGGATGATTGTAGATACCCGTCTATCGATGGTTTAATTGGAACATGTGGTACTTTTGTGTCAAGCTTTTTGAACGTACCACACATATGTACGGACCATGGGACCGGTAAGTCCCGGTACCCGATCGATGCGAGCAGGTCCGACAGCCCTCTGTCTTGGAGACGTTATCCCATGGGCCATGGGGGTAGTTGCGTGAGTCCCAGTAGTGGTGAACCTCTACCCCGAGGCTTTGGGACTCGGGAGCCACTCGCAGAGAGAGGAGAAGGATTGGGGGTGTGTTGGCATTTCCAACCATTCCGTGTGTGTGGGTTTTCCCTGGCCAGGTAGTAAATTCGGTTCGAACTGTCCGCTTCTCGCGGTTAATGAGACTGCTTGACCGATGTATGACATATTATGAAGTGAACCTGGAAGGTGAATCTTTGTATGGAATAATTGTATTGCATAACTGGTTGTCTAGCTAGGTCACCTAGAATGGATAGGCTAAGAGGGATTAAAATCAAGATGGATAAGCTAGAGATCAGCTTAGTCGCTTTTGGCAAAAGAACCCCACTAGCCAAACAGCCTCTCATTTTAGGAGTCGTGATGTGGTGATCACCAGTTGGGTAATCTTGTTGAGTAATAACTAGTATACTCAGCCTTGCTTGTGGCTAAATTTTTCAGGGACGTCCCCTCAGGAGGTAGCTGCCCTCTATGGCTTGGGCCTCCCAGCTTCCTCCTGGTTACAAGCATCGAGTGGGAGCCGACCTCTTCCGAGGATCGTGAGGAGTAGCGTCACGGCTGCTTCAATCGTGACGATACTATGGATCGTCGCATAGTATTTCGTTTACTTTCCGCTGCATGAACTCGAATTTGTTTATTATCATTTCAATTTGGTTTGTAATAACTCTGAGACTCAATGTAAATTGAATTGTGGAATGATGTGATCTTTGGAACTCACCTTCGAGTGAGCGTATGAACGGACGATCTTCAGTTGCAGTTAGTCGAGCTCGACTCGACGGTCGTACCCGCATTTGGGAACATTTTTGTGTATTAGCACCAACGGAAGGTGAAATATACTTAAGTGGGCCCATTTCTCGGGTAAGATCGCTACACATAAATGATTTAAGGCAAAAATGCCTATGTATATACTAGAGTTTAACCTCAATCAGTACCTCGATTAGGAGATTGGATTTCCCAAACTTTTTAAAGGGGCATCATGATCTCTTCTACTTCTCTCGTTGACGTGTTCTTTACATAGCATGATAGTCAAATAGTGTCCTTCAAAAACAAAAGAAATTAGATACTAGTGGAGATGCAACTCAACCGATCATCGGTATGCACTACGGTAGCTTGATTTGCCCTCTTTGTAATCCCCCGAAAGAAAGATAAAAAGATACTCACTAAACATGAGGAGTTGCCGGATTAATCGGGATCGACAATCCACAGCTATACAGACTTTGTTACGTAGTTATGCTTTAAACATACGCGTGGGGGCTTTGGGGAACCGGGGCCCGGACAGGCCGCCCCTCTCTCCCCCTCCTGGCCCCTCCCCCTCTCTCTCCTCAGGACCGGGCCTGCATTACATTCCATTTCTGATTGTGAGAAAAATTGAACCCAAGATGCTACAACAACAAAGACCACAAGTGTTTGTGGGTGTGAATGAAAGTAGGATATTATTACCAGATATTTGAGATTATTAGCAATAGTGAACATCTGTGTTGTCTACTTTTTTATTCTCTCATAATTATTTCTTTGTAAAAATTTCTATCCTCTAGAAATTCTTGCTCCCAATTTTTATATTAAAAATTAAACGATTATTCACTGTTAAATAATCTTACTGTTCTAAATTAGAGGCTACTTTTGAAGCCTCTATATGAAGCCAATTAGGATTCTTTGTGGATAGTCTAAGAAAATAGTGAAATCTTATAATTCTAAAAAAACAGAAATATCTGGTCATCACATCAGCTCAACCAGGAAACACTTTCTGGACATTAACACATCATGTTTAAAAATATTACGTACATCATCATTAGTATTAGGTTTCACATAGGCATGGACGTCACTGATGTCAGGAAGGCAGGCTCTCCTGGTTGTGCACGTTAGCTAAATTGTGATATAGATATGTGATGGCCTCGCTCCGATGAGGGAGAGAAACACAAGAGAAAATTGATCAATACACTCTCACACCTGATACAAAGGACAAAGTATTAGACGTCTGGGATTGAATAATACAAATAAGTCACTAAATTTTATAATAAGGCCCCTTTATCGTTGCAAAAATATTTTTAAATCCCTAGTTATCATATATAGAGATGTTCTAGCTTAGGCGGTTACGAAACAGCATGATCAGAGACTCACCAAAGCTAGGCAGCAATCCGGGTTTATAAAGAAATACTTAGGAGACACTGCTTTACCTTTATCTTAAGATAGGATGGTACCGAACTATTTAGGGAAATATTCATACAACTTGCGATCACCTGGGGTTCGATCCGAGTGGACTCTTTTATCTTGAGCCTCTACTAACCGAACTGTCTGTTGTTTGATTCTCAACTCAGGCTAACGAGAGTGGGGTGTTTCCAAGCCAGAATATGCAGATTTTATAGGATGGCAAAACGGCACCCAGAAGTCATGGGCTCTAGTTTCGGGAAAACAAGTTCATGTGAGGCATCTCTGTATCCGGGCATAACAATCTGGCTGCTGCTCATGGTGCCCCCATCGGCTTGGAATTGGTTATCAGGCACCATCGTTGATTTGAATATGATAAGGAAGGCAGCACCGTGCAGCATTGAGATTACCACCTTAGGTTATCCCATCGCCGTCCAGACATCTTCTCTACGGAAATGCGACTGGATCCATCTCTGATCTCTCTCTATCTCTCGGTCGACATGGCTAAGCAAGCAGCAAGCTTCCCTCCTGCCTTTCTGCCAATTTTACCGCCAAACGAGAGCACCAGATTTCTGGAGATGCAAACATCACTCTGGCCGGTGCCTCAAAAGATGTCGAGAAAGAAAAGCAGAAGCAATTTCGTGCCTCAAATTGAAATTGGCGCGGGTTCTGCAACTGCAACGGCACGGCGCTGGAGCCTGGAGGCAGAGAACGCAGGAGGGAGCCCAAAGATCCGGACAAGGCTCAATTCAGGACGGAATCCATGCCCATAATCAGGTTTTGAAAATGGCGACTTGGGGAGATCAAGATCCATGCACAGGGCCAAGCAGCTTTGAATTGAACACCCATTTTTTTTTTCTGGGTCCTCCTGAGCAACAGTGACAATAAGAAACCAAATTGGTACGCGCACACGGCCACTGTACCCTCAAAACTTTGCTCACTTGCTATTTCTCCTCTGCCTGCCAATCTGCATACCCCACTCCGCGGTTCCTCTGCTGCAGTTACTGCCCCTGAGACTCATCCCCTCCCATCCCACGTCCCCACTCCGCACGCTCCCTCCCCGAGCGCAGCGCAGAGTCCCGAGCCCAAGAAACCAACCCCCAAGTCGAGGCGATGGCCAAGCACCAGGCCTTGGGGAAATGGAGCTGCTCAGTGGCGCAGCGGGAGCTTGGGGAAGCGGAGACTCGCGAGCAGCCAGAGCACTAGTAGCCATTACCCATTCCTACTAGCGACCCATCCATCCGCTCCCGCTGCGGAGCAGCAGCACTGCAGCGTGTGTACAAAAAAGGCCGTGAAGGCGGTAAGACCGAGCAGCACTAGGCCAAGCCAGGTAAAGGCGGGGTCGAGGGAGAAGCGAGAAGCCCGTGAGCCGCTGCGGTGCGGTGCGCAGGGGAAGCGAGCGAGGGTTTCGTCTCGTCTGGCCCTTCGATCTCCTGGCGCGCGGCCATGGACGCCTACGAGGCGACCAAGGTGGTGTTCTCCCGGATCCAGGCGCTGGACCCGGACCACGCCGCCAAGATCATGGGTCTCCTCCTCATCCAGGACCACGGTGAGAAGGAGATGATCCGCCTCGCCTTCGGCCCGGAGTCGCTGCTCCACGCCGTCATGGCCAAGGCGCGCAAGGACCTCGGCCTGCTCCTTCCGTCGTCTCCCACCTCCGTCGCCGCCGCGGGCCACGCGCCGTTCCTGCAGCTCCCGCGCCAGAACTCCGGCCGCGGCGGCGCGCCCTCGCCGCTCTCGGTCTCCTCGCCGTCCTCGTGGGCGCAGGCGCCGGCGTTCTCGAGGAGCAACAGCTCCGGGAATGGCGCGGCGGACGACGCGCCGGGGTCCGGCGAGGACCAGCAGCAGCTGCCTAGCCCCGTGAACGGCGGAGCGGCGCCCTTCTTCCCCCAGGGCGCCGGGGACGCGCTCCTCGACGATTTGCAGCTGCAGGAGCAGCTCGCGTTCCTCAACGACAACCCGGCGCACCAGCTCCAGGGGTTCCCGGGGTTCGACGGCGGCGAGTGCTGGAGCCCCGGCGCCGGTGATGGCGGCGGGATGCCCCCGTTCGGCGGCCTCGGGTGGCACAACGGCGGCCCCGTGCACCGCCGCAGCGCGTCAGTGAACGAGCTCTGCCTCGGCGGCGTCGGCGGTGACGGATTCGGGTGGAAGCCATGCCTCTACTACGCGCGCGGGTTCTGCAAGAACGGAAGCAGCTGCAGGTTTGTCCATGGTGGTCTCCCCGACGACGCAGCTGCGCTCGCCGCCACCAAGATGGAAGCCGCCGCCGATCAGCAGCAGCAGCAGTACCAGGACTTCCTCATCCGCTCCAAGAGCCAGCGGCTCGGCGGCGCCGCCTTCCCCTACTCCCCCACCGGCTCGCTCCCAGGCTCGCCGTCCGCCGCCAGCAAGTGCCTCAGCTTCCTGCTGCAGCAACAGCAGCAGCAGCAAGACAGGTAGAGCATCCGCCTTTACTAGTTAGTTCTGACCCTCCAAACTCGAATCATTGGCACCAAAGCTCCAACCTTTTTCGCCCTGCAGGGCCGCGGCGGCCGCAGCGCTGATGCTAAGCGGCGGCGACGAAGCGCACAAGTTCATGGGCCGACCGCGCCTTGACCGTGCCGACCTTGCAAGCATGATGAACCCCAGCTCGCGCCAGATTTACCTCACCTTCCCGGCCGACAGCACGTTCCGCGAGGACGACGTCTCCAACTACTTCAGGTTTGCATGCACACATGCTAATGCGATGCTGAAATCTTGCTCCAAGGTTGCTTCTTTCGTCTTCGACGATAGAACGCGAATGTGACTGAGGCTTTGCGCGCTTCTTGGCAATGCGGTGCAGCATCTACGGGCCCGTCCACGACGTGCGCATCCCCTACCAGCAGAAACGGATGTTCGGGTTCGTCACCTTCGTGTACCCGGAGACGGTGAAGCTAATCCTGGCCAAAGGCAACCCGCACTTCATTTGCGACGCGCGCGTGCTCGTCAAGCCCTACAAGGAGAAGGGCAAGGTCCCCGACATGTACAGGCATGCATTACAAATTAATCCTTTGCTTCAGACCACAGCAATGGCGGCCGTGCATGCATGCAGTTGATCGGGTTGACTGATTTTGCTCTTCGTCGCTCGCTTCACAGGAAGCAGCAGCAAGGGGACTTCTCCGGCTGCACTACGCCCACCGGGCTAGACGCGAGGGACCCGTTTGATCTGCACCAACTCGGTAAAAGATTCGAACTTACTTTATCTTGGTCAAAGTAGCTTTAATTTGATATTTGCTTGATTTTGGTGCCATGTTCGTCACATTTTCGCTGATGCTTATGCGTTGTTCGTTTATCAGGTGCGAGGATGCTGCAACATTCAAATAGCGCCAATGAGCTGTTGTTGCGGCGGAAGCTGGAAGAACAGCAACAGGCTGCCGAGCTGCAGCAGGCCATTGAGCTCCAGAATCGCCGCCTCATGAGCCTTCAGCTGCTTGACCTCAAGGCTTCCACAGGTGCTACGGCGACAGAATCGCCAATGCCCACTCCAATCGCCAATGCCTTCGCCTCCAGCCAACCCGTGAGCACCACCGCAGTCGAGTCACCACCAGAGTCGGGTACGCATAACCTCGATAGCACATTGATCGAATCAGTAAAACCATATTGGTTCAAGCATTGCTGATCCCTATTGTTCCTTGGCTTTTGACAGGGGAGCAGCTCAAGTTGAGCAGCTGTGCTCCGGAGGGGAAGGTCAACGCTGTTGATAAGGAGGAATCTGCTGGCGAGGCGAGCCCGAACGCTGCCTATAGCGACCAAAGGTGGATTTAACTACACTAAATTGCACGTTATCATTCTGCTCACTTATTATTCCAACACTTAGCTTTCATGAATCATGATCTGATAGACATTCAACTTGGAAAGGTTAAACAACATTTGAGTGTGTCAAAGCTTAATCGTTGCTTGTTCCTTGAAATCTGCAGTGGGGAGCACAATTTGCCAGACAGCCCATTCGCTTCCACGGCCAAGTCTGCTGCTTTTGGGCATGACAGTTTCAGCGCCACCGAGACCGATAGTGCCGCATCTCGTACCGTTGTGGACGCTGGGAGCATCACCGACGGCGGTGGTAGCCATCTTCGTCCCCCCGCGTTGGATATTCCTTCTCCGAAGCCCTACTTCTTCCCCATGCACAGGTGCATTAAGCCTCTACTTTCTGTGGTCAGCTAATTGCTTGATGAACATTCTGTCATCCATGGATGAATTGAAATGAAGTGTAATGATTCGCTGAATGCAATGAGCAGGCTGTCCTCCGATCACGGAGCGATGGGAATATAAAGTTCACCATTTGAAGCGAGTGATACCCAGCCTAATCATAGTAAGCACTAACGCCGTCTCTTTATTCCTGACTATGCTCCTCAAATAAGAACCTTTTGGCTTTACTAATTATGCTGCCCTTTCTCTCTTCTTTTTTTTTGTTTTTCTTTCTCCTTTCTGTGTTTGTGACAGGAATACAAGAAGCCAAGAAAAGCTATGGTGGAATAGGGAAAAAGGAGTTAAGTGTCAGGATAGTGTTAGCTCCCTTTTGCTCTTTTTAGTCCTCCCCTTTTTAGTGGATAGCTCTACTAAACCACAAGAGAAGATGCCATTAGCCTTGATTAAGAAAGCGGCGGCATATGCAGTATTGCCACTATATATATAATATTAATATATATACAAGTAATCCAGTGTTAGCTCTAGTTATTAAAAAAACATGTATACTACTAATTTTCTTTAGTATTACCAGTAGCTGATGCCATCAGCACAAACATTATTACTGTTTCAAGATCCTTATGTACTAGAACTATGAGACACAATTGAACTATGAGACACCTCCCTAGGTTTACAGTGAGGTTAATCCACAATGCTGGTACCAGCCAGAAGTCACATGTAACACCAGTACAGTATACAGGAGCCGCCCAGGGACAGGACTGGAGAAGGGGCACATGGCCGTAGCAGCGGTCTATGAGGTATTTAAACTGCAAGATCCCCAGTCGTTCCTATGGATTAATGTACATTACCAGAGCTGTGTGATATCTGTTTCTCCAAAGAAAAACAAAAGTGTGTGTGTGATCTCATGTCTACCGTCTTCACTCTTTGGTCGATCGCCTGTTTGTTTCCGTAGTATCAAACCCCTGAATCAGCGTCTGGTTTGCTAGAAAAATGTTTATGCTTTTGTTCCCATCTCGTTGAGTTGGGTCTAGTGTAGTTGACACCTACAGAAAGAAAGAAAGTAAAGTGAGAATTTATGCAAGTGCCTTGCCCCCCCCCCCCCCCTTCTTTCTCTGCATCTCCACAATGAGCACTGTTTGAGTGTTGGTGATTTTGTGAGATGCTACTTGAGATTGCCGCAGGTTCTGGATGGAAAGCTATCGATTCCGGATTCTTGTTATTGCAATATCATGATTTATACGCTTAACGGCTCGAATCTGTTTGTCATTTTAAAAACGTTGGTTGTGACCCTATACTCTCTTGGAATTCATTTTTTGTTGTTTTTTTTTTGTTCACCCTATGCGATATTCAGAATGTTCTCTGAGCACATGAATACATGTCGTCTCAACATTAAGCCCTGTTTGGGAATTTTTCTGTTAAAATAGCTTCTGAAATTACTGCATAAGTACTAATTACTGTGAAATTTCTACAACAGGCCCTAAACTCTACCGATACCGAAATCAAGATAAACAAAAACGCGGTATGATTTTGTGACTCGCCCGAGTTTCTGCTGGTTTCGTCCGGCTTGCCAAATGTTTAGGACTAGCGCTTCTGACGAAACGTCACGAAAGCCAGATCGGGCATGGCAGACGACGGGCCTACTACGTCCAGATTCATCCAGAGGATCTGAGTCTCTTCCTCAAAGCTTGTGTAAAAAATCTGAAATTACCGCGACATCTGATGGGGAACGGGAGTGTGCCTGGCCGTGACCGGCCGCGCATATACGCGCCCTGGCGTTGACCAGTATCCCTCGTGTCCGTATGCTTCACGCGCGCCACATCTCGTGTATAGGAGTTTTACACAGAACAGGGGTGTACACGACAGACACGAAGCAAAGGCGCCGGAGGAGAGTACGCGCCCCACCGGGAGGCCGGGGGTGGAAAAGGTGGGGGTGTCCCCACGGTGGCAGGGCGGCCGAGTCACGCCCATGTGGGCTGCGCAGTGTGCCCCCAGCTTTTATCAAGCCCATCAACCGCACGGTACGCGCCATAGCCCTGGTCCGGTCCGCTGCGCCCCCCGGCACGTACCGGTTCGGAGCACCCCCTCTGCTCCTCCTGCGCCTGCACACATGCATGCCGTCGTGTCATGCCATGGTACAGTTTTTCACACCTTTCGTCCTCACCGCCCGCTTTCAAAATTTGAAACAGTTTTAGAACCACGCTTCCTCAGAACGGGAAAAAATAAAATTGTAAAAACCATTGCGCGTCCTTATGTTTGCCCTGTTTGCGGCCAAAATTTGCGAAAACCTTTTGGATCAATTTTTTACAAAATGAAATTAGATATTTTTTTGTAAAAGTTTGTGAAAAACCTAACGCATGTTTAATACAATAACCTTTTGTAAAGTTTGTCATCGACTTTCAAATACTTTTTTTAAAGAAAATTGTCAATTAAACACCCCTGCTTTGAAGTGGAAGCAGCAGATGATTTGATTTGTTGGAGAATAGGGGTGCCAGCAGAAACCGTTCTGGCTCGCTAGTGTACCGATGATCGCTCCTAATCAGCAGCCAAATTTTGCGCAAAAGGCCGCTTTTGAAAAGTGAGAGCTCGGTCCGGTCCAAACCCTTTGCCACTGTAGAGCGTCGCTCGTCGTCGTCGCAGTAAAATAAAGCCTGTAAAGGCGTCTGAATCGCTGCCGCACATGCACACACAGCCGGCAATCGTTACCCAATGAACAGAGCCAGACAGGTGGCGCGACACGACAAAGTTAAAGCGGGGCGCGGGCCGAGGCGCGCCCGCCCGCCCGCGCGTGCATCCACAAAACAAAACAACACTTCCGGCCCTCCCTACGGCCCGGTTTAATAAAAAACAAACCAAACACCAGAAAGGACTGAAAAACACAAACGCAGGGGCCTCGTCGCAAAACTCCCCCAGTCGAACCCATGACCAAATCTCGGGTCATTAGTGCGGCGGTAGCCGCGGCCAGGGACGGGCTAATCCTAACGGTTGGAGTAGTAGCATGACTGGAGAGCCTGAGCTGCTGGGACTAGTGATGGTGGTAGCTAGCTCTGCGCCTCTGGTGGCGAGCAATGGCAGCGCGCGTCCCCCACCGACCCGGCCGGCCAACCATCCCGTGCTCGCCTCAGGGGTTCAGGACAAGCATGCACGATGTGAGCGGGACAAGTCGAGAGGCGAGCGGCGCTACGAGCCACGTCGGGGGCCCCGCGATCACATCCCATCGGCTCGCTCGCGTGTCGCTCGGGCCCCCCCACACCCACGGTTTTGCCTTTGCCAGCACAGCAGGCACGCCTCCTCCGCGCTGAGCAATGGCGCTCGTCTGACGACGGAGCATGAGCTAGCACGCGCTCCTCCGGCCCCGGGAGAGTACGTACAACAGAGTGCACGTACGCTCGCGGCGTGGTAGGGCAGGTGGAGGACCGGTGAGATTTGTTGGTGACTCGCGAGCAAGGCGCGGAGCGGTCAAGGGCTCAAGGCAAGGCAGGAGGAGCAACTGAATGTGAGCAACGCAGGCGACCGCAGGCAGCTGATGAGCCGCTTGCGCTTGGGTCGGCTCGGGGCAGGGCCAGCTCTGTCTGTGCGCGTGCATGTGCGCCGCCCACCGTTCGTCCCCACCGGATTCGTCACCCGTGGCGCGGATGCGGATCGCGGCGGGGGCACCTGACCCGCATGTGGGCGAGATATTGAGCGTGATCTTGTGGATCCTCGTCTCCTTGTTACTAATCTAACTTCTGAGCTCTGGTACACCACTTGATGGTTGAGGATGCTGCCGCTGCGTAATCTGTCATCGGAGATCCGTTCCGCGATCCCAGCGCGCCGCGCCAGTGCGGCGCTCGCTCGCTGCACGTACAGGTATCCGTTCATGTTCGTCTAGGTTAGCGGTAGGTGCTTGCTGCACATTTATCTTGGATTTTAACTCCCTGTCATCAGCAGGGCCTCGTCGAGAGCGCGATCCGATCTGACCCCTTCGTATTTCTCGATCTAGGTACATCCACCACTCCACCAGGACGTCGCATTCTGATTTTTCTCGCGAGATCTGGGCATCAGACGTCACCTACTTCCCCTCCTTCCCTACGGAGCATAGCAGCATGCTACCGAGCTGAGTTCGGCGCGATCGGCTAGCCTGGTCCCTGGACGACCGGGAAAACCAATTTTGTAGCTGGGTCGACCTTCCCTTTTCGTTGAGTGAACAGCCGATGCTCCTTCAGCCTGCCGGTCGATGTGTCTTGACTTGCTACTTGCGTCCCGGTCGGGAGCAACCCGCTGCCAGCCTGCCGTTTCACACCACGGCGGCACGGCACAGCTCCTGCCGCTGCCGGGCAGCGGGGACACTCGCGCGAGACGATTGGCTGCTGCCTCTTCGACGATGCAACGCAACGCAATGGCGTGTTCGTTCCAGACCGCGCGGATTGTGTAGCCGAGGGGCAGTGACGATCTCAAACTGTTGGCGACCATGCATACGTGTACCGTGTACGCGAGTAACAGGAGCAATAACATCTACTACACCACCATGCATAAATGCAACTGTAGGGTATAACGACGAAGTGTGCCGCATGCGCCCTTGTCGCGCGGTGGTCATCGGTCGAAAGCGATCGTACGAGCTCGATCGTAGCGTATACACTGTACTTTCCTATACTGTACATACAGTTCGATGCACCGGGCCATCCCGTCCAAAGGGTCCAGGAACGGCGACCGCCGTACAGTGACTCGCCTAAATACAACCGGAGGAATAATCTGCTTATTTTCTGCTTTTTCTCTAAAGAAAATAAGAAAATGGAGTATATGAGCAGCTCTGACCTGCCATTTGCTTTATATAAGAGACAATCCATCCCACTACAATTCGATATACGGACCCTCAAAGTACCGGAGGTGGCGCCGACCATATTCAGGCCATTCCCACAAAAATACACTATTCATCTAACTTCTCACTATTCATCCCATCTCTTCAACTCACAGAACACTATTCATCTACAGTGTTCTTTTGGTGAACAGTGTATTTTCGGGGAATCTTTCCCCAACCTAAACGCACTATCAATTTATTCAAACATGCTTATCCAGAAGTAGCAGTGGGGCCTGCTTAGATGAGGTCCGCAAACAAAATCAGAAAGAAAAAAAAGAAAAGAAACGAAATTTTAATTATCCACCAACCCTGACACCCTCCTCCCTCTCGTCAGGGCGCGGGGCTCGAGGCTATCGGGATGGGGGGGTTCAAACCGCGCGTGGGAGACCGTGTGTGTGCGCCTGCTTCCGCGGAGGGCCACGGGGATGCCGTGCGCCGTGCGCGGCCGGCTGATGACGGAGGATTTTCCCTTCCGCGGCCGCTTCCCCTGCAGCGGTGCGGCCTCTACTACTGTACGGTTTGGTTTCTGTCCTCCTCGCCTCGGGCGGGCGCGGCGTCCCGGCGGTGCCATTGCCGTCTCGTCGCGGGCGGCCACCGGTGGGTCGGGTGCTCTGCTCTGCTGCTGGGGGATGCGTGCTAGTGCTAGCCGCTGGTTGCTACCCCGCGCTGCACGGTTGCGACCTGTGTCGTTCGTTCCCCGTCGTCCCGGCGCTCCGGCTGGCGCGCTCCGAGGGCACGCGTGAGCCACACCCACACACTGGCACGCACGTTTCCGGGTTCCACGACAGGCGTCGATGTGCGCGCTCTCGGCGTTTGGGAACACGGAAACCGACGCGCTCTGCCCGGGCAAGGGAGGCCCATCCCATTCCCATTGCTGTTTCTCGGACCTGAGAACGTCATGGGCTTATGGGAAGTACCAAATTAGTAGGCCCCAAAGCCTCGGCCCAACTTTAACTCACTCCGTGGGTCTTATTGTTAATCTGTCCGGATTTTTTCTTAGGCACGATGAGTCTCCCAGGCCATCCCCAACCCTCCATGTAGGATGATTTCTATAACATTAATTAGGCTGCTACATAGGACACTTTGCATATGTGTCACTCTAATAAATGGGAGAGGAGAATGAGAAAATGAAGAAACTGAGTCTTGCATGAGACCCAGTGTCTACACGAGAACCTATGCAATAGACACCACCAAGTTATGCATTGGAGGGGTATGATGTCTTCATAATAAATAAGAAACAAATATATGATTGGTAAAGAAAATAAAGAGTGTATTTATTAGGAATTCACACTAAGAAACCATGGGGTTGGGGAGTATAGTTTCTATGGTGGTGTCTTGATGATATGGTAACATGGACACTACTTATAGACACTATGGGTTGGGGATAGCCTCGGCCTAGCAAGACGGCTATCAAAATAGGTTTAAAATCGTAGCGGGTAATCTCGTATGTTATTCGCCAGCACTAGCGTCAACATTTACTCTTTGGCCATAATAATCGCTTCGTATTCTTTTCACACTAGAGTTTTAGCCTAGGGTTTTAGGGACGATGCCCCCATCTTATAATAATAGGGAGACAGAAACATTAGGTCTTACTAGTGGCGACACGTGCGTGTTTTAAAAGATTATAGTGTTTTAAAAGATTATAGTATAAGAAGACAATGTTCTTTTTGACAACTTTACTAACCTAGTTTTTTACTAACCTAGTTTTTTCATCTCAAATTTTGTTGATGTTCTGCCCTTAGATGTAAAATATGAATTTCAGGGTTTATTGTGCAATCTACCTGTGCTTGATCTCATTGCATGACATTCATCCAATGCCTCATCCAGTTTGGCAAATAGGTCAATATGTATTTCTTCAATACAAGGCACATCTGTTACGGAACGTAAGAGCAGGATAGAAAGGCTACAAATTTTGACTGTAATGAGCATATCGTATCCCTATTGCACTCAGACTACAAATAAATGATCGCCATGCCATTCTAATACATATAATAGTAATGCATGGCTGGTAAAAAAAAAATGTTTGCGAGCAACTTCTGATAGGATTAGGCACCAACCACTTCTTCCACTAGACAGTCGGCTCCGCTATATTGGCCAGGATTAGCTAGTTTACAGGCATCAACCATATCTTCTCAGCTTCACTGGCCGCTCCATGGTGTGCTGCTAGAAAATCCATCCCTCCATTCCACGGGTAGCTCTCCCCGCTCCCCAATTTGCTGCATGCGGAATGTGTGCAGTTTCTCTGTTTCATTTCTTGGTCAGTAGGAGATCCTACTTGAATTACTGCACTGGCCCAATGCAACAATCAGCTTGATCATTTTAGAATAACAAGATGACTACGCATCTCTAGCAAATACCTTTTGTTGGTTATTGATATGGTGAACCCCACTATATATACAACAACATTTCTCATAGGACACCACACTACCATGCTAGGTATCTCAGAATCGTTACTTAACACATCACAGATGTGTGTAAAGAAAAGGACCAATATTGCTGATAATTGACATGTTAAGCGGAGGTTAGGAAGCCTTTTTGCTCTTGTAGTTAATTGCACAGAACATAAAGGCTAGCAAGTTCAGGAAACTGAGAGCAGCCATCATCCAGTAAGGAACCGATCCAAATGCCCTTCATTCAAGTTATCAGGTTATCCAGTCCTGGATTGCCCCCTCTGGTGGTGACACCGTACCAGAGAAATAATTATATGAGCTTAGGTAATTTCCAGCCTGAATAATTAGCAAGTGAGATGCCAGACATATGCTTATGCCACCGTCACGGTGCACCAAAGCCTTTCACATGAGCAATTTGTAAAGCGATTACTCTCCACTAATGCCG
>JACEFO010000002.1:0-22993 GCA_015342445.1 Digitaria exilis
AACATCACAAATAAAATTGTGACTAACTCAACAATCCGTTCACGCTAAATGCATGCCAACAAACTTATATGTCACCACACCTGAGGATTCTCCAGAAAGTCGCAGATTCAGTTGGGCAGGAAGGGCACGGCTTTACAATCTTCTGTGCCCTTAGAGTCCGACCACCACGGCTTCTCTCCCTCATAGAGGATTGGCTATCATATGCCCCAAGCAAACATGTCTTGCAGAAATTGTGAGCACATGGAGTTGTAAGTGGTTCTTTAATCACTGACCGGCAGATAGAACAGCCAAACTCTGCAGGATCAGGCAACAAAAATTAATTGAGATAATACTTCCAAAACAGCATTATAAAAGCACCTCAAAATAGGTCAAACAGAAGCGCGAGAACCTTTTAGAAGCCTCTCAGCAACAGACATATGAGCACGCTTTGTTACTCTCCGGATTTGCTTGTCAGTCTCAGGATCCCCAGAGAGAACAGGCTTCCTGCTGACTGGCGGAGCCACAACCCATTTCCACCCTTCTTTCTCCTGTCACGATGAATATATGCCGTTCATAACACATTGCAGCAACATTGGAAGAAAAAACAGAGGTACATACATCATAGTCCCACGAAGGGCGTCCTTTCCTCTCCGTTATATCAGTTGCACCTTGCAGTTCCTTTATTTTCGGCAGTGGTCTTGGACGGTCACCATGATCATCACTTCAAGCCAAAGCATAAGATGTCAGCAGGAACAATGCCCCTTTTCCTTATATCAGGAGCAATCAAATAGACAAGGCAAAGTATTTTTATTTTGTCAAACCTGGTCCAGGGAGCGGGCTCATTGTCACAGCGTACAAAGAGATATCTGCAGACCTTGAACTTACCCTGTGGCAAAAACACAGAAGATTATACGATGCATTTCCATATATTTATCCAGGGCGCCACCTCATAAGCAGTGGTGTGGTATGAAAGCATGGAGCTATATGTGCAAAGAATAGTAAATTACCTGGATGCCAATCTTCCTCAACATTTCTCAATTCTGTAAACTCCATCATACCTCACACCTGATTCAGGAGCATATGAGGAACGCTTCTCTTTGTGCGACCTATTTAAGAGAATGAAACAAGGCAAAAGTTCAAAGATTGGCCGGTACAAAGCAATATAGACTGTAAAAATAGACTGCCTGTATTTAACAATTTAGGAAACAGAGAAATGGATATAGGGAAGACAACAAAGGGAACATCATGACACTGTTGAGCAAGAGCAGGGCCCTACAATCATTTCTCTCATATCGGGGAAAAATGATTGAAAAGAAGAACAGATCATCTACTCAAAGAACATACAGTTGCGTGTGTAAGCATGGCAAAAGGATGAATACCTCACAACCCTAACAGGGTATCCCCTCAAGCAACTAATGCGTAAAGCAGCATTCAGCTTCTCGAATTTCTGATCAGATGATTGCTCCTTGTTTGTCCGCTTGTTGCCACTTAGATCCCTTCCACCACTGCGTTAATAGGTATAATTTTGTAGATGATTCAGTAAGGAAAGAATATGTGGGATCAGTCATGGGGGAAAAAAAGAGAAGCGGTTAAGTTTACCTTCCAGTGTAAAGAAACCACTCTCCGTGGTCTTCATCATCTTCATACCCTCCTGAGAGGGCAACTGATTGTGCGCCATATGTAGACTGGCCAGCAATACCAGCCACATGAGGAAAATGGGCACCCCATTGCCTGCACTCAAGTCGGTCTTCCCATGTTTCACCAACTCGGACACCAATATTCCTTCGGGGGTCATTTTCGGGAAGAATAGGACCAAAGTGGTCAGGTGCAATGGTCACAAATATCTGACCGCTAGAAGCATTCGCTTTGCCAGCCTTCTTAGCCCTCTCAGTTGTAAATGCTTTGTCAGGTCTATCATCATTTCGAATATACTGATATGCACCTGCCGAGCCTGCTGAGTTGGGATTCTTTGAAATCTTAGCCATCCGGATAACTTCTACCAGAGCAGAGTTAATCCTTGGTTGCGCAGCCATTTTGGCAGGGATCTGTGCCCGACATTTCCCACATGTCCTTTTCCCACTCTGAATCCACTTCTGAAAGCATTTCAGGCAGAAATTATGGCCACATGGTGTCTGCAAAAGACATAAATATGTGGAGATTAGAAATGGCACAAGCAAATATTGAATGAACGGTACAGAAAGTGTATCAGGGATACTATATTTTGGAAAGCAAAACGTACAAAGGATATGTATAACGGAAAAAGTTACAAACTCCCAAAGCGAAATGGTTCGCAATCCCCTAAAGAGAGCAACATTTAATTACCAATAAAATAACAATGTACAGTTTAGCTATGACAAAAGGCAAACAGGTTATGCATGTCTTGTGCTACCTGACAGTTTTGAGAAGCATGATAAGCATTTGCCAAGAATGAAGGTGCTAAATAAACATTATGCAGGCACTTTCTGAACAAAAGTTAGCAGAAATGAAGCATAGATAGGATACCGCTGCTCTAGTTATAACGGAAAGATACCAAACACAGTCAAACAGCTAACTTTCCAAGAGATAAAAAGACAGCGTATTTATGTACATGGAATTAGTAAACTAGGTGAGCAGCTAATGTTTACCCAAAGATAACGAACTAGACTATTTCATATGGGAAGTTCGCGACAGCATTGCTGAGCAGGTGGCATTTCTGAAAGATGGGGTTGCAGGCTACTTGCTTATTATGGGAAGTTAAACAACAGCAGCTAAATGTAGTAAGTGAAAAGAGATGCTACATTTAAGCAAACAACAGTGGTTATGGGTAACAGATTTATGCAGGCGTGGCATTAGCACTACTAGCAGTAAATATGTGCAGAATAGAAGCAACACAAAGTGATGGTAAAAACACTAGGAACATATCCGCACATCGGAAATAAATAAATACGAAAATATATGGCATGAACCTACAGTACAGTAGGAGCATTGGGATTTGAACAGGCAAAATCGAATCGGAATGGAGCAGATCTAAGTGCGAGACTAAAAGGGATGCCGAAGATGATTCGATTGATCGAAAATCGAGGCCTGCGATCTAAGCAGTCCCCGCGCGACATTCAGCAGTAAGATGCACAGGTACTAGAGTAGAAGAGGCATGGATGGATGAAGGAATCGGAATGAAAACTTACAGTGACGGGGCGCTCAGGAAGCTTCATGCAGAAGACACAGCTGAAGTTCTTCCCCACGATCTCGAGGGCGTCATCGGCCGCGTCGTCCTCGTCCTCGTCGTCATCGGCGGCGGGGGCGGAGCCGGCGAGGAGCGCCTGGCGGCGGCGCGCCTTCTCCTGGTCGGAGAGTGTCTGGTCCGCCTCGATGGCGCGGATGGCGGCGACGAGGTCGTTCCCGGGGCCAGCGGGGGCCGGGGCCGGGGACGAATCCGGGGAGCAGTCGGGGCAGCTCCAGCTGGCGGCGTCGGCGAGGGCGGGGGGCTTGGAGAGGCACGGGGAGTGCCACGGGGTGGCGCAGGTGGTGCAGCGGAGCAGGTCGACCTCCGGCGGGGATGCGGCGCGGCACACCATGCAGACGCCATCGCCGTCGCAGGGGAGGTCAGGCATGGTTGCGGCGGCGGCGGCGGGCAGGCGCGCGGGAGGGGTGCTGGTCTGCTGGCGCTAGGGTTTTGCGCAGGCGGACTGCGGAATGGGGGGATCGGTGGGGGAGTAGTGGGGAGGAGATGATGAAGAGGAGGGTGGGTTCAAATTTTTGGTTTGCAACTGGGCGGGGCGGGCGGGCGCGGCGGCTTTTGCTCTCCAAAATCTTCAATTCTCTTCTCCCCTCCCGCAGGCGACGCGCATGGGGGAATGCGATGGGATGGCCCGGCCGGGAAGAGAGGGAAAGGTCGTGGGCCCCGCCATAGGTCGCGTCCCCTCCTGCCCGTGTCTCTCCGGCAACGCCATCTGGAATGCAGGAACGTCTGGCTGACAGAAGGTCCCGTAGGTAGGGGACCCACCGTTCAGTGGCTACGAAGTGGAAACGCGGGTCGTGAAAGGGGGGTTTTCGGAGCGTTTCGGGAAGAGGGGCGCCAATTGGAAAGGCCGGGAGTGGGGAGAGTCGTGGGCGGCTCTCGTGGAGTGACGCCTTTGCCCCTCCCTCCGACCCTCCCTCTGATTTTGGCTTGATTTGATATGAAATGATTTATCACATGACTTGCCATTCCGTTGTTTTCACTCGACCGTTTTTCAGTTTGACAAAGGTGAGATAAAAAAAAAGGTTTTCACCATGCTACAGGACACGCTTCTCAAATGATGAAAAGTTTTTGCATCGGAAAGTATGCATAAACTTTGCAAAAAGTTGGTGGCATTGATTTTTATACGTGTGAGAGCTTTTTAAGATTTTGCAAAGGAGTGAAAAACCACTAAAACTTTTCACAAAGTTTTACCATCTAATAGGGCCAAACAAGAAAATGCTTGCACAGACAATGTCATCAAAAAATTTCTAAGCTAGTAAGTTCCATAAGTGACCCCTAGTTATAATAGAATGTGGAATATTAGGTGCAATGCAATTTCTATGCGCTTTATATGGTGCTTTCTAATATCGTTTTACTATAAAAGTATACTTACAGCTTTGTATCACAAAAGTTATTCACTGATAGACCAATTGTTTGTAAAAAAGCAATTTAGCGAAATAAATCTTGTTATTTTGACAGACCAGTGTCAAGTTGTCAACTACGCAAGGCTTTTCCAATAAAAGGTAGTTGATTTTTGTATTTATCCTAATAACATATGTTTCTTCCTTTAAAAAAAATCATGTCCGCACCCGGCAAGATTCCAAGAGGCAAATATTGTAGTTTGTGGGTACGTTTGCCGCACCTTGTTTTCATGCTTTGCCAAGCCAAGCAAGAAAGCTGACGTTCTCAAAGGCTCAAAGCCGACGACGCGAGGCTCGCCTCCGTGGGAGAATTGATTTCGGCTCGCGGTGGCACGATGAGGCTCGCTCGACCGGACGAGTGGACGACCCGACGCAAGCGTAGCGCCGGAAGCCCGGAACCGGACGCGCAAATTGTACGCGCAACTGTTCCAAGGGACGAAACGAAACAGGGGACGGCAGGCTCCAGGGTTCGTAGCGTAGCGACATGACGACACGGCAAGTCCCTTGTCCCTTCTCTCTTTCGGAGACGACTGTACGACTACGAGTTGGTCATCAAGCTCCCAAACAAAATAGAATGACGCGGCGTGTTTACAATTTGCTTCACGTCAGCCAGCCCAGCCTATCTACCGCTAAACGGAAGCTCTTGCAGACTAATTTTTGTACGAAAAGAATACCCTGAGCTAATGTGTGTTTTGGCTAGTATAGCCTAGTAGTAGTAGTCCTCACTCCTGAGCCCGTGGGGTAATTTACTCCAATTTACTTTGGGATTAGCTAGGTAAACATAAGCAGTTGTAACTTCTCCTAGGTAAAAGAAAAAAAAAAAGCTGCAACTTGTGAGTGTTGCCGCTTTTCCCCTTAAGGTTCCCATGATCATGCATTTCCATATGCTGAAGTGAGGTATAGTGAAAAAAGGGACAATTCTAAACCCTCTACTGTATTGAGAGAATAAACACCAACTTTTTTTCCAACCTCTTTCTTTATGCATTTGACCCTATTCGTCTTCTTCTTATCCATTCTCCTCCATCTTTTGTGTTTGATAGATTCCATCACTCTCTCTCCATCAATTTTGTTGTACCAGTCGGCCTTTCGAAAGAAAAAGTTGCTCGTCTTTGTATAGAATCAGCCAGATGATGATTACTACTATATGTAGTAACCAGTATGTACACATAATCTAAAAGCATTACTACCTATATGCTATAGCTAGTGATCTACTTCCCGACTTCCTTTTTCACGTACAAATAAAGGGGAAAAAAAAGGAAAGAAACATGATGTTACATCAAGGATTCCCGGTCCAACCAACGGAGTATAATAGCTAAGGTAGAAAGAAAAAGAAAAACATTATGAGAATCTTTATATTCATGTCTTATGGTTCATCTTTGGGCATGTTTTGTTCCGATTCCCTCGGTCGCACTTAAATTGTCATCTAAGAGAAGATTTTCTCGCTTCTCGCTTTCTCGCCTCTTGTAGTTCAATTCTCTAAAGTGGCTTACCAGATAAGCGTGAATAAACAAAAAATAAGCAAGTATGTTTGGTGGGATTATTGTTTATTTCCACCTACAAGTCCCTTATAAGCAGTGTGTGCGCGCGCTACACAAAAACCTACGAGGGCAAATTTTATCATCCTAATATTCTATCTAACTATTTTCCATGACGTCGAAGGAGAAGGTATTTTGTATAGACAATAAAACTGTATAACACTTTTAGTATGATAGGTTAAATTATAGGTAGATCTTTCACTCACAATGAAAATAATCTCACACATCGCTAGCGAGTAACATGTGGTGATCAAATTTATTTTAAAGCTTGTCTACTAATAATCCATTAACAATGCAAAAAAGTTACTTTTAGATGGAAATAGGGTGTGCTATTCAAAGAAGAAAAAACACCTAATAGGTTGTTCATGCAGCAAACATGATTGTATGTCTAACTGTCTATGAAAAAAAAGTCAATAGTGAAAAATAAAACATTTTACCTATCTCATACTCCTAATTGATATATCCTATGTCAAGGCACACTACTTTAATTTTGCATCACCTATGATGGTTCTTCGTATATACTACATGGGCCAACGGCTCACGGACGTCCATAAGATGTCATTGAAGGTTTGCATTTTTGCAAGTGTTTTTTAATGGTTGGATTAGTCTCTCCTAATATAACGTGGGAGTTTAGCTGGATCATAGCTGAAATACCAACACAACTCTTGAAAAGTAATTACGTGCCACGGGTACGCGCATTTGGCATTAACTAGGATATCTTAAAATGAGTTATTTTATATTAATTTTCTTACACAAATGTATATCTAATTGGATATCTTTATCAATGGACGATTGATTTGACACCAATGTTGGAACATATCCAGGGTGTGTGCCTCGACGAAGAAGAATGTTGCTCCAAGGTCATTGTAATATATTACGAGTACAAGTAGAGAGTGACACTGACATGTACATCTAGTGCTAACCTGAATGCCGGCATCTTGAGGTCGCTTTCTAAGCTCAGTTTATTTGGTTGCCAGATAGCTTTGGACACTTGGTTTTTTTTTTAAAAAAAAAAAACTTTAGCTGCTTTGATTGGGTTTACCGTTTACATGAGCTCAGAGAACTCCTATGCGGATGCAAGCTATGAAATCGTACAATCGTCTTCTCTCTCTCTTTGTTTTTGAGAAGAACACGAGGGCCATGCAGTGTATGCCCTTTTTTCCCATGAAGATACAGTACATGAAATCAAGTTGAAAAGAAATCTCTCAATTTCGTTCAAGAAAAAAAAACTCAGTTTCGTTCAAAGAAAGAAAACTCTCTCAGAAGCAAAGCAGACACGGACTCCAGAGCAGCATCACCTAGGGGTGCAATTGGGTTGTAAATGGGTCAACCAGTTGCCGACCCAGCGCATACCCATCGATAGGAATTTTGGGTTTCGGGTTACCCTGACCCATAATAGAGTTTACATGTGGGTTAACCCAAAATACCAAAAAAAATACCAGCGCCTCCATAACGCATCTACCGTCAGTCTTCACTGGGGAGACAAAGCTCGAGTGCCAGAGGTGCGGGCGAAGGCAGGGCGGGGTAAGGCATGGATGCGGCTTGGCTGAGCTATGCGTTGGTTATCTGCCGTCGGATCTCCATCCAGGCGAAGAAGGTCGCCGCCTCCAGCTATCGACGCGCGGAACAGTCGAGCCGCCGACGGAAGGGCGGAGCGCAGACGACCGCACCGACGAGGCCGCAGCGAAGCATCTAGGCCTCCGTCCCTCGCATGGAGCGCAAGGACCGCCGTTCCGGGTGAGGCAGCGGTGAGAGACGCTGACGCCCTGGTAGTGCGTGCGATGGATATGGAGAAAGACATCGTCAGGCAATCCTTGCTTTAATTTTGATTTGCTGATGGAGAAGCAAGTCACAGCAAAATTAATCAGCGCCACCAGAACGATCTCCAATTTCATGGCTGACGATCGTGCTCCCGTCCATCCTCGCGTGACTGTTTTATCCATTGAGATCGTGGCAGCAGGGGGAAGATAGAGCTTGGTGTTTTTTCTGGGTAACCCATTGACCCAGAGGACGAAACCCGTAAAACACCATAATTATATTGGGTCAATTTTATGGTGTTTCTCTCTACTATTTGTGGATTGGGTTTTGGGTCAATGGGTTGACTTAAGAAACTTGCATCCCTAGCGTCACCCGGTTTCGGTTTTTGCTAGCCATGAACGCGATGATGCACGGATCCAGTCATCCAGCCAGAGCCAGCCATCCAGGCTTGCGATGGGGTCCAAAATGAAAGCGGGGGGATCATGCGAGGGGCGTGCGAAGAAAACGTACAAGCAAACCATGTACCAAAATGAGACTCTTGGTTTTCTACGAGGGTATCAGTGCAAAACACCCCCACCCCACCGCACCGATCTAGTGCGTTATTTCCGCATCGACGGCAGCTGGGTGGCACCTGAGGTGCTCCTCGCACCAGAGCTCTTCTCCTCTCATCCTCCCGCTCACCCCCTTCCTCTCCGGGCCTCTCCTTCGCGGGCGGCGACGACCGGCGCCATCCTCCGCTACGTCTTCTTCGTCGGGGCCAGCGGCCAGTGACGAGTGCACGCCCGCCAGGTACGCGCTTCGCTTCCCTTCCCGCTGCGCGAGACCGAGCTCCCACCCAAACCCTAGCGTGCTATTTTTTTGTTCGGATCTGGCCCAATTACCAGTCCCGCGCTGGATCCGCCCCCCCTGATCTTACTGTGCGGCGCTCTCGTTTACCTAATTGGTACCTACGCCACCTCGTGCTCTCGTCGATTCGGCCTCTGAGCGATTTTCCTCTCGCCTCTGTTTGCAGGGACCATGGAGCACTGCATGACGAGGCTCGGCGCGGGGAGTAGCCAGCAGCTCCCCTGGGTGGAACCGATCCCTGACCGAAGGTCGAGGTTTTGGCAGGTGGATGTGCAGCCTGCGGCTCGGATAGACCTCATCTGCCCTCAGCCCCGCCGCGCCTCCCGCCCGCCCTTCCTCATGGACTCTCTCAACAGACCCATCTCCAAGCCTAGCGGGTCAGCTCCTCGTTGCCTCCTCTACTCACCACACACTTGCATGGAGCCTGGATGTTTGATTCTAGGCCAGAGTAGTTTGTTTTGTCTAAAATTACGGTACTAGTACCTGCTTGCTAGGCCATAGGTTGCATGGCTGTGTGTATGCTTGCTAGAATTTGAGCCCTGATTGGTATGCCGTTGGTTGCATGCTTACGTTCATGCTAGATTTTGAACGCCAATTGGTCGGGCGTTACTTGAACGCCAATTGGTCGGGCGTTACTTGCCTTGCGTGTGCTCATAGTTAGTGAGGATAGCAGATATAGTAAGATAGAAGCTTGCTTCAAATCTATGATGCTGATGCAGCAAAACACGACAAATTTTGAGATACGTTCACATTAGCTGCATGCAGATAGGGTTACATGTGTCAACAAAGGGTAGTCATGCGAGGATGGGTTTCACACATGTTCGTTACAAGCTTCCGTCAGCAGCAGTTGCATTTGTCTAGCGACAAAAGCAGGCGATGGACGTTACATTGGGTTGCACGTGCTGGTCGATATAACTGGCGATAGACCGTTGCACATTGCAAAGTCTTGATTGCAAACGTGCACATTTATAAGCAAGGAAAGTGGAAACGTTAGCTGCGGTTACATGTTCTGGCAAAGTAGGTGATTATCCGTTTACATGTTCTGGCAAAGTAGGTAATAATCACCGAATAGGGTTTAGTGTATTGCATGGTACGTTTCAAATCACTGAATGTAGGATTGTCAAATGTTGGATGCTTGACAATGGCAGTAGCCATGTATAACTTTTTCTGACAGTGTGTGCGTTGTGTGATAACAGGGCACTTCCAGTGTACAGAGCGGACCCCCCTTGTGATATCCTTGACCTCATCCTTAGCAAGGTATCAGTGGTTTTCTTGGTATTGAAATTTTGTACTTGTGCACCTTCTTTTCCCCAGTATTGTGTTCTTCTGGATGTGTGAGTGATGGACAACTTGCTCTCCCCTGTTTCAGAATGACCCTGATGTGGATACTGACTCAAGCGGCCAGGCAGGCTTTTTCTGTGGCTCGCCTCCTGTGCGCACTAACAACCCTGTTATTCATGACCCACTGTTTGGTAAGAAAACACCATCCTTTTCTCCCCTAGGGAGCTCCTTTGGCAAAATGGGAGCTGGAAGAGCTGAAGTAGGTTCTCCGTCTTGCGGGGCGAGCAGCCCAAAAGTAAGAATCGAAGGTTTTGCTTGCGGGAACAAAGAGCCCCCGCACTGTGCAGTTACATTTGCCTGAGCATTTGATGATCCCCATTGACCCTAACGCCATTTTGCGGCCTCACAACCTGTACAATTCCCAGCCCACCTGAGTATATAACTAGTTTTTTTTCCTTTTTATATAAGCTGCTAGCTGCTCATTCAAAAAAAAGTTGAGTCCAGTGTCTGAGTCCAGTGTCTGATGCCCTTGTGATTGTGGCTTTTGAATCTGCACGGTCTCAGGGAGCAGAGGTATCGGATGTAAATATGAGTTGTCCGTTGTACCTATAGTAGGAGTTGTATGTGTCTATCTAGTAGATGCAGTAAGGTTGGTTCCATGTGTCTGCGTCTGTAAATATACCTTGTTACCTTTGGAATTAAGTTGAAATATGATAATTATCTTATTCTGTTGGCATGCTGTTCACTAGAAGTTGCTTATTATGAGTTTTCTGGATACATACCTTCAATGCGACTGTATCTGAATGTCCTTAGTGTCTGCAAATGACATGTGACCACACCTTCGTTGTGTGAGCGAAATGTCTGTGGCCAACTGGCCATGCAGCTGTTGCGTCATGAATCATGTCAAAATGTAAACATGTCCGCTCCTTTTAGCTAGTTTGGGTTTTGCAGGTGCTTGTTTTACGTTGATTTGGATCTTTGTCCGGTACGAGTTTTGTACCAAAGCAAAAGTTCTTTTTTTTTTATCTCTCTTTTGAATACGGAAGAATCTATGCTGGCCCTATACTGTCCCAAACTCCCAATCGATCATGTGAAAGGATTCCAAGCGAAGGCGATGTGCATGACATCAGATTGGATACTAACCCTTGATATCATCAGCAGGGGGTACGGTTCCTGAAAATTCCTAGGATGCCAGCCCAGTCAGCCTCATTTCCAACAAATCAATAATATAGTTTTACATAGTTTACAACAGTCAATGATGCAGGACATGGGATGGAACAAATAACGAATGGCGTGTCATGTCAATTTACAAATTAATGAACCAATACAAGAACATCAACTACTACATCTGAGTCATTCATCTAGCTTGAACAGGCACATATGAACAGAACAGGTGACTGAACAAGGTGCTTGGTTGAAATGAATCAATGATCTGTACAAATGAATCCAATTAGTCGATCGACCGACCAAATCGGTCTTCAGTTTAGAATGCTGCGAGCTGAGTAAAAGATGAACTGAGCTCAAATCTTTCAATCCCATCTTTTCCCCTAAGCACGCTTGCAAACTGAAACAGGATGGCATGTAAGGGCGTCATCTGATGACGGCCCTGGAGTGCCTGAGGATCATATGGAACGGCGTCGTCGCCGCCGCCGACGTTGGGCGCCTGACGCTCAACGGAGCTGCTCCGGCGCCTTCCGCCGCCGGCTTACTGTTGCTGGCCACCAGCTTCCCCAGGCTATCCCTCTTGCCGCCGCTCTTGTTATTAGCAGCGGTGGTGTTCGTCACCGGCGCAGCCTTGACAGGGGTGAACGGCAGCTTGGTCTGCGCCATGGCGGGTCGCCGGTGAGCGGCGGCGGGTGCAGAGGCGGCGGCGGAGCTCCTCCTGGTCACGGCGCCGTCACGGGCGCCGAGCTGCAGTGCGTGGGGCAAGCTGGACTCGAGCAGCAGCACGGTGGCGCAGTGCTTGAGCACCTCGAGGTTCATCCGCGCGTCGTCGAGGCTCCGGTGCTTCTGCGTGCCGATCCCGAAGTAGGTCGCCAGCGTGGCCATCTTGAGGTCGCCGGCGCGGCGGCCGAACTCGGCGGCCAGCACGTTGAGCGAGTCGATCACGCCGGCTGGCTCCGGCGCCGCCCTGCCGATCTCGGCGAAGGCCTCCCGGATTCGCGGGCAGTCGAATCGCTGAATGTTGTGACCCGCCCACACGCGTCCTGCAGGTTAATTTGTCAGAGGGAAAGCTAAAGCTAGCAAAGATGATGATCTCAACGGTGAAGCGACATGGTCATGGATCGCCGAACGCAAGAAGAAGAGGAGGAAGAAGAAGGCAGGAGGGAGGCGTACCGTCGAGGATGTCGAATATCTTGTCGGCGACGTCGTGGAACGTGGGAGCGGAGGCGATGGACTCGACGTCGGTGAAGCGCCTGGAGACGGCGGAGAGGTCGCCCGGGCGGATGAGCGTGTCGTAGCTGCCAACCTCGACGAGCTTCCGTGGGCAGACGAGGATGGCGCCGAACTCGAGCAACCACCACCGGCCCTCCGGCGAGGGGGCCGTAGTCTCGACGTCGAAGAAGACGATCTCGCTCTTCCTAGTATTGCCTTTGCTGTTATCCATGGATCTCGGATCGGATGGGGGTGTCTCTGAATGTCTCTAGTTCAATTTGGGACGCACACGCAACGCCTGTTTCTTCCTAGGTCGTTGGCGTCTGATGTCGAGAATGGAAATGGAATGGAATGGAAATGATGGGCTGCTGATTGATCGGCGATCCCTTGTTCCTTCGTACCATGCATATATAGATTGATATCTGAGAGCAGCAGAGCTGGAACCTAAGGGGATGCGAATATTTGCATGGGTTGGTAGCAGGTTAGCGGTGGAGGGGGGTTACTGCCCGCCTTGACTTGCAGCTGAAGTTGTGCTCGCTGCTGGATTTGCTTCATTCATTTCGTGTGACTGCTTGTTTGCTTGCTTTGTTGCAATATCGATCGGGGCGGTCGGTGCAATGCTGCAGCAACAGTTCTGCGTGCAAGCAAAGCCCAGGAAGCCAGCAAAAACTAAACCCAAGGAGCGAGGCAACCTGCATGCTATTTTCTATACATGTCGTCCTAGCTGGCTATGGCAAAGCCTGCAGGCCGAGCTGAGCGAGCGTCCAGTCCCATGGATGCGTTTCAGCTAGCAGGCCCGGTTAGATTCGCAGCCGATGGAGCTTCCAGTTAGCGGCTCGTTGTGCTGTAGAATGTGCCAGTATATATACATGCATGGAAGCACAACGAGCCCCAACACCAACACCTTCCCTCCTCTAATTAACCCGTCACCAAGAGTCCAAGACCCCCGACCTCCCCTCCCACCTCCGGTCCGGGCAACTAAAATAGGAAAACTCTCATTTAGTAGAAATATGAGAATAGTTAAAACACTAGTAATATGATAAAAATAAATCCAAACAGAGAACTATCAGATATGTTTTATTTTTATAAAAGTTGGTATTGGTTTCACAAATTTTATATAAATTTGTTAGATTAAACCAATATATTATTTAAAGACACCTTTAAAATCGAAGCCATTTTAAGGACGAAATAGGTTCGGTTTCAACATTTGAATTGTTTTTAATGCCAGATTTTGCAATTTAAGCTTGAAAAAAGATGAAGCAGTATCCTAGATGAACGCATGTTTTGTGTTGTGAAGCTAGGTTCCACCGCGCCGTTAGTCATTGGTCATATATAGCTTTTTTTATTCATGTCATATATAGTTGCGTGCACAAGCAAAGCGATTATAAACAACTTTCGGGTGCATGGGAGCCAGCAGTGGGGAGGGGAGAAATATTCTCTCCTCCGCCATGGGAAAGAGAAGCGAAGCCAAGCAAGCAAACTTTATTACGAGGGAGCGTTTGCTTCCGTGAGTGCACGGGTCGCCATTCTAACCACGCAACCAGCTCGCCGTTAGCGTTTTCCATTTAGATTCGGCCCGTGGTTAATGCATAAACCGTGCGTGTTTGCTTACCTCCTCACGCTATCGACGCATCTCCCTGATGCTGTGCTTGGTCTTGTGCTGTCTGCGACGGTTGTTTACTTCTTCTAAATCGAGACCACGAATAATACAAGACATCTTCTCTCGCTTTACGTTTTCTTCTTTTCCTTATCGATCGTTTCAAATTGTCGCTGTTTTTTTTTCTTTATAAGGAGAGACAACACCAGGATCATCAGGTCACGCGTTAAGTGAAAAGATCCAAAATTAAATGATGATGCTGGGCTACAGGAGCAACTGTGCACATACGCCTGATGAAGAGTACTACATCGAACCCTCTTGCATTGATATGACAATGACAGTGGTATGAGTAGATAGACAATTCGTTTTGGCTTTATTAGATATATAGTTTCTATTGTATCTAGACAACTTATATCTGGATGCAAAATAAAATCTATGTATCTAGAAAAAAAACATGTACTCCCTCCGTCCCAAATTGTAAGTCATTCTAAGATTTTTGGAGAGTCAAACTTTTTTTAGGTTTGACCACAATTATAGAGTGAATCACAAAAATTTATGGAACTAAATAGATATAATCTAAAAATATACTTAATGAACAAGATAATGATACTTATTTGGTATCATAAATCTTCGTACTTTATTATATAAATTTGGTCAAATTTGAGTCAAGAATCTTGGAATGACTTACAATTTGCAACGGAGGGAGTATTTATGAACGAAAGGAGTATATTGTAGTGGAGTTTAAGAGTAAAATATAGAATGGTTGTTATGCTTCTGAGTTGTGATCGCAGACATTAAAATTAAACTAGTCTAACCACGTCGATATGGCCATTAGCCTTTAATTGTACGGCCTGGAAAATCATAACAAATATGTTTTCTTTCCATACTTTGTTTAGGAAAAAAAGGCGCGTGTTCATCCCTTATGTATCACAAAAATGTTTTTTCAACCATAATATTTTAATTTGTGCAATTAATCCCTTACTAATTAAATTGGTCCACTAATCATCCCTTCCTTGGTTCAACGATGGCTTACTGGTAATGGACAATGGTTGTTGATTTAAACTACAATAGAAACATTTTGACCAAATTATGTGCTTCATTCAGCTTTATTTTGCTGCTTTTGTGAATCTTAGACACGTATGCTTTATGAATTTGTGTTTTGACATTTTGTTAATTATTTTTCTTGTCTTGTATAAATTTTTGGTTCACGCATATTGTTCCCGCAAAGTAAAAACCAAATAAATGCATTTAGCCATTTTTTAAAAAATCTTTAAACTAGTCATGATGTAAAATTTAGGATTTAACCATGTAAATTTGAAACTACGTGCAATTTGGACACCTGGCTTGATATACAGAACCTTTTCCACTCAAGCCACGTCTAAACCATTGTTATATGCAATAATTAAAACATTGTTAAACTAAGTGGGATGATTAGCATACTAGTTTAATTGGGATTTATTTTCTTGGAACGATACATTTGGATGGAAGCCACACTTTTGCAATACTTAAAAGATAAAGAATACTCCTTTATTTCTTTTATTTTGCAATTATGTACCTTTCCATCCCCTAGTTCTTAGTTTCTTACACATATACAGTCCCCTAAGTAGTCCCTTATACTCTGATTAAATCACCCAAACATTATTTCATATGTCACAACATGAACACTGCTACCACAAAACTTAATGAATGCACCTTGATATTGCCGTTGTTCCATCATGTATGAGGAATTTAAAGGAAAACAAGGGGATGGAAGATTCAAAGGACAATGAGTGAGGACCAGAGCGATGACATGGAAATGCATCTATAAGGAGTGAGATGAAACATTAGAGATGAAACCAGGTGTTTGAAGGCATACATTGTTTTCAAGGCATGAAACATATTGAAACTTCACCAACAGCTATATAGTTTCATCTTATCACATTTGTTCCAATCTAGTGCATTATAATTAAAGTTTATGACCTGCCTATAAAACAATGACATAGAACTAAGCATTTGAGTTACGATTTCATAATTCAACAAAAAATTGCTTAGATGATGTGGCCACCTTGAAAACTGTCATATGAATTGACCACCGAGAATCAGCCCTGTACATATGGGCCAATCCCAACCCGGCTAACCTGTAAAACCAGCCCGTAATTAACCCATCTAAATACCATTTGCAGATTGGTTTGGTTAGGTTACGAACCGCCTAATCCGTACAAAGAATATGTGATACATCGCGGCGGAGTCGCTAGGAATCGCGGAAGTCTCAACGACCGTCGCTCCTCACCTCCTCGGCACTTGTGGCAAATCATTGCGTGTGTACAAGACCGTGAAACCAGTCCAACCCGCCGGTTCCTAAAACCGGCCAACTCATTCCATCCCGGTCTGCACTGGGTTGTAACCAAAATCCAGTGAAACAGGACCATATACAGGGCTGCCGAGAATGGCCTATATCAATAGACAATGCTCTATGAAAACATGTCAACTGAATTATAAGCGATCTATCTGCCAAACCTTTTGATCCTTATACCAATAGCTATTCGCTAGGTCAATCCCAACCTAGAGTTTCCATAGGTAGTGTCTATAATGCCACCTCATCAAGACACCCCTCTAGAAAACTACATCATCCAACGCTCCGTTTCTTCGGTAGGGTCCACTGTGAATTCTCTCCTATCGGCTATCGTCTTCTCCCTGCCTCCTCTCTCGTCTTTCTTTTTCCTCTCCGAAGCAGCGAGCTCATGGAAGGCAGGGGTGCCACTGTCCACGATGGCAAGCTGGGAGAACGAGCAGGGGCGATATACCTGAGCACGCCGTCCTTCTGCGGCCATTCTGCTGGCCACCAAAGCCTTCTAGATTGAGTACTTTTCCAATTTACACTGTGGGTGTAAAGTCCTAATGGACTAAACAACCCTGGCGGGCCATCTTATGGGCCAACCCAAGTGCAAGACTTGACGTACAAGACAACGATTAGTCCTAGTCGGTTAGGATAAGCTGGATTAGGAAATTAGAGATAAACTTATAAAAGTTTTCTAACCTTATACGGTTTCCATGTAACCCTATCCTCCTGCATATATAAGGGGAGATAGGGACCCTATTCGAAGCATCTCATCTATACAAGATACACCATACAGTACGTAGGGTATTACGCATATTGCGGCCTGAACCTGTCTAAATCGTCTCTTGTCACCTTCGATTCTAGATTCTTGACGACTTCTCCTCAAACCCTTCTCTCGGGGCATCCCCTCGAGAACCTAGTCAGCATAACTCACCGACACTTTGGCGCCGTCCGTGGGATCCACTCGTCGAGAATTCGTTAAAGAGTCGATGGCATCTTTCAGTGCCTCCATCGTCACCAAGTTCGAAGCAGGCGCTACGTTCATCTTCGGTTCCTGGCTTTGCATTGCAAACCAGGACGGCAAGCTCCAACGTGAACTGCGCGACGAGCCGGTCGCGTCAGCTCCGCCACCTGTGCAGATCACGCCGCGAAGATCGCGGAAAACTCCCAATTCCGACACGATCTTTCGGATCATATCCTACTCGGAGGAGTACATGGCGCTCGAAGCAGACTCAAGCTCGGGCAAACCACGTCGACCCAGCCCCTGTCAAGCGGCAGGATCGACCCACGCGTCCACGACTCCCTGGCGGACTTCAGATCACCTCTGACTTCCACCAGGGTTCAACGATCAGGACCGTGACAACAAACCCACGGGCACCCAGGAACCCCAATTCCAGTTCCCGTGGGACGAAGACTTCACCGCGTAGATCGCCGCGCCTCAGTTCCACTTCGGGTTGGCAAATTCAGCCGCGACCTACCAGGTCCATCTGACGAAGTAGCCTCACCAACTTCGCCAGGCCAACTCAGATATTGTCATGACCACAACTCCCTCGGGGTTATCGTCCATTGGCCTGACATGGATCCTGTCATTGCTCACCAAGAAGCAAACGTTCGCTCCACAGTACGGGATATTCTCCCCTATGCTTCCCTTCTAGGAAGGCAAGAAACTTTCTGTTATCTCGGATAACAAACAAACCAGACCTACCAACCCCGGTCGCCAGTCCTGTGTCATCCTTAACGACAACAGCGACGATGAAGTTGTCTCCGACGACGCCCCCAACCGTCGACGGAGAAACAGACGGAGACCGAGAGCTCCGTATCGAGCAAAACCTCAACCGTGCCCTCAGGCGTCGCCACGTTTGGATGAAAAATCTCAACGGGGAGTTCGACAAAGAAGGCATATTCAAATCGCCTGCGGCTAACATCATGTTCGCGGTTAGCGTCTTCGAAGGGTTTCAAGCTACTCCTGATATCAACCTTGCCAAGGCTCGCCTCGAAGCCGCGGCAGTCATGGTTGATCGCATGGACGGAGGCTGCTCCGCCTCTAGAAGCAAGAGTTCTTCGCACCACCGAACACCCTCAGCGAAGCGCCAGAGCATCCACTACGGTAGCTCCGCCGCAAAACAAAGGATATGACCATGCCTCGCGAGGAACCCCCAAGACGCCGCGAAGAACCCCGTCCGACCCGATCTCAAGTCGCCCCTAATGATGCCCACAATCAGATCACCGGCTCCGGGAGGGGAGGGCCACATCACATGTCGCGGATTCTGCGGGGAGGCATGACATCCCCAATCCCGATGCCCTGCCATGCTATACACGCGCCATCCGCATCAGCTCCTTTCCTCGAAAGTTCAAGCCGTCAGGCGTCACCAACTTCGACGGAAAGCAAGACCCCAACATCTGGCTACGCAGATATTCTCGGCAATTGAGGCAGCAGGAGGCGACGACATCTCCAAGATGTTGTACTTCCCTGTTGTGATGGAGCAAGGGCCCACTCACCTGGCTTGAATCCCTTCGCGCAGACTCCATCGACAGTTGGCACGCGCTCAAGAAGGCTTTCGTCTCCAACTACCAGGGTTCCTTTCGAGCGTTCTGGCAGCAAATATGAACTCCGAGCGTGCAAGCAGAAGCCAGTTGAATCCCTGCGCGACTACAATCGGCGATTCTTCGCCATAAAAGCATCATGCGTCCCCATCCCGATTCGGAAGTCATCGACTACTTTCAAGAAGGGATGACCGACCGCAGTCTTTTTCGTGATTTCGGTCACAATCGTCCTCATGACCTCGAAGAATTCCGTGCAATGGTGGCCAACTGGATGGACACCGACGATCAATAACGGGAGCGCTACGGCAAACGCCCCGTCAACACTGGGCCAGGGCATCAAGAGGACAACAAGGACCAACCGCACGATTCCTTCAAGCGCAATGGCAACAACCCACGGAAGCGACCAAACAACACGGTCGCAACCGTCCACACCGCTCGCGTTGCTCAGTCCGCGCAACAAAGAAAGGAGGAATTCAACAAACTCCTCAAGAAGCGTTGGCCATACCATCCAGATAGCAAGCACACCATGGGCGAATGCTGGCTCCTATTAGAAATCTTCAGCAAGCCCACCAAGAAAAAGAAGACGGATGGCGACGGAGACGACAAGCAGGACAAGGGAGATGATGGTTTCCCAGATGTCACCAACACTGTTAATGTCATCTTCGGAGGCATGGCAGTCAGCGATACCTCGCGCAATCACAAAAACGCACGGCGCGAGGCTTATGCAGCAGAACCAGCACGGTGGTCACACCCCTGCGGTGGTCAGACACCCCCATCACTTGGTCCAGAGAAGATCAATGGTAGAGATCACCTGCCCCGGGCGATATCCTCTCGTCCTAGAAACCATGGTGGCGAATAGCAAGCTCACCAAGGTCCTGATTGATGGAGGCAGCGGACTCAACCTCATCTTCGCCAAGACTCTGAAGCATATGGGGCTCGACATAAGCAAGCTGCAGCCAGCTGATACCCCCTTCTACAGCATCGTACCCGGAAAGGCTGCGATCCCTCTTGGGCAATCACCTTGCCCGTCACATACGAACCGCATCCAACTACCGCACCGAGTTCATCAAGTTCGAAGTTGCGGACTTCGAAACATCGTATCACGCCATCCTTGGGCGTCCAGCGCTGGCCAAATTCATGGCCATCCCTCACTACACATACCTGGTACTGAAGATGCCAGGAATTCATGGTGTTTCTTTCCCTTCGCGGTGACATCAAACGCTCCTACGTCTGCGACAAAGAAGCAATGGAATATACGTTGTCAGGGCCGCATCAACCATCGATCGTCAAGAGCTCCACCCCTGGCAGCTACCATTGTTGATGAAGACGGGGATGCCCCGACGCAGAAGAAGACACGAGCCATCAAGCCTGTGGATAAAGTTGCCACAAAGACAGTCGATCTACAGACAGGAGATCCAACGAAGACGACGGTGATTGGCTCCACCCTTACTCCAGCATAGGAAAGCGCGCTCGTCAGCTTCCTGCGGGCCCAGTCCGACATCTTCGCAACAAAACCCTCTGACATGCCTGGAGTTCCCAGAGAGTTGATCGAGCACAGGCTGGACCTCAACGAGAGCGGGAAGCCTGAAAAGCAGCGACTCCGAAGATTCGCCACCGAGCATCGGGAAGCTATCAAGAAAGAGCTAGCTAAGTTATTAGCAACCGACTTCATTAAAGAAGTCTTTTTATCCGGATTGGTTAGCCAATCCGGTTCTTGTAAGAAAAACAGAATTCTAATGAATGGAGAATGTGTGTTGATTATACCGATCTTAACAAACATTGCAAAAAGAATCCCTTCGGCTTCCTTGCATCGATCAAGTCATCGATAGCACCGCCGGGGTGTACCCTTTCTCTGTTTCCTCGATTGTTAGTCAGGATATCATCAGATATCTCTGAAGAAGAGGATCAGATCAAAACTTCATTCATCACGCCATATGGCGCGTATTTGTTATACAACCATGTTTTTTGGTTTGAAAAATGCAGGTGCCACATATCAGCGGGCGATTCAGGGTTGTCTTCAAGACCAACTCCACCGAAACGTCGAAGCATACGTTGATGATGTGGTTATCAAGACAAGAAACCCCTAGGATCTAATCGCCGATCTCACCGAGTCGACGTTCGACAACTTACGCAAATGGCGTTGGAAGCTTAATCCCGCGCAGTGTGTTTTCGGCGTTCCGTCAGGAAAGCTTCTCGGGTTCATTGTCAGCGAACGCGACATTGAAGCTAATCCAGAAAGAGATAGCAAACGATCATGGATATGGACCGCCGCGCACCGTCAAGGATGTCATAAAGCTTACGGGCTGCATGGCTGCACTCAACCGCTTCATCTCCAAACTCGGAGAACGCGGACTGAGTTCTTCAAGCTCCTCAAGAAACAGGACAGATTCCAGTGGACACAGGAGTCCCAAGACGCCTTTGACAAGCTCAAATTTTTTCCTGATTACACCACCTGTGCTCACTGTGCCACTCCCGGGCGAGATCTCTTGCTCTACTTCAGCACCACCAATGTCGTTAGTGCTGCCATCGGTGTTGAACGCGACGAGGAAGGTCATCTCCAGAAGATTCAAAGGCCTATGTACTTTGTGAGCGAAGTCCTCTCGGACTCCAAATCAAGGTATCCTCAAGTTCAAAAATTCTATACGTCGTCCTAATGACATCCAGGAAATTACGGTACTACTTCGACTCCTACAAGATCATTGTGGTTACTGGATAT
Organism: Digitaria exilis; assembly: GCA_015342445.1. NCBI lineage: Eukaryota > Viridiplantae > Streptophyta > Magnoliopsida > Poales > Poaceae > Digitaria > Digitaria exilis. The sequence continues at coordinate 21,570 of JACEFO010000002.1, forward strand.
TCTATTGGCGAAATTCTCCATAACCAAGATGCTACAGGCCGTATCGCCAAGTGGGCTGTTGAGCTCGGAACCTACAGCATTGAGTTCCGATCATCTCACGGCCATGAAGTCTCAAGTCCTTACTGATTTCATATCGGAATGGACTGAGCACAACCTCCCCGTCGCCACCATCAGCCTGAGCACTGGATTATGTATTTGACGGTTCTCTCAAGTTGGAAGGTGACTGGCGCTGGAGTTTATGTTGATTTCACCTCGAGGAGATCAACTCAAGTACGTTCTGCAGATTCAATTCGCCGTATCCAACAACGCTGCAGAATACGAAGCTCTTCTTTCACGGGCCTGAAGATGGCTATCATCCCTCAGTATTAAGCGCTACTGGTATATGGGGATTCAATGCAGGTCATCAAGCAAGTCAACAAGGATTGGCAATCGGAACCATGAGAACATGGATGCATACTGTGAAAAGTTCGAAGTTGGAGAAGCACTTTCTCGGCATTGAATTCATCATGTCGAGCGAGACTACAACGTTGCTGCAGACGTCCTATCCAAACTGGGTTCTTCCCGAGCAGAGGTACCCAGTGGCGTGTTCGTTAATGAGCTCTCTAAGCCGTCTATTCCTGCAGCAACACTTCCCGCTACTACAACCTCGGCTCCTGAGGTTATGCTCACTCGACGCAACCTGGAGTGCACCAATTAATAGATTATATCTTGACGATAAACTTCCTAAGGAGAAAGCAGAAGCCCAGCAGGTTGTTTGTCGCAGCAAGTCCTACATGATAATTGGGGATACATGTACCGACGCAACGCACCGCTCCGGTGCATTTGATGAAATGTGTCTCACGCAAGTAGGAATCAGCATCCTAGAGAAATCCACAGCGGAGCGAATGTGGTAATCACGCAGCTCCGGTACCATCGTGGCAAGCCTTCCGCGCTGGTTTCTATTGGCCCTTTCGTTTGCACGATCAGAAGAATTGTCTCTCACTGCAAGGGTTGTCAGTATTTCGTTCATCATTCACATCACCTGCGCACAAGATTAAATTGATACCTCCGTCATGGCCCCTTCGCATGCTGGGAAGGCTTGTGATATGATTGAGAAACTACCCAGAGCACCTGTGGCTTTGAGTATTGCTTTGCGTTGCAATTGACATCTCAAAGTGGATAGAAGTCTTTCCCGTTGTCAAACAACATCTGAGAAGCGTCCAATTCCTTCCAGAGTTGATTCTTTCGCTTCGGCGATACCGCTCAATCATTACAGATTTTAGGTACTACCTTCACAGGCAGCAAGTTTTGGGATTACTGTGAAGATCGTAGCATCAAGGTGTGCATGCCTCTGTCGCTCATCCTCGTGCCAATGGTCATCGTCGAAAAGAGCCAACGGCCAGTTACTTGAATGACTTACAGGAAAGAACTCTACCCGCGTTGTC
>JACEFO010000003.1:0-20889 GCA_015342445.1 Digitaria exilis
GTCTCGTAATCTAGACTGCATGTAAAATGTACAAAAGTGTAGTTTTTTTTCCAATGTTTGTGAGGGAAAGAACCCATTCATATTTTCAATCAAAAGCAAGTTCAATTGGCAGATTACACATGTTATGATAGTTCAGACAGACTTGCCACTCCAAAACTCATAATAACCAATGCCATAATTGATGAAAAAAAAAGGACTGCAATTGCATCCAATTCAACAATTCCCTTGAGTGGCGACAAAAAAAATCATGTGGATTTGAATAAGCACAAGTAGTTATAAAGTTGATCCCATATTCGCGTGTATCTGTGTTAAGTTCTAGCCTTCTAGGTCAAATGATACCATAGTTTTCAATAAAAGACATGCAGTTACATTTTTTAAGTCTCTGAAAAGCTGTAGGAGGTTGGATGGGATTCCGAAAAGCCTGGGTATGCCGGGCTGATGGAGGTTGCAAACCGTCTCATGGTCAAGGGGAAGAGTGCTTTGGAGACAGAGGAAGCAGCTGTATTTCACCTCCCTTGTTCCTCCAATCCTCCCTACTCTCTTCTGCTGGACATTTGCCTGGCACATGAACCTAACACCTAAAACAATTCTAGTTTTCTGTGTATCTCTCTCTTAAAAATTCCAGGTCCGAGTACTACAGTCATTGTTCCCGCCTCTATTGCTTGTTCTTTACAAAGCTCTTTTAGCGCCAATTGCTAATGGTCAACTAGCTGCCATGATGCTCGTGAGTTTTACTTCAATTAGTAAGTACATCATTTCTGTTTTCATTCTTCTCTTTTTAAATTGGTCTATTTGGTGTTGCTGGCTCTTCTTACTTGAGAAGCTAGAGCGACAGCACTTTCATGCCAATGGTTGATGGGGTCCATGTTCAGTTAATACCGTCACTCTGCCTGATGGAAATCTTGGTCAAGTGGGGTATTGATTTGTTCTAACTTTCAACGTCTTTTTTCAACTTTTTCTTTATTAGGACTTAGTTGTAATCATGTTTCGATCTTCCTGATGACAATCGCCAGGTGTTCGTTGAGAAATGCAAGTATCTGGAAGAGAGCAAATGCCTTGGTATTTGCATCAACACGTGCAAACTGCCGACTCAGGTTCGCTTATGCCTTGCATGTGGAATTCTGGATTTCTGTCCTCTAATATTCCTTTACCAGTTGTGCCTCTTGTGTCCAAGTGGATCTTTATATATCAAAATTAGAGGGAAAATTATATGCAATCTGACTATGCTTTATGTATGGCTATTGTTGATTTTTGCGCATAAATCTTTAAAATAAAGACCCCCCCCTACACTTTCTATTTTCAGACTTTCTCAAAGATCACATGGGCGTTGATTTATACATGGAGCCAAATTTTGAAGACTACAGTTGCCAGGTTAAAAACATTACAGACTTCAGACTTCAGTGCGTACTAGATTGATTGTCAGGCTAACAAAGAAGTGAAGAACTTGGGTCCTGCTATGGGCTATCTGAACATGCTCGCTTGTACACTATGCAACCAAGTTCCGGGATAAAGCACATCACCTGACAATATAGTTTGCGCTATTCTTTATTGCAGTTCAACTTTGGAGTGCCACCTCCACCTCTTTACACTGACAAAGCCCTCAAGGAACCCTGCTTGGATATTTGCACAAATGCGAGGAGACGCAGGGAAGCTCGGCAGAAATAGTAGCCTGGATGGGCTTGGCTGCCCCAAGTTTGATATGTTGTTTGATTGTATCTGCGACCAACTTGGCTGTCCTCAAGTTATTTTTAATTTTTAACTGTATCTGTTGAAATGCATAGCAAATGCAACCGTGACTTTCACTGCAAAAATCTTGCAAGCAGTTCGGCTATTTACCATAGTAATCAGAAAACATGCTGGGTAACTGAGAGTGTCAATTAGCACGTGTTTGCACAACTGTAGAGTAACATATACGTACGATAAACGCAAAACATGCTAGTGTCGAGATGCAACTGCCAATGTTAGAAGCAAACCAACTAAAACATAAGTGCAAGTTCAAAACTTACTTCCAGTCATTTGTTTTGTCAGCCTCTCTGATTCTGGAGCACGCACATAATCAATCTGATAATCACCCTTGCCCTTACAAAGAAGGCCGTAATATGCTATCAGAAGATAACTTTCACCGTTTACTAATTTCGGGTGCAGGTTTGCAAAGTTCATGCAGGTCATGCCAAATTGAAATGAAATGGATCCTGTACCATTTACAGACATTCATTCTAAAGCTCCACTCTAGATCATTAACAGCGATATTGTTCAAGTTTCAATGACTCTGGGCCTGCATCAATTCATCGATCTGCAGCCTCTTTTAGGACTACCAGTTGACAACTCGCAAGCATGCATTCAAACTCTGGAAGTAAGTTACATATGACCCAGAGACTTCTAGTCCCGGCTCAGATGATACAGCAGAACTTTTAAACATTTGGCATATTTTTTGTCACACCATAGACTATTACATAGACAAAACCTATACTCAAATTTACTCATGGCTCGGAACCACTGGTAAATGCCAAAAATCCCGATGCATGCGGTTTGGACAGCACCCACGCCGCCATCCAAATCTCAGCTCAGCGATCTGATTGCGATTGGCTCTGGCACCTAACCTAAGCAATCGCTTTTGGTTAGTCGCGAAGGAGGAATAACTACAAAAAGACATGGCAAGCATGGAGAGAAAGAGGAAGGGAAAAGGGGGGTTACATTAAGCTTCACTGCATTCATATTCAAATTCATTCTGTCTACATCAACCACAACATGAAGAAAACAAGCCTAACAAACCCACCGCACGACAAAAAAGACATAGCACAGCGTGCGAGTTTGTTGCTACACCTCCAACAAAACTAGTTTCATCATCCATCCCTCCCTCCCAGGACACCGAGGATTAATCTCACCAAAGTCCGTAGGCGCTGAAGTGCTTCACCCTAAACTTCCATTCTCCCTTGGCCGCATCAAAGGACACGAACTCAGCTCCCTGCTCCTTCGCCTTCTTCATCAGCATCTCCCTGTACCTCTCCACCCGCGGGCCCTCATCGTACTGCTCCCCGGTCTTCTTGTTCACACACCTGATGTTTAGAAGAGTCACCTCTGCGGCCTTATTCAGCCCCTCACCCACTGGAGGTTTCTTGCTGTCGTCCTTGTAGACAATCACCTCCCGGTTGTTGAACTCCACGATTGACTCCAGATTCAGGCCCCTCACGTCCGTCTCCCCCAAGAACTTGATGCTGCCATAGCCATGGCGCCCACAACAAAGTCCTTCACCCGACCACAGTAGCCTGGCTCACCACGTTCTTTGGCAGCAAGCTCCTCCAGACTAGGCTCCGTGAAGTAATCTGCCTCCGGGAGCTTAGGCAACAGCCTCTCAACTGAAGTAACCTTCCCATTCCCATGATGACTGGGCTCATGTTGCTTGCCATTTTCCACCACAGGATTACTGCTTAGATACTTGACAGTCTTATCAAGCCCACTTTCAGTTGATGCATCTGCACACAAATCAACACATGAAATTTGACTTGTTGGGGGCAAATCTAATACAAAATAAGAAAAACAGTATTGTGATAACAAAATTTACCTTCATATTTTTCTAAATCAGTTGAATCCTTAAGAAGTGATTGCTTGTTTATTCCACTCCGCGGAGGCCACTGCTCGATTGGACGGATTATCAGATTCCTTGGGTTCTCTCTAGGGATGAAAAAAGCGTCCGCTTTTGGTGTTGCAGGAGCTTCCTCATCGTCAGCAAAGAATGGAACCTATGGGAGTAATAAAGAAACTCAACACCGCACTCATGCATTCTTAATGGCACAAACTCCATGAAACAATCATATAACTTTGCAGTATATATGCTTACAAGACCATTACCTTGCCACCTGATATTGGATTATATTTTCTTGGCAGCAATTTTATCCTTCTCTGTGACAAATGCCGAGGAACTGCCATGGACAATGTTCTACTCGGAAGAGGCTTATCAGCAACCTACAAACCATCAAAATATTGCAGTCAAGCAACAAACTCAGAGCATCCTTAGTACCAAACATTCCCAATGAACAACAAGCATCCTTTTCTGTCTACTTTCCACCAACTCTACATAAACAATTAGAAAAAACTAGTGGTGGTGGTGGTGATGGGTTTACTAACCGGCAAACTTGATATTCCATATTGAACCGAAGGAGAAGATCCGCCATTCCCAATGGACATCTGAGGCATTGCTGGAAGTGTCCCAAATGGATTTGAAATCGGAGCAGGCTGCATGACCATATTGGACTGGCTAGGGGTTCTGTTTCAACATGCAATAGGATATGCAGAGTTAAAACAAATAATGTATTATGTCAGGAGAAAAAACATTCATGTGTTGCAGGAACTCATTTGCAAATTATTAGGATAATTACGATTCAAGTCTAACAACATGTCAGTTCCAAGCAATCACATATAAGATAGTGGCTCAAATAACCATTCAAGGAACTTTTCTTCTTTGCAACATCCATCCATCGCCACATTAGACTGATCAATAACAGGTATTTTAAACTATCAAAAAGAAATTACAGAAAAAAGGAAACAAAATATCATGCACATTGAGAAGTAGCAAAAGATCATACTGTTGTCCAATGAAGGCCTGGGTAGCAGTGTTGGAGAAACCAGGAAATCCACCTGTAGAAGCTGCAGATCAGAAGGCATGCAATTGTGTCAAATTAAGAGGCCCATACTATTTTTTAATATATAAATTATAAACAGGAGAAATGATTTGGGATACAAAATACTGACCTGATTGAGGTGGAGGTTGGAAGAACATGTTTGAAGTTTGAGGAGGGGCAGATGTTTGAAGTGTTGGCTTAATAAGAAGAAAACATGAACTTGTAAGAACATCGAAACCTAAAAGATATATAAAAAAACTAAATACGATAAACAGTTATCTAGTCTATGATATGGGGGACAGGGGAAGATATGCTCACCGTTGAAAAAAGTGAAGATCCGCTGCCAAACAGATTGCCAGTATTAGGGGTGCTAAATAGGTTTCCAGAGGAGAAAGCTGGTGTACTTGATGGCAGTTGTGTAAATGCTGGGGAAGATTGAAATAGTGGGGCTGATTGGGTGCTACCCAATGACAAGCCAGTGCCAAATGGACTTGAATTATTCGTCGTTGATGTGCCAAACAACGAAGATGAGGCAAAAGCAGGAGTGGTATTTGCAAACAAAGACGGTGAACTACTTGCTGCAAATGCAGAAACACCTGTTTGTCCAAACATTGCGGTACTAGTGGATGAAGAGAATGGGCTCGAACTTGCAACTGATGTATTGTTAAATGAGGTGTTGAATAGTGATGTACCAGTTGAATTTGAAGCAGTCTTATTAAATAGATTGTTTGATGAAAATGGGTTTGGAGTAGTTTGGCTAAATGGGTTGTTTGTTGTAAAAGTATTAGGTGGTGTTGACGATGGAAAGGGAGACGTCACTGCTGAGCTTCCAGATTGGTTTGGTCCACCTGGAAGTCCAAACATTAAAAATTTCAGACATTTACATGGACAAGTGGCATACAACAAATAGATTTAGCGACAACATTAACAATTTTTTTTCAAATGCGCAACAAAAATAAAAATTAATAAAGGGAGCACCAAATAGGTGTGCTTCATGATTCTAACTAGGGTTTAGGTTGTAGCACAACTCAGGGTTTAATAGTGACTTGGTTACTCCAGTTCATAAAAAAATAAGCACGCTAAAAGAATACCTGGAATGAAATGTGGTTGATGTGAGGGTTTGCAGATCTAGCAATAGTATTTACACAAATTTTACAGGACAAGTTACATGAACCAAATAGATCTAGCAATTTATAAACAGTCAATAAAGAGAGAATCAAATAGCAACATGTTTTATTAATCCAATCTATTAGGGCTTAAGCTGAAATATGGACCAGAGCATAATAGTTAATTGGTTACTCCAGATCATACAAGAATAAGCAAGCTAAAAGAACACATGATTATATGCATAGTTTCAAAAGAGGGTTTGAAAATCAAGTAAATCATTCCCAATTATGGCCCTCACCCTTGTCTCCATGCTGGTAATCTTCCCACCTCAATTCTTCATGACTCTTGTCTTTTGTACTCAGGCATTGCTGATATGGAATCAAGTTTTGCAACAGGCTGAGTACCACTTGTACCACTGTCAACATCTGGTGTTTGAGCATAAGGTTTTATTCTGGTTCCTCCAGCTTGGTTACCAAATTGTGCTTGCCCAAAAGTTGGTGCTGCTGTCTGAGAGCCTGAAACTCAAAGGGAACAGACAATTTATCAGGGTAAAAACAGTACAAGGATGAAAGATAAGACTGCTGAAGTAAGAAAAGGCAAAAGAATTAGTAAATGTTCAACTGCTACATCATACGGAGTTGGGGACAACAATTCAATGAGCACGTATGATAATTACTATAATGTGAATATTGAACAGGCAAACATACCAAATGCAGGAGTCTGCCCACCGAAAGGTGATGGAGTTGTTCCAAAGGGAGAGTGGTTGTACCGAATGCTGGCGTGGTTGTGGTACCGAATGCCGGCGTGGTTGTGGTACCGAATGCCGGAGTAGTTGATGCACCAAAAGTGCTGCTGCCAAATGCTGGTTGTGTTTGCTGGAACGTGCTACCAAAAGGACTTGACTGGCTAGGAGATGAACCAAAAGTTGGCTTCTGTCCAAACAAAGACCCTGCAAAATGTGCAGAGCAGAGTGTGACATAGAAATCATATATATATATATATATATATATATATATATATATATATATATATATACCATTGATGGTCTAAAGAACAACAAATCTTGTGAGTATCTATGTACAAGTAGCATGCAGTATCATAAAGTAATAAGAAAATAAAGAAATATATATATAAAAAAGAAAGCATAATCCTTGTCCTTGATCACACAATCAAGAAAGTTTCTTAAGAATCTAGCATGGTGACCCTGCAAGACGGAAGAAATAAAGAATGCATCATACATACCAGAGCCGAAGGTAGAGGATGTGGCACCAAAGGTAGGAGTGGGCGTGGGCGATGCGCCAAAAGCTGGTGTTGAGCTCCCGAAGGGAGAAGAGGATGGGGTGCCAAAAGTGGGAGTACTCTGCTGCTGGCCAAAGGCACCAGTGGGTGTAGTGCCAAATGTGGGGGTGGATTGCTGCTGGCCAAAGGCACCAGTGGATGTATTGCCAAAGAGCGAGCTTCCAGTCTGCGCCCCGAAAGTTGTGGTTGGGCTGCCAAAGGGTTTTGGCGCGAATGGATTGTTGGCATTAGGGGTAGCCTGGCCGAATCCCTGCGGGGTTCCGAACGAGGTCTGGCCCGAATGGGCTCGTGGACGACTGCCCGAATGCTGCAATGAAGAAAGCACACACGAGAGGTGAGAACATAATCAAACATGACATACAACATTGCCAGAAAAAAAAGTATACTATCTAAAAGCACACATGTAAGGGGTTGCATCAAGCAAACCTAAACTTACGGTTGGTGGAGCCAACATGGCTGCTGCTGATGATGATGATATGGTGTCTTCTCGCGTGAGGACGGGTGCTGATTCGTGACAAGGGAAGGGCATATCAGTACATTACAATCTCTGAATCTTTTGCACTAAGAGCAGTCCATTTAACAATTTCAATGCTATACACTACCAGTTCATATTCAATCAAATTGAATCTATCATTGAGCAAACTGCTAACCATCTCAAAAGTTGAGAAGGATTTACCTTCTCCTGCAGAGAGGCTGGGACAGGGAGGCCGGGTGGTGTCTGGGCTCTCTACCACGCTTCGTGTAAAATAGGGGTTCAGGGAGTCCTGCTGCCGCGGGTCTGAGATGGGAACGCCGTCCTGGCCGGCCGCCGCCGCGGATCTGAGCAGGGGGCGGCCACGACAGCGTCCTCCGGCCGGGCGACGGCGCGACAGCAGGAAGAGGGAGGTAGGGAGAGAGTGATAAAGAGAGGAGAATGGAGGACGGCGGCGGCGGCGGCGACGTGGAGGGGAAGAACGGCGCAGGCCGAGGTGGAGGATAGGGGTAAGAAACGGCGGCGAGCGGCGGGATTTCGAGAGGGGGAGAAAGGTAGGGACGAGGGAGGGAGAGAAAGAGAGGGAGGGAGGGAGAGCGGAGGCGAGCGCGGCGGCCGAGGTGAAGGGAGGGACGGCGGTGAGCCGATGAGGTTGGAGGGGAGGGACGGCGCCGGCGTGGTGGAGGGGAGGGAGGGTTGTTGCGGCATGGGGGAGGCGGCGCGCTGGCGGCAAGGGAGGAGTTACGGAGAAACTGATTTTTTTTACAAAAAAACCTGTTCAAAATTCTTATTATTATTTCTTATCAAAAAAATAATTGGCGCATTCTATATATGGAAATCAATCTCTCCGTGGGAACCATGTAAACATCGTAGGTCCCATATTAAAGTTCTATGGAAGAAGTTATCATTCATATAAGGTTTTGTTTTAATTGCACAGTTCCTTCCATGAAATGTCATATTGAATTTTTGTATACTAATAAAAAATTGTAAATCACAAAATGAATTTATTACGCTTAATTAATCCATCAACGACAAAATAATTAAGTTTAATATATTGGTCTCGCAGGTTACACGCCATCTATATAATAAATTTATATTTAATATTTTTATTTAGTGTTTAAATATCCAATGTGACCTTTTGAAAAAATTTCACGCCAGAAATAACCTAGCCCTAACTTATTATCCAAAAAATTGCTTTGTAGCCTAGCGTGAGATCAAGGGTTGTGAGGCCCCGAGCGGGTGAATGTAAAACCAGATTTCTAAACACGTTTTAAAAAAATATTTGTTCAACTATTTTGACTCTAAGTTTGACCAATCATTCTATTCAAAAAATTATGCAAACATGTCGAGCAGCTGTTCGCAGCAATGGATTTGGATACATAAAGAAAGCATAACAAAAAAAATATAATATTTTACATACTTTGTTGAAAAAATTACAGATCAAATAACTTATAATTAAAAGGGATTGGGTCATTACTCCTAAATCCTCTAGTACTATTGTTGGAGATTGGGGCTAATAGAAGAGCTAAGCAACTTCAAAAGCATAGCTAAACCAATTAGATTTAGTAAAAATGAAAAGGTGCCGCAAAAACGTGAACCAATAGGCCTCTCCTTCCTCTCTTCTGTATTCTAGCGCTAGTGGCGGAGCTAGCATGGGCCGCGCGGGCCGTGTGTGCCCACCCTAAGTTTTGCGTGCTAAGGTAAAACTCATATAAAGTGTTCATGTGGTAATTTAAAATGTATGTAAATTCTAGACAATCGTTGAGTTGATTTTACACCTCACTAATATAGTAGTATTAGATTTTTATTATTAACTGTATTATTTGTATTGTGTGCCATATTTACTATAATGATGAAAGGTGTTTTGTCAAATGGACCATCCTAGCCTAATAAGTCCTAGCTACGCCACTGGAGGAGCGGTCCGACTCGCCATCTCCCTCCTCACGCACTTGGCCCTAACTGTTAGAACATCTCTACTGGGAGTAGCTAAATTGGGGAGTAGCTAATTAGGCTCCTAAATCTTATTTTGTAAATCTAGTTTTAAAATTTGAAGAGCCTAAGTTTGCTCTCAACTCTAGTGGGAGTCTCTATATGGTTCCTATTCTCTATGAAACTCACCATTCAGATTAAAAAGAAAAAGAAAAATGATAAAATTAGTGGAGTCCATGAGTAGGAGGGTGAATAGGAGAGTCCCTATTTATAGGGTCTTGGATCAGATTTTAGGAGGGCATGCAAAATAGATCCCATTTACAATCCACACTGGAGTTGGTTTTCTTGCTTGTCCTCCTAAAATTAGAGTAGAGACTTGATAGAAGACCTCCACTGAAAATGCTCTTATGCTTTGAAGGTCTGTTGGTTTAATTTGCCTCGCATTTAGGAAGCTTTTTATTTTTTATGGTTCTTATAAAACTCTAAATTTAGTTAGGTCTCTCGGAGTTGGTCTAGCATCGACAAAGATGTGCCTGTCCTCTGATTATTGCAGTTGCCAACAAAGGGAGTCTGAGCTCTAAAGTCTGAACACACAACACGATCAGGGTGTGGGTTGAACAGAACGGGGCGCAACATGCTTCGTGTCCCAGCACAAGCACCTTATGGTCTGCCTGCATATGGCATTCGACTGCGTCGTCTTCCCCAACTAAGGGTGTGTTTAGATTGTAGAAAAAAATACTGTAGCATGAGAAAAACACTGTAGGCATTCGCTGGGAAACGTGTTTTGTGAGGGAGGAATAGTGAAAAGTTAGAATGAATAGTGAAAAGTTGGAATGAATAGTGAAAAGTGGGAATCTGAACATGGCCTAAAAGCATATGGCATTCGACTGCGTCGTCTTCCCCAACTAAAACAGTCTGAAATCCCTGCTGTGCTGCCATCCACAAGCAAAGCAAGGAATAATCGTCCCCTGCCAGGCTGCCACGCTAGCTACTAATGGTGTTTCGTTGTGGCATCTTTATTACCAGGGAAGCTACGAATCCCCCATCTCCTCACTCCAGAGATCGTATGCTCAAATCCTTGCGTGTCCATGTCATCATCGTCATCTCTAACACCATTCTCTCAGTTCAGATTCCATTCAGGCTGCTTGTTACCTTGATCGATGCCATTTAATCCTCGCTCATATCCATCCTTACCGGCTAACCCCTACCTATATATAACATGCGCATGCATGGCGATCGCCTACGCAGTGCTCCGGCACCCTGCGCTAGCTGACGGACATATAACTTTGCAAGCTACTAGCTAGGACACTGACCAAGTGATCAACCATGCCGCCGGCGAGGGGCATGGGCGGCGGCGGCGGCGGCGGCGACAACATCACGGTGCACGTGGAGTGGCTGGCGCGCCGCCTGACGCAGCAGCAGGAGGACGCGGCGGCGACGGAGCAGCACCGGAACATGGCGAGCACCCTACCGCGTGTCCCGCGTCCCTGGCCACGTCCGCCTCCCCAACCCGGACGCCTACGCCCCAGGGCTCGTCGCCATCGGCCCCCTCCACGCCAAGGACGGCGAGACCCGCCTCCGCGCCGGGAACCGCCTCAAGATGGCCTACCTCCACAGCCTCATCTCCCGCGGCGGCCGCCCCGACCCGTCCGACCACCTCGCCGTCATCAAGGACTACGTCCTCCTCGTCGCCGCGCGCGAGCGCGAGGCCCGCGCCATGTACGCCGCCGAGGACGTCGACGCCATCGGCGCCGAGGATTTCATCCACATGCTCGTCCTCGACGGGTGCTTCCTCATCGAGCACCTCGTCAATGTCTTCACCGGGAAGGAGGAGCCGTCGCTTCACGCCACGCCGTTTGGCCCCGCCCAGCTGTCCGTCGACGTCGTCCTCGCCGAGAATCAGATCCCTTTCTTCGTCCTCGTCGATCTCATCTCCAGCGCCCGCACCAGGCTGCCGGAGTTGGAGTCCAGTGGGCACGGGCACGACAGGCCCGCTCTGCTCATGGAGCTCGTGCTCTTCTACCTCGGCGGCGACAAGGGCCGCGACATGATCGGCGACGCGGAAGCGGTGAGGCTGCTTCCGCCGGCGGAGGGGGTGTGCCACGTCCTTCATCTTCTCCACGCGATGGTGGTGACGGCGCGGACGAGGTGGGAGCCGCCGCCGCGGATCCAGGACGGGGCGGCGGTGGAGATGATGCAGGAGGCGGCGCGGCTGCTCCGGCGGCTCCCGCTTCTGCTCCTCGTTGCCGCTGCTCTACCCGATCCTCCCCGAGGAGCGCCGGTGGCGGGCGAGCTACGGCCGCGAGGACCTCCCGTCGGCGAGCGACCTCAAGCGGATGTGGGTGCGCTTCAGAAGGCCCGCGGCGGCGGCGGCGCCGGGAAGGCGTCATCGGCGGCGGGGGATCGCGTCGGTGCTGGGGCCGGTGCCGCTGGCGGTGAAGCTGGAGCACGAGGACAGGCTGCGTCTCCCCCAGCTACGGATCGAGTTCCGTACGGCGCCGCTGCTGCTGAATCTGATGGCGTTCGAGCAGGCGGCGGAGCAGCGGCGGGCCGGCGAGGTGTCGGCGTACGTGTGGCTGATGGCGAAGCTGGTGCAGTCGGCGGAGGACGCCGGGGTGGTGGTGGCGGCGGAGGTGGTGCAGAGCACCACGTCCACGGGCAGTGAGAGCAAGGACGACGTGGCGAGGTTCTTCCGGCGGGTCGGAGCGGCGAGCGAGGCGGCGGCGGAGCTCGAGAAGAGCTACCTCGGGGAGACGCTGCAGAAGCTGAGGGAGAGGAGCCAGCACCCGCTCTTCATGATGTGGGCCGACGTGCAGCGGAACTACTTCACCGTGCCGTGGGCCGTCGTCGCTGAGTTCGTCGCCTTCAATCACCTTCATCTCCACCATACTGCAGACCTACGGATCCTTCAAGCACTGACTCGATCGACCAGAGATCCACGTACACCAAGACCGTCTCCGAGTAATCTTCACTGAAGCTAGATGCATTCAACTCATTTTTCTTCCGATTTGCACAATGATTTATTTATTTATTTTCCATGAGGATAAGAATTGTCTGTTTGTAAGATTACTCTTTTGATAATTCTAAGCTGTATTTTGATTTGGTCGATCAAAGTAGATCCTTGGATCCTTACAAGTTGGTTGGTTCAAACAAAGTTTGAAGCCATAGTAATATAGTATACACGCAGGTCGCAGACGGTTTGTGCTGGGCTGCAGTGTCGTCCGACCGAGTAGATGGGCCAGATTCGATCCATTTAGATAGGGCCGAGAATAGGGGACATGTTTTTATTAAAAGAAAATTCACCCATTCAAAAAAATAAAGAAACTTTGAGATATTATCAGACATTGAAAACTCTGATTTTGTCTTCTATAACAGTGCAAAAGTTCGGCTATGTGATTGCATTGATCTACACTGTGATGCGAGAGTATTGTCATTGTCTTCTGTGCTTGAATTTTTCTTAGAAATACAACACGCTTGCTTATATATATGAGCTGGAATTAATTTTCAAATGTTTTTTGCATAATCTTTTTTCAAAAGACCCGGAATGATTCCCGACGTTAATTAATAAGAAGGAGATAAGTTTACAGGCACCAGGGGCGCCAAAGTTTACAACCTATTCGTAGATAGGCCGGAGCATCGGAAAGCTCCGCAACATCAATAAAAAAAACAGGGATTAATCGCTAATAAACCTAGCAACAATAGAAGATAGATGTCTAGCTCCCGCCATGCACCAAAGCCGCACAAACTCTTTGATGTCTTCAACGATTCTAGCAACTGTTATGTCCTGTTGGTTAAAAATTCTCTCATTTCTTTCACACCAAATTGTCCACACCACAAGGATTGCAAGCGAGCGAGCTCCTTTGGCGGCCACATCTGTACCCTTCCCAGCTGACTTCTCGAACCGATCCACCATACCCGAGTCAGTGTTCCATCTTTCAGGATGCATCGTTGCACATCCTGACCAACTGTTGATTGACTGGCAAATGGAATAGGTAACATGGCATTCTGAGGAAAGATGGTGTGCTGTCTCTAAGTTTCTATAGCACAGATGACAGAAGTAAGAGTTGGGTCATTCCTTGAGAAGTGATTTATCAACACTACCCCAAGCAGCACTACCAGAAACTAACGAATAACTGCTGAACCCACTGGCATGACAGCTAACGCCACTGAGCCTAACTACGAGTTCTACTACAAGCAACAGAACGACGTGATGACCGTGGACTAACATAAAGGACCTTGAAAGCACACATGGACTAAACCGTCCTGCTTCCATCAGATTACTTCAACCTGGGCCGCCTCCGCATCAGCCGCCAAGGCAGCAGATGCCGCCATCACCACACCACTAGCAACACGGTGACAGCTGCAAGCGCCGCCACAGTCTTCCTTGGCATTGGGCCTGCATAGGTACGCTCATATTGAGCTACTGCCTCATCCCCAATGGCCTGCCCCTGGCCGATGATGTCCAGCTGGCGCATGAGACGGTGCGTCGCCCTGCGAGATACTGGCACCGACGATGGCCTCGCCAGCAACCTGCTACTCTGTCTTTTTGGTGGCTGGGGAGTAGGTGCTGGAGGGTAGGGGCGCTCCGCGGTTGCGCATTTAGAACCGGCGGCGGCACCTCCGTGAACATGCTGCCCAGGAAGCTGGCGCGAGCAGAGTCTTCGTCCTGCACTTCCACTGCAGCTGGGTCGTCTATGTCCATGATAAGCACCTGGTCGGATAGGGAGTCCAGACCCATCGGGCCCTGGGCCAGCTTGCTATGCCCAACATGCTCTGGGACAACATCCTGGTGTAGGCGGCCCGGCCCAACATCATCTGCTGCATTGCTACTAGTCCAAAGGTCAGATACAGGAACATGCACAGGAGATGCAGGATACCGATCCGCTCTAGGAGGTAACGACGATAGGGAGTAGGACAACTTCTGCTGCGTCGCACCAGCCACCTCCAGAAGCATGGGGTCGTCGGCCTGCCGAGAGTGAAAATCCTCACGCTGAAACGAATCTTGACACCGACTGGCGAACAGGTCTATGAGAGGATCTGGCTGCTGACGAAGTGGGCGCTGATGGTGAGGGACTCCATGCCCCAATACCCCATGCACGAGCGGCCACCGTCCTGCCGCATCGCGCCACCCCGGGCCAGCCCCTCAGAGACCAGCTGGTCCCTACAGTGCCTTGGAGACAGCGAGCGACGATGCTCCCAACCTTCATCGTCTCGGCTGACCGGCTCACGTAGTCTCGACGAGGATTGTGGGGGACCGCCTCCTGCAGCGGCCACGGGTCTCCAGAGTGTACACGTCCTCCTTTGCCAAGTCATGCCGATGCCCATACAGAGCCGGAGAGCGAGAGTGGTAGCGATTCGCCAGGCCACCGCCATATCGTTCCGAGACAGCCGACCGCCCGAAGCTCCCGTGGCGCTCTGCCCAGTGCCTCCGAGGACCTCGTCGATCCTCATCCTCTAGGTCTTGATCACGGCACACCAGCGAAGCCCCCCTACAGGTGTTGCGCTGCCTGGGGGCCTCGGCCCCTAGTTGCACGACCATCCAACATCCCAGGACACCAGACGAATTCCTGGAAGAATGGGAACGACCTGCCATCGAACCTAGACGAGGTCGACGATGGACGGCCGCTGGCGTGAGAGCTCGGAGTACGTGAGGCTGCCACCGGCGTCCAGTCGAGGTAGCTGTCCAGATGGATGATGAGGTTGACCATGCCGCCCATCGGGGCAGCCGCAGTCACGCCTGGCCGCGACCGCCCACTGGCGAACAGGTCTATGAGAGGATCTGGCTGCTGACGAAGTGGGCGCTGATGGTGAGGGACTCCATGCCCCAATACCCCATGCACCGAGCGGCCACCGTCCTGCCGCATCGCGCCACCCCGGGCCAGCCCCTCAGAGACCAGCTGGTCCCTACAGTGCCTTGGAGACAGCGAGCGACGATGCTCCCAACTTCATCGTCTCGGCTGACCGGCTCACGTAGTCTCGACGAGGATTGTGGGGACCGCCTCCTGCAGCGGCCACGGGTCTCCAGAGTGTACACGTCCTCCTTTGCCAAGTCATGCCGATGCCCATTACAGAGCCGGAGAGCGAGAGTGGTAGCGATTCGCCAGGCCACCGCCATATCGTTCCGAGACAGCCGACCGCCCGAAGCTCCCGTGGCGCTCTGCCCAGTGCCTCGAGGACCTCGTCGATCCTCATCCTCTAGGTCTTGATCACGACACACCAGCGAAGCCCCCCTACAGGTGTTGCGCTGCCTGGGGGCCTCGGCCCTAGTTGCACGACCATCCAACATCCCAGGACACCAGACGAATTCCTGGAAGAATGGGAACGACCTGCCATCGAACCTAGACGAGGTCGACGATGGACGGCCGCTGGCGTGAGAGCTCGGAGTACGTGAGGCTGCCACCGGCGTCCAGTCGAGGTAGCTGTCCAGATGGATGATGAGGTTGACCATGCCGCCCATCGGGGCAGCCGCAGTCACGCCTGGCCGCGACCGCCCAGCACCCTCCGGAACACCGTCGTGAGCTTGGATCGAGGGAGTTGGTCTGGATGCCACATCCAGACCCAACACTGAAGAATCTCTGTGTTCTCTTGGGTGAATGACACAGGCTCGATGTAGTCGAAGGAGCAAACATCGCCAATAGCCTGGCGAACGCCATCCCTCGCACCAAGCGTACAACGACAAATGCTCAATAAAGATCTTGCAGTGGAAGAACCAGTTTGAAGGCCTGGCGTAGGTGTCCTCCCTCAAGTTGCATAATGAACTGAGTGTCCCTGACTTTGACAATGCCCTTGCGGATAGCAAGCTCAGCTTGGTCAGGGTGATCGAAAGCGAGCGAAGAATGTCCTCCGGCTTGTGCCTGGACACTTGGATGTGGTGGAGGGGGATGCACAGCTTCTGGTGTAGCACCTCCTTCATCTCCTCTGTCTCTGGCAGGTTTCCTGCCAAGACCAGTGATGACGATGCCGACGCTGCGGAAGATGACGCAGCTTGTGAGCCATGGCCCCCTCCACCGAAAGCACAGCAACGCCCTCCGTTGGACGCTGCGACGGAGCACCAGGGACCTGCGCCATCACGACCGACTGGTCAGCAGGCGGCGAGGTGGGGAGGGATGGGAAGGCAAGGCGGCTATGGATGTCTGGTGGTGGGAAGGTGATACGGCTGTGGATGCTGGATTGTGGAAAGGTGAGGCGAGAATGAATGGGGCGTCGAGCTTGTTGAGGACAGTGGCGAGCAAAGTGACCACAACCCCGGTAAGCAAGGCAACGTCGTGGTTCCCGGCACTGAGCAAGACGGTGGTCTGAAGCAAGGCACCGGAAGCATTTGCCATGGAAGGCCGATTTACAGGCGGGGAGAGCTGCCTTGCCCAGCCGTGACCATTGCCCCAGCGAATTGTCTGCCTTGAATCCTTGGACGAAGAGGGGAAATTTTACCCTGGCATCCGGTACTTCGATTTCACCTCCACCCATGGTGGTGAAAGGTCACGTCGACAGGACGGCGAGCCTCGCCGGCTAGGACGGGATTGATGACCACCGTCCTGCGACTGGTGGTCTGGAGGCACCACCAGCACAGACTTCAGCTTGGCCGATGCTTGGGTTAAACCAATGGCAGAACGCAGGTTGTCCATCGGGGAAAGATCCTTCAATCCGGCGCCTTCTCGACGGAGCAAGGCCGGTGTCTTGGACTGCGCCGGCAGCAGAGCACAGGTTACCCGACGGGAGGGCCTTTTTCTCCGTAGACGCCTCGCGTAGTCCGCCACCTAGATCTGAGCAGCAGTAAATGCTGCAGCACCAAATCCAGCAGGGGAGGGGGCAGCCGGAGGGTTACTCCCCGCCTCGCGTGGCCGGGAACGGTGGAATCCATATTTCCGGAGCAGGCGAGGTCGTCTTCGTCGTCTTCTTCGTCGTCATCTTCGTCGTCTTCAATGTCCCCCAATCTAGCTTTCCCAGACTTGGATCCGGCGACGGCGGCGGCGTCAGGGCCGGCATTGAGGCCGGGGCAGCAGGATCTGCAGGGGCAGGAGGCGGATAGGCATTGGCGGTTGGCGTCGACTTGGGGCCGTCGGCGGCGGTGGGCAAGGTAACGTCGAGCCAGATGCAGACGCCAGCGGGGTAGGGGTGGTGGTGAACGCCGTGTCCAGCAGTGGCGAAACGAGGGTGGACGACGGGGCCGTGGTGGCTGCCGCCGGTGGGAAAGCGCAGGTGGACGCCGGTGCCGGAGCAGCAGCCGGCGGTGGGGGGGCAGGGCGCTCCCCTCGGGCGCTCTCCTCTCGGGCGCTCATCTCACACTGATTTGATACGTCAGTTGCCTCCAATGCCACCAAACTTGAATCAGGCATTTAGGCCCACATGCTTCATCGTGACTAACTGTGACATGCTTCAACTCCTTGATCCTTGAGAATTAGAGAAAACACAGTGCGTGACTCACCAATGCAATCACCATGGCCGCATGGCGCCACCTTTCTGTTGCCATTTGCCAGTCCTCTAGGCTCTAGCGATGTGCTCCACTGTGGATCGGAAGAAGACGTGATGTGATGCCGTACGCCTGTTGCATTCTTTGTTTCCAGTTTCAACGAACACTGATGCTGGTCGTTGAACCGTCTCTCTACGTCTTGGACGGCGGCGACCCTTGCTCATCAAACATCAATATTCTATCCTTCCAGCAGTCGGGACATTTGGTTGCTGTCCCATTCACTCCTCCTCGGCAGCCAATTTTGACAAACTGATTGGATATGATGAACAACAAATTAACCGACAACGTCCGGACCAGATCACACAGCCAGCAAATTCAGAATTTTCCTAGGCAGAAGCTCTGAATCTCTGATGGATCAGAAATGATCCACAGCTGCTTGAGTTGTCATGTTGCCAGTCCTCTCTCAACAACGTATCAGTGTGCTTGACTTTCCCAAAGGGACACAAAAGGTTGGTTATTGCTCTTTGGGTCTTTGTGATGCAAATGTCTGGCGGCTAATTGGTTTTGATATTGTCCCCCATCTATCTAGTATCTACCCATATCGAAGCAATCGGTGTCTCTATCTGAGTCGAAAGCTGCCGTGACATTTATTTGACTTTTACTTGTTCATTTGTAAGGTGATGGCAAGCCTCTGGGCTCTAATATTCTATGGGTAGTTTGTGGAGTGACTTTGTCATCCTACGATGGAGAAGTATGAGAACTATCTGGGTCTGTTGGTAGCTAGGTGATACATCTCATTTCCTGTGAAGGCATACATGGCAAAAATGAAAAGGACCGCCTATTTATTGGCTGCTTTTGTTACTGTTTTACTTTTTTAGGGCTAAGTTGCATGTACGAGTCCATGATTGTATTTATAAATACCAGTTTCATCTATACTTTATGTGATGGTTATCTCGGAAGAAATTCCTTGTGACAATGATCTGAGATGACTGCACTCTGAATGTTTGGAGAATACCAAGATCCGACATTTTCTGGAATCTCTACTAAAAAAATAGGAATCTTTCTTCTCAATACTTACAATACTAGCAATCAAGTAACTTATCCGATCGACGAAAACTCCATGACCAGAAAAGTCAAATGCACCCACAACATAGTACTACAGAAATGTTAACATCATCCTCAGTTCTGCTCCTATTACCTGGCCTGCATCCCACTCACTGATAGCTGGTTCAACGAGAACGGTGACTTGTCCGAATTTGACATAAGAGACACCGATCCCGAGCTATCGCCGCTTGATCCCTTCACATTGATGAACGGAGGCTGAGTGGGCCGAGGAAGGAGCTTACCCTTGCTGCTCAGCATCTCAACCACCTTCCACATCGGCGGCCTGACGTTCGGCGACGCCTGGGCGCATAGCAGCCCGATGTGGAACACCTGGATAGCCTCCTCCTCCGAGCACTGCTCGTGGAAGGTTTGGGTCCAGGAGTTCCATCAGGGTGCCTGCGTTGTAGTGCTTCCATATCTGAAGAAAGTCAATAGTACTATCAGGTTTTCTGAAATGCTACAGTGTCAATACTACTTGTGTGACAGTAAGGTGGGATGCTAGAGATTTGTACCAGTGCCATGAGTGAAAGGCCTTCTGACGAATGACGCCACCGAGTTGTGGTTCTTCCGACCGGTGACGATCTCCAGGACTAGCACGCCATAGCTGTAGATGTCGGCCTTCTCTGTCAGTGCCCCATGGACGATGTACTCCTGGAGGCCATATATCACTGTAGAAAAAAAAATGGGGAGCAGTAAGATGCCACAAGTCTTCCCCATGTAATTACATGATCATGCGATTGTGTTCCCGATGTCGAGGAATTGGGCTTACAAAGTTCCTGCAAGACCAGTACTGAGGTGGCTCTGATTCGTTCCATGAAGTTCCTCGCCAGGCCAAAATCAGCAATCTTAGGCCTGAACCTCTCATCCAGTAGTACGTTACTGGCCCTTGATGTCCCTGTGTATGATCCTGATCTCCGAAGCACTGTGCAGGTAGGAAAGGCCCTCCGCTGTCCCAAGGATGATCTCAAAATCTCCTCTCCCAATCCAATGCGTTCTTCTTGAACGCGTCTGCATCGCCATCGATCACGGAAATGTCAGAATAAATCCATCCACACGTTTTCAGGTGCAGAGAAAATTCAGGGTGCAGCGGTTAGGATCGGGTACCATACCAAACAGGTAGTGGTCGAGGCTGGTGTTGCAGAGGTACTCGTATACGAGGAGGCTCTCGGGGCCCTCGACGCTGCAGCCGAGCAGCTTCACCAGGTTCTTGTGCTGGACCTGGCTGACGAGCTTCACCTCGTGAAGAACTGGGTCGGCCCACTGCCGCGTGTTGAAGAAGAGCCGCTTCACGGCCACCTCCCGGCCATCTGCAGCACGCCCTACATTCGCCACTATGCGTGTCAGAATTCAGAAACCAAAGCCAATAAAGCCATTGCAATCACAAGTATTCCAGGTCAGACGACTTCTATTGCAATGTTAAATATTTGTATTCAGAGAATGCATGTGTTGACATTTTCAGAAAGGTGGCACTGTAGAATGTAGTACCTTGTAAACGACCCATAGCCGCCCTGGCCGAGCTTGTTGATCTGGGTTGAACTCATCGGTCGCCCGGCGCAGCTCCTCGTACTGAAGCTGAGGTGCGACGCGGCGATGGCGCGGATGATCTCGGCAGAACCGTACATGTCTGTGTGTTTAATTCGGCACAGGGTGTGTTAGAGAATGTCACCGGAGGTCAATAACACCCATCAGGTTTTGACATGTTGGGGGTTTGCATTGCATACCATCGTGGAGACCATCTCTTCTTGACCTCATTTTCGTCCACACGAATGCTATGCCGATCACGGCCAGTGCCGTGAAGACCGAAGCGATCACGATGATAACTATGTGCCGTGCTGCATGAAAAATTCAGGGAAAAACTGTCAAATTCATGACTGGTCAATTTCAAGAGCTTCTTTGGAGGGAGTCATGTCTTCTGATCTTCTCTATGGATTTTGCAGTTTGACCCTCTGGAT
>JACEFO010000004.1:0-49619 GCA_015342445.1 Digitaria exilis
AAGTTGTCGAAGCTGTGCGCAGTCCCTTTAGCGCCCAGTTGCACGGGTGGGCGTGCCAGGGGACCCAGGTCCCGCGCCCGATCAGGGTTGCAGCCACGCTGAACCCACGTGGCAACCTGGCGCCCACACGTGCAACTGGGCGCTAAGGGGCCTGGCGCCTAACTTCGGGTCTATTTTTTCAAAATCTTTCGACCCAGATATTCATATCTAACAATCTTACGAGAAAAGGATCAAAATGAAAAAAAAATTACGGCAGGCATGCTTTAAATGAACACTCGGGGCATGTGGCGCGCGCTGTGACAAGCGGGAGGCCTTTTAAACGAACACATGAACTATGCCATGCATGGAGGCATGGTCCCCGCGTGCGCTGCGCGCGCAGTCTCCTGCTCCATGTCTGCGTTGTGTGTGGTTCTAGCAGTAGTTTCCCGTTGGAGCCTGGTTATCGTCTTGTGGATCGATCGAGGAGTTGTTGTGGGCGCACAACCGCAAGGCATGTCCACTCTCAAAACTACGGATGGTCCGTTCATGCTGCCTACAGTAGCTGTTTTCTTTACTATTTTTTCCATTTATCCTGTCTGTCTACGCCGCGAATCATCACTGACGACACCCTTTGAATGGTGTCTTTAGCCACGTGACAGATCAAAACATCGATTGTTTCTTCCTTGACATTGGATATTCGTTCTCATCTCCTCCCGTGCCCCACGTACGTCGATCCACGAACCGAGGACTTTCTTCTCCGTCCGTTTGCCAAAAGGTTATTAGGGTTTTTTGTTTTAGGGTTCGACAGTGGTTATTGCAGCAGCGCCGCAGCTGTAACATGCACTGCAGGGCCCAAATTCAGCAGCAGTTCAAACATCGATTGTTATCTCTCCTCCCTTGCCACACGTGACACGTCGATCCATGGCTGATGGCCAAGACTTGTTCCCATTTGCCACAAGTTTAAGGTTTGGTTCGACAGTGACTATTGCAGCTGCAATCTGCACTGCAGGCCCAGCATGCAGCAAGTTCCTGATGGGCGTCAGCAGCTGCTGCAATCGCTAGGGAACAAACAGCCTGTAAAAGAGTGTTTTCACTGTTGCTGCTGTTGCTCAAGGTTGAAGACGAATGTCACCCGTCCGACATTCATCATGTGACCGGCTAATCTCGTCCCGTCGCCCCGATCCAGTGCTCGGTATAGTCGCTAGCGTGGGCATGTACTTTGTACATACGTGCCTCGACGCCCCTCTTCTGTACCAGGATACTGGACGCCGACGCCATCCCATTCTCACTCGTCACTACACATCTCTCTGTACGGGCAACGCACGAACAACCATCAGTAGCATAACACCCCCATTTTCTTGCTGTCTCGTTGGCCTACTCGTAGTAGTACGCAAACACAAGGGCATCCAATCCAATCCATGGCCGCTGTCCTTGTCTTCCACAAAGCGCCGCTTCCTTCTTCCCCCGGGGGCCAATAATTCAGCAGCCGGGCCGGCGGGCGCGATGTGGATCGGCGGATGGATGGGGGCGATCCGGAACGTGCGGCCGCTCTGCAGCGCGCGCGAGTGCGGGCCGTACGCCCGCGCAGGCACGGATCGCTATCACTCCGCCGTCCCCCCCCTCTGGCCGTAAGGGCTTCACTAGCCATTGTTTTTTTAATCAATGAACACTTGTTATACAGTGCTCACTATTTCTTGCTTCCTAGCTAGCTAGCACGTTTTCCGATACAGCTATCTCTCACGAGCTCTCCTCCCAAGCACCTGCAACTCCTCTTCCTCTCCTCCAAATAGCTAGTCCAAATAGATAGACCATTGGAGACGTCCAGATTCATGTCATGCGGCAGCGAGTGACACACGCAAGCAGACTGGCGGAGGCAGGGCCGGGCAGAGCGGCGCCAATCAACGAGTCGGGAGCGATCGGGCACAGCAAAGCGTATGGCGATCGCTGCCGTCTGCGCCGCACATGCCATGGGGATGCTTGCCCCATATGGGTTACCCTGACCCCGGCGGCAGCCTTGCTGATCGCCCTGCCTGTCCCCTTTTGATCCCAGTAAAACGTTACAACCATCACCCGCTTAGGCCAGCTCCAACGGCCTGATCAAATCGCTAGGGCTGTGTTCAGATTTATGAAAAAGTATTTCTTCAACAAGTTTTTTCTATTCATCCTACTCACAGAACACGCTTCACAGTACACTATTTATCTAGAAAAAATACATTTTAGACAACCTAGCTGATGTATTCCCGAGAGAGAGTAAAGAAAGAATCCATACAATAAAAAAGAATGTGGACCCGGAAGCCAGAGGCAGTGGATTACTTGGGGAACGTGCGAGCTTACCGACGAGTTGTTTTTTTACCTTCTCTATCCTCCAATCGGATAAAAGCTGACAGATGCTGGCGATTTCATACCCCGTTGGGCACGCCCCTAGCTTAACATACTGTTCATGCGGCTCGTCTCCTTTTTTTTTTACCGCGCCGTTAACGCCACCGCCGCCGTACACGTGCTGTGCGCGAGCTACACAAACGAGCCACCGGCTGGCGGCACAGCGGCAGCTCAGCTTGAGTGGCTGCGCAGCATCCTCTCGACAGCGAAGTGCGCGCGGGTAATCAGAGTCACAGAGCACGAGCATTCAATTCACTCGGGCCGGCCAGCCACCACCGCGGCGATCTCGGCCTCCATATCACCAGCCTAGCTCTGGGCAAAGCTCTTGGCGATCCTTTTTGGCGCGCGCAGCTCAGCTCTCCATCTGCTCTGCTCGGCTCGGTGGTGGAGGCGTCGTGAGATGAGCCGCGCGGCGCAGACGGGCGGAGGCGGCGCGGCGAGGCTCAAGGCGTCGCCGCGGGCGCTCTTCTCCTGCGGGATCTTCAGCACCTGCACGCACCCGGCGCTCAGCCCGACGGCGACGCCCAACAACAATGTGGCGCCGGGGAGCAGCGGTGGCATCAAGGGCGTCGCCGGTGGCTCGGCCACGCCTCGCGCCGCCGAGGCGTCCGCGTCGCCGGTGGTTGAGGCGGCGGCGACGACGGCGCCACCGCCGCAGCAGCAGCGGCAGCACTACCACCACCAGAGGGGGCAGAGGAACGTCGTCGGGCCCTCCTCCTCGTCGTCCTCGTCCTCCTCGTCGGCGTCGCAGAGCTTCACGCAGTGGAGGCTGCCGGTGCACCACCCGCCGCAGGCGTCGGCGTCCGCGTCCGCTTCGGCGTCGGCGAGCGGGGGGGACGCGCTGCTGAGCGCGGAGAAGAAGTTTGCGGCGGGGGAGACGGTGGCGGCGCTGCGTGCGGTGGAGCGGGAGATGGAATCGGCGGCGAGGCCCGTCCCGGCGGGGGTCGTCGCCGGGGTGGTCGCCGCGGTGCGTGAGCCGGCGACGGCCAGGCTGGCCGCGAAGGTCCTGCTCGTCGTGCTGCTGGAGGAAGGGAACAGGGAGGCCGCCGTGGAGGCCGGCGCGGCGTCGGCGGCCGTGGAGGCCGGTGGCGGCGTCCGGGCCCGCCGGCGCCACGGCGGAGCGCGCCCTGGCCGCGCTCGAGCTCCTCTGCACGGTGCCCGGCGGCGCCGCCGCCGTGCGGAGGGAGGCCCTTTCGGCGCCCGTCCTGGCGCGGGCGGTGGAGGGCATGTCCGGCCGCGGGCGGGAGTGCGCCATTGGCGTCCTCGCCGCCATCTACGGCGGCATAGGAGGAGGCGGCGGCGAGGAGGAGGACGGAGCGGAGTCGCCGCCGCCACCGGAGTAGTGAAGGCGGTGGTAGCGGCGATGCAGGGGGAGTGCAGCGCGCGCGGGCGTCGCAAGGGCGCGCAGCTCCTGCGGGCGCTGCAGGAGGCCGGCCGCCTCGGGCTCGCGTGGGACGGCGTCGGTGATCACTGACACGCAGGGACCCACCTGCCAGCCAGCCACCCGGCCGCGCGCTGCCTGGACTGACCGACACGCGGGGCCCTCGTCGCAGGGATGGATTCCGGGGCAATGCAATGGATTTGGTAGCTGCGGTGGGTGGGGCCGAGGCTACTGAAGGTGGGCCCGGGGGTGAAGAGACGGCAGAAGAGCAGTGACTTGGCTTTGGTTGATGATGACGGAGGAAACGGTCGGTGGGGTGATTGGGTGGTCACCTTTTGTAGCCTCCTCTGTGATTTGTACTACCATCTTTTCTCGTGACAATTTATCGCTTCCATGACGCGTCTGGCCCACCGCTATTGCTGCTGCCTGATGGTATTCAGAGTCCTGCTCTAACTAAGCACATTATAACTTTTGATGAGACTAGTCATCGTTTGCATGAACCATTTCATGTGCTGTTCCTGTTCCATTTTCTCATCTGTATTCACGTCTTCAGTAGTGGCCGAGGAGCAGGACAAGCAACAACAACTTAGCCGCCGTCTATTTTTGTGCATCAGACAACGTGTGCACGCAACGCAACTCCTACACCGAAGCATGCCTCGTTGCCACTGAACAACAGGGTTGCTGGTCGGCTCGCAACAGTATGCTGCAAATTGTACAGTGGAAGTGTGGTGGACAGGGCAAAGTGACCCATTCCCAAAGCCCAATTTTCTTCTGCTAACCAAGCACACAGCAGAGCCAGAGTGCCGGGCAGCTCCTTTCTCGGCAAGGATTCAGGATTCAGCAACAATGCAGCGATTCGGTGGCGACTGGCAAAGGCTGTTAATCCAACACCCTCTTTATCCAGCCGCGGCCAACCCTGCCAGTGCCATGCCTTTGCCGGTCTCGGTCTGGTCTGCCTATCTCTCTCGCTTTCGCATCTGGGTTTTGTTTAGATTAAAAGTAAAAAGTACTTTTTCTAGATGAATAGTACACTGAAAAACGTGTTTTATAAGTAGAATAAATAGAAAAACTTATTGGAGAAGTACTGAACACAGCCATGCTTTTCCAACCAGGCCAGGCCGCACACCGCCGGAGTTGACTCGCTTCCGTTCTGTCCGGCCCTGAAAGACTGACTACCGACTCACTGGCTGACAGGGCTCAGTTGACGAGACTGTGGTAGTATGTGTGTGTGTGACGTCCACGACTCTTTTACAGAGGGACCCATGGGCCCCGGCCCACCAAGGCCACGTCGCCCCCGGCTGGCGACACCTTTCCACCCCCACCCCCCCTCCCTTCCCTGCCTTCTGCGCAGTGAAATCCTCTTGTTGCGCTAGTACACACACATCATCATCATCATCGCCCATGACGGGAAATGACCCGGTCCGTTCGATCGTTAAGGCCCAGGGCCCATGAAATAGCACACTTGTTTCATGGGCTGGTGGGCCTGTTTCGTTGCTCCGCGTAGCAGCCTCGTCTCGTGTAGCGTTTTGCTTTCTTTCTTTAAGGAAGGAAGATTAGTTTTTGTTCTTCAGAGTTCAGAGAATCAGAGCTACTCCTATGTGTTCAACGCGGCAACGTCAGCTGTTTCTACATGGATTCCGAATAGATAGATAAAAATCCTGACGCGATCGATGCCACGAGTGCATCGACGGATGGGTGACATAAAATAACAGATAAAAGAGGCACGCATGGTTCCGCCACATCCCATCCATCTAGAAAAGAAATCGGTAACGCCATCCAGTGATACACGAAACGCTGCCATCAAGGCAACGGCATCAGGAGGACCTAGCATCATCACTGCATTAGTCAATGGCTCCATCAGTCACCGTGACACTTGCTTGCCATCATTAACTTCCTTCCGTTTTTTAGCATCGGACGGTGTTGCACTTGTTGCAACATTATATTAAATTTTGAAACATTAAGTTAAATATTAGGCATTGCAACAACGATCGAGGCATCTCTACAACATACGGGCGAGGTGCAACATGAGCAGTTGCAAGTTTGCAACATCGGACGAGCCGAAACACGGATGCAACAAAATCACTGGAACCTTTGAAACAACATAGGTTGAAGCGTTGCAACATTCCAAAGGCGTGAAAATTACAACAATCGACATGGTTGAAACAACTACCGGTTAAAACGTTCGCGATGGAACATCAAGTCAAATTGCAACACTGAAACATTTTTTGGAAACATCAAGTCAAATTTTGCAACATTCAACCGAACCATTGCAACATTGAAACATTTTTTTGGAAACATAAAAAGACATTGAACATTGAAACATTCCTAGAAAACATAAAAAGAATCCCAGAAACTATTGTGCGCAATATCAGATCACACCGGAGATCCGCGCGACGCATGGGGACCCTGCGTCTGCCGCAGCTCCAGGAGCAGCAGGAGGAGCTCGAGGTCACGGGAGGAGCCGTAGGCAGGGGTTGGGTCATGCGGGCAACTGCGCATGCCGCGGCACAGGGAGAATAAGGGAGGAGAAGCAGCTGCGGGCATGCACAGGGGAGGGGCCGCGGCGCGGTGGAGAAGCAGGAGGAAGAGCCGGCGGAGGAGTTGGAGCAATTGCGGGTGCATGGAAAAGAGGGAAATGGAGAAAGGGATAACAACGACTGAGTCACCGAGAACGTGTGGACACGGTTGCGTCCGATTTTTTTACGTCGCTCCGGACGGCCGAGGGATAGTATTTCCGTTTTTTTAATCCTCGATCGATTATGGTAGTGGTAGCAGACAAGTCGTGATTCCTTTCCTTTTAATTTTCTTCGTCTTTCCCCAAATTCCCTCCCTTTTTTTAACAATAATAAAAATCAAAGGATTAAAATCTCGAAGCTACTTGACTAATTATTAAGATAGAAATATATACACGGCGATTAGCGTGACAGCAAGTCATTAACCATGTGGCTTTTGTCAGCGGAAGATGTACGGCTAATCCGTGCCCACATGTATGTGCTTGTTATCAACTAATGCCATCTTAGATTTAGTAATGCTTAGAACGGTAGTCAGTTTGTCAAATGTGAATAAATTATACTACAATACAGTAGGAACAGATAACCGCGGCTTACAGGTTAAGACTAATAATTGCATATGTATGTAGGACCCAAACCAAAATAAATAATGAGAAATGGATTTCGTTCCTCTTTTTATCATTCTTTACTATTTGGTGCTTCCACATTATCTCAGTAGTGCTCACGGGACCTGAACTGAATAATACAATTTTTCTAAGCTAACTTTTGCTCTCAGTGGGTTGAAAAGGCCTTTTCTTTTTTATGCAGCTGATATGCAAGCACGTACTGTGCTTGTCTATCCCAATCAGGTTAATAATCTAATAAGTTTGCTCTAGCCAGCCGGCCGGTTGTTGTATGATAGTAAAAGAAATGGGCCTTACTAAGATACTCCATCTTACCTCTTAGGTAAGACTTTCAATAAATCACGGCCGACGATTTAGTTTAATTAATAATTAAAAAAATAGATAAAAGAGAAAAGTATCTATATTTTCTTTTTATTTGAAGGAAAGATCTCGTATTTCCTTTCCGTATCCTCGCGAGAGAAACTGCCTCGTATATTCTCCCCTTCTCGGAACGGCACTTCTCGGTCTCCTTCTCGCGCTCGCCGATCTGTTCCACAGCCGCCGCCGGGTGCTCTTGCATCTCTTCCCTCGTCCAGGCAGTTTGCCGTCCTCTTCCCCCACCCAGGCTCTCGTCGACGCGCAATGGGAGCTCCGCCTTGCGGAGGCCGCTAAGGCTCGCCGTGAAGGTGGCGGCAACCACGGTCATGGATGGTATGGCCGGCGATGGAGACGAACAGCTCCGTATTGAGTGCCGCGTTGATGAACCACAGCAGGTTGGTCTCGCCAGATTTCACCGTGAACGTGGTCATGTCCTTTGACGAGCACCTGAGGTCGCCGGGCTGGCCGTTGACGGTGAGGGCGTCGGAGATGTTGGGGGCGGCGCCGGTGCGGTTGGCCGTGCGGACGACGATTGGGTTCATATCCCACCATTCCCCTGTCCGTAACGTCGTAGGTTACAAAACAATCACATGGTTTGCAATTACATCCGGAACTTTTTCACACCAATTCAATTAAGGATTTTGAAACACTCACGATACTAATTGACAGTAGGCTCACTGTAAAATTAAACAGAGTTGACACTTGGCAACTGGGCCAAAGCGACTGCCGCCGTTGAGTCTCGACGGCGACGGCATGCTCTGCCGGCGTTGAGAAGAAGGCGTGATCCGTCTGGTTGCAGGCGAGGCGTTGAGAAGAAGACGTGATCCGTCCATTGCAGGCGTGGGCGTCGTAGTGGACATCGTATGCATACGTAGCTGATTAATTACGGAATCCATTCAATCTATTACCTCTTTGGAGGTAATACTTCGTTATAACTACCCAGATCAACGGTTCATAATTATTCTGGAGTACAGTAGCAATTGCCAAAAGAAATAGCTTGATTATTATATCTAGATCTTGTTTCAGCTTTTCTAAACATCTAGGTCTGCCAGACTGATGTTTCTGAAGGTAGGAGGAGCTAGCCACTAGCCAGTGACGAAGCAATCCTTTCCAAAAAAAAAAAAAACCGGACGAAGCACTTCCACAGTCTCCGCTTTGGGGGTGAAAGCTGAAAGCAACAGTATTTTATTTAACGAAATCAGCCGCAATTAGTCTCGGAAAGCTGCCACACATGCAGCTAAACTATGGTAGGAGGAGCATCAAGCATGCACAGCGTGCTGCAGTTTTCTAACCAAATTATTGCTCAGCAGTCTTGAAAACGCCCCAACCAATTAACTATGGGGATCAGCCTGCCCTTTGCCTTTGAGAGTTAGTTGATGTTCCCTTTAAGGAGTTTTGTGAGGATCGGATGCTGCAAATCTCGATAAACCCTTTTTAAAATTGGCATAGAAATTAGACCGGTCGACTAAGATAATCGTCGGCTGATGGATGATGATGCCATGTGTACGTCTAAATTCCAGTTTGCACGCGTTCTGATAAAGCTCAGCTGATGCTGCATTATCTCTTGAGATTTTCCAGCCTAGACTACTGTCAACAATTTCGATCAATCGATGCGTGTTATCATTGTCATAACCACACCAATGCAAGGCCGGAGATCCAGGCCGCACGTGGAACTTACTGAAATCTACGACCAGAACTGTAGCAACTAGCATATGCTAGCTTAGAGATGCAGGTGACATATGCCAGAGTGTGTGGTTTGTGTGTTCGATCGAGGACGATCCTTTCCACCCACTCTGCGATCCCACCCACACCCCATGTCCGAGCCAGCTGAGTCTGATCCATGCAGCAACCAGCGAAGCTTCTGATTCCCGAGATCGCCGGGAAGATTTGCTCCCCATCTCGCCCTCCCCTCCAACCATTTCTAAATTGATTCGCCTCCGATACCTTTTAGATACATGCTGTCATGTATCCTCATCAAACTAATCCATCATTATGCGTGTATGGCTTTGTTATTTTTATTGTCTTTTTGATTTGGCACTTGGAATTCTCTTCCATGTCTTTTCACCAGTTGTCTGATTGTATATTGTTACTTTTTGTTCAGTTGTTGTTGTATCATAAAATGGGATGCTGTATATATAAGCAGAGAGTTGGTAAATATACCAAGCAAGAAAACATCACCTCATACTATAGTCGAATTTCAAACTATCATTTCAAATTACTAAGGATTTGACACATCAACTTATCAAGTATCCAATATCATAGACTTTCAGTTCACTTACTGACCAGGAGACCACCTTTCTACACCCATGTCCAAAGTACCACCTTAGGGATGTATAAATACTCATTTATCACTTTGAATGTGTACACATACCTAAAATAAGCATGTTCGTTAATTATTTTCTGTTATAGTTCTGTGATTTTTTAGGATCTTGTAATTACTTACTTAAGTTATTAGTGGTGCTTTTTAATTTGCTGACAAAGATTCCCCAGGATTGTCTCCGAGCCTATCAAAATCAAGGAGCAAAATTTAGTTGTTTTCTCCTTTTGTTTTTGTGATAATGTTTGTGCAGCACATGCGGTGCTGATTATCTGTGCTAGTGAGCCCATGCCACTACATGGATTAATAAACTAATAAATCCAATAAAATATTGAGGAAAATCTGCTGTCTCCTTTTAATTAATCGAGCTATTGGACGTGTAAGGCGATCTCTCCCTTTCACTTTAAGAGGCTTCTTTGCACCATCCATCTCCTCCTTTCTTTCTAGCTAGCACTCCCATTCCTTGGTCTTCTTCTAGGTCTACCCGTCTACACTCCAGCAACCAAGGGGATCCATGAGTGCAAGCAACTCCGGGTCTGGGGACAGCATGGAATGGGGAATGGGAAGGTCATCTGGCTCTAGGAAGGGCAAGAAAGGCGCCAACAGCAGCTCCGACAAGCCGAGGCAGCCGCAGCGAGGGCTCGGCGTTGCGCAACTGGAGAAGATCAGGATACAAAGTGAGATGGCCGAGTACTTGCACCACCCTCTTGGCCAGCCTCCTCCGATCCACAGAACTGGTAGCTTCAACTTGGTAATCGTTCATATGCATATGTGATAATTTGATTGGGTAGTTTGTGGTTGTTAATACAGTCATATATAAACACCTGAAGTTCCTGATTTGATGTGATCATGATTGTGTATGTAATTGATTGACGGAGCAGGAAGAACCTCGGATGATGTCTCACTCGCTGCCATCGTCTCCATCCTCCCCCTTCCATGCTAACACCGGGGTTTCATCTTCGTACCCAATTCATCGTCCAAATCTTGCGGTACATGTGTTAAATGCGAGCGTTTATTTTAATAATACTTCAGTCTTCAACAAGTGCATTAACTATATGTGATCATTCGAATTAGCTTATTATTACCACAACCTTGTATGGTTCTGCATGCTATTTTTCCTGCTATCTAGAGTAATTTAGACACATACTACATGATTAACTGGGAGAAATATATATGGATCTTTTACTTTAATTTCTTAGTTGATTACCATAGTGGAGAGCAGAATGGGATGATCAGAAAAGGCTAGCAACAAAAAAAAAAGATGGTCTTGTTGTCCCGTTTCTTTTGGTGTTTTTGTTGCTTTTGCAAGTACTTCTCTAGCTACTACTAAAACAAGAATGCATCATATATTACTTTTGGGCCAAGGAATGATAGATCATGAAGCCTAAAAGATGAGCAGCATTGCTTAGTATAATCAATCCTAGCACCAAAAGATGATCAAGATAGTATCATTGCAGATCAAGAGATTTTATTCTGCCATTCACGTGATGGTCTTAGCCAGCTGGCTGGATATCTTACAGCGACCTGGTGCGACCTAACCTCAATTATGTGTCTTGTACGTAGATGACCTATGGAGAGAGATCAAGAGACATAAGATATGGTGCACTTCACACCAATCCCATCATCAGGTATGTAAAAGGGATCAAGGATTCATGTCTACCAGCTGAACTTGCATTGTGTGATCATATCAGAGAAGATCTAGACACTGATAATGCAGTAACATGTGAGCATGGATTTATTTCCGATATGTATCTTCAGGCCACCCAATTATCATGGAGCTATATATGGATCCGAAGCCCAGTATACCCATCCAAGCAACGTCACATTGCCTCTCTTCGAACCTGAGGTACGATACTTATATATGTTTGATGTAACATATACATAGGCTACTAGTGTACAAAATATATAATTTCAGTTTTATCAATGACTTATTATTGCGTTATGTATACAACTTAAATTCTGCAGGAATCCATTTGCTTGAATAGACCATACGATTTAAATCAAACGGTGAACTCATCGGACTTAGATGATCAAGAGGTAGACCTTGAGCTCAAGCTATGATCGAAAATATGCTGGCCCTCGCTAGCTACTTCTCAGTTAAGCTAAATATATGCAGCCTGATTGTTTGTGACACAAGAACTAAAGTGCTTGCAGTCTTGTTTGTAATGCATGCATGGATCGTATACAAAAAAAAAAGATATGCAGTGCACAATTCTTAAGTCACAGTGTGATGATGTGTAATTGATGAGTTACCGAGACGATGAAGAACCAGCTCAAATTGGTGGTGATGGCTAGCTAGTAAATTTTTACGATTCTTGTAAACATTGGTAGCATAGAATAATTGCTAGTTTTTCTCATCTGATGTTGCAAGCTAAACATGGATACGCGAGATGCAGTAGTGTTCATTCATCGGCAATGCTCAATTCAGAAATGAATATATTTGTGCAAGTATTTGTGCCAGAATGTTTCTTGTAAAGAGAATTAGATAAATATAACTGCTAGCTAGCGGTAATGATGCTGACAAATTTTCCATGATGGTGTCGAATTATACGTTTCGAGTACGACACATTGACAAGTTTACATTACCGCACATTTTCATCAAGACATATAGTCTGCATCCATCACAGGTATGTGCGGTTGTTGTACATACTACATACTCTGAAGCTCCTGCTCGATCTCTCATCTAACGGTACGTTGGATTTTTGGCTCTGTGCCTGCTAGCTTGCACATGATGTGGTGATCGATCAGGATTTATTATTTCCTTACGTACAAGGCTTGCATTCGAATTTATATGTGCGTGCGCATCTACCATTTTGACAAGTCCCATATATTACATAGTGCGTATCAAATGTTTCATGAATGCATTATGCATATATATCGGATCACAATCTTTATACTCCCTCGGTTCTTAATTATATGATATTTAGCCTAAACAATTAATTTGCTTGTCCTAAGCATCATATATTCAAGAGCATAGTTAGTATATGCAAGGTGGCATTTTATTATTGTTCAGAAAATTCATGTGGACTCTCTCTCTCTCCCTGAAAAAAACATGAACTAGATTATTATTATGAAAAAGTCCATTTACTACCATGAGCAATCCAATGTCTTTTAACCACTTGGCCTAATCTACCTATTATTGAGATTTGTCTATCTCATTTGTCTGCATACTGGTTAGATCTAAATGAAATTTATTTTGGGCTCACAGAGGAGACACCGCAACTTATGTCAGAAAAACTTTATATTAACATTTCATGATTATTTTCATTATTTTCATGAGTATATTCTTTATCATATTCTTGTATTGGATCAGAGTCTATGTCTTGCGCTGTAAGTTACATATATATGTGTGTGTTTTCTCTTGGCCGCTTTTCCTCATATCATATATCAGGCACAGAGTATTTGTTATGTAAAATACTTCAAAATACAATTAGTTTGTACAACTGAGTAATAACCGGACCATTTGATGATCTCTGCTTGGGTATATATATGTGGTTGCCCTTGCCCAACAGGTTGTAAGGCATCATTGTTTCTCCTGTTTGTGATCTCTAGTGCAATCACGCACTCAATCTAAACAATCTTATGATGGAAGTGTAATTTTATCCTAAATTTTGTTTATTTGTTAACAATATAATACGAATATGATAATAATGCATGCTTGGATTGATGAATAAATAAAAATAAATGCATCTCTTCTAGCTAGCTTTATCTAGGAAAAAGGCTGCAAGATCACTAAATCATGGTGATCCATTATACTAGTAACAAGACACTGATCGATATCAGGATATTGTCCTTCATGCTTGGCCTTTATTGTACATGTTCGATAGCGCTTGCGATAAATTTAATGGCCATAGGGTATTATTGATTGGTGATTCGAGGCAGCGTTTTACGTACTGTACCTACTAGCTATACGTACCCTGTCATCAGTCTTCAGTATTGTACGTGTGTCTGAATGTAGCGAGAAGGCTACGTACACAGTATAATCCAACGGCACACGATGACAGAATAAGCTTAGCTTACGCGGAGATCTCAAGGTTTGCAAACCCCAAATCTCGAGCTGCAGTATTAATTAAACTAGCTA
Source organism: Digitaria exilis (assembly GCA_015342445.1). Taxonomy (NCBI): domain Eukaryota; kingdom Viridiplantae; phylum Streptophyta; class Magnoliopsida; order Poales; family Poaceae; genus Digitaria; species Digitaria exilis. The sequence goes on from JACEFO010000004.1 coordinate 13,628, forward strand.
ACGATCAAACTAATCATCGCTTGCATGTGTCCCCCTGATTGAGATTTGAAAAGCGGCAAGGGACGACGCGCGCTCTCGCAACTTGCTCAAAAATAAACTAAGTTCTCATGTTGTCGATCGCAGCCGCCATATAAAAGAAGGCTTTAATTAATTCGATTCTGGATGATCGTATGAATAATAGCACCAACATGATGCATATGTTTATGTGCTCCTAATCATGCAATTACGCGGTCTGGGACGACATTGCTGGCCCGCCTGTTGAGTCATGTCATGTTGCTAGACGTGGTACAAATTCCTGCTGGCCGTGCTGCTTGTTTTTTTTTCAGGCTGCAGGCAAGTTGCAAAGGCTCGTCCTGTACAGAGGACCCCCCCCCCCCCCCCCCGACCGACCGGGCCGATCCGGGTCTTTTCCGACCAGCTGGGATCTCTGCCGCCGAGCCATCTTACGAACGTGCATCGTATCGTTCTTGCATTTGCTGCAACAGCTGCACAAGTGCTTGTCCACGTAGTACTAGAGAAAATCGTTTACCCGCAGATCAATCGAAGAATCATTCGCGTGTAAAGTAGCTTTGGTAAGTGGTTTGCATGTGGCTTACGCGGGCGGAGATGGACGAGGCCACGTAAGTGGTTCGTCCTTTGCTGGCGGGCCAAGCAGCACCGCTGAACGGCCCGGCCTAAAAAAAGTTATCCGACCAGGGCCCGTGGGCTGATCAATAGCTTCGACTTGATGAGATCTTGTCCGGCCCAGCCGAAATCGACGCGCTGACAGCCAAGCAAGCAAAATCGACGCAGCAGATCCAAAAAAAAAAAAGAAGCAAAATCGATGCAGTACAGCACAGTGCTGCAATTGCTGTACAGAACATTGTGAATTGTCCAAAGATGCGCCATAAAAGAATGGATCATAAAAGTTGGGGCTGTTTGTATCGCTGCTGGATTGTAAGGTTGGATGGATCACAAAAATGGAAATTAGCAGGGTGAGACAGCTTGTGATATAGGGTGTCTTTGGTTTAGATTTTTTCGGCCGTAGCTTCCTTGAAAAGTTGACAACTGAACCAAAGGCCATCACGCATGGAGCAGCTGTTGGCAAAATCTGGCTGTCTCCGTAGTAGAAATCGCACAGCTGGTGGAAGCCTGCTTTCTCCGACTGTGGGGCGAACCAAATCTGCAACTTCAACTTATTTACCCGCCTGCCACTGGTAAAGATACCGGTTCGCTTCTTTTTTTTCCCCTTCTTTCCTTCATCGAGGCTCCAGCGACGCCCGACCCAGGAGCGCACGCCCGCGCTAGGGTTGTGTGGCGGGCGAGCGGCGGCGGCCCTCCTCCCCACCACCGGCCCTCCTCCCCACCACCGGCGGTCTTCCCCAGCACCGGCGGTCGGCCCCACCATCGCCGCTCCCCTCCACGACGCCGGCGGCGGTGGCCCTCCTCCCCACAGCTTGGCGCTCCTCCCCCAACACGCCGGCGGTGCTCCGCCCCACCACGTCGGCGCCGCTCCTCCCCACCACGCCGGCGCGATAGCAGGGCTGCAGCGCTCTTCCCCACACCAGGCTGCAGCGCCCCTTGCTGTCCCTCTCCTCTGTACAGTTAGCTCCATTCCCTTCCTCTTTCTTTTGCTCAGATCTGTCCAAAATTGATGCATTATAACCAAAACAATGATGATTGGTGATGGTTTCTACAATTTCAAGTCAAGATTTTGTGTTTATATGATTTTCGCATGAGTTGTTTAGAGAATTGTAGTAACAGTGAAATATATATACATTCTATGTCCAAAATTGATACATTATAACCAAATTGGAGATGCTTTTTATAGCCAAATTGGATTCTATTGCTTATTATAGCCAAATTGAATGCTTTTTCTTTAAATGAAGAATGGGTGATGTTACTGATTGGAGTGATGCCAATGTGAGGCATTTCATTGATATATGCAAAGGAGAGATAGAAGCTGGTAATAGGCCAATGGGTTTGTTCACTAGTACTGATGGAAAAATCTTATAACCAAATATGAAGAAAAAACTGGGCTGAAGCATGCAAAGGAGCAATTGAAGAACAAGTTGGACAATATGAAAAAAGACTATACATAGTTTATGGAGTTAAAAAATGCAGCCACTGGTCTTGGGTGGAATGAGGCAAAACAAACAGTTGAATGCTCCAAGGAATAGTGGGATGAACACATAGCTGTAAGCACTAGTGACAGTCTTTTTTCTTTCATTTCTTACCTGTCATTTGTTTATATGATGGTCTGACTTGGTGATTGTATCTATTTAATTTGCAGAGATGCAACCAATTAGGCGCCGAAAAGGGTAACAAAATGCAAGCATGTCAAGTTCAGAAAACAAGGACCAAAATACCTTGAAGACCTACATTTTTTGTTTGATAAGACACATGTTACAGGGGCCACTGCATCCAGTGCTGCAGATATTTCCTCCGATGATGCAAGCGATGAGGATGCGGGTGAGAAACAAAGAAGGCTTGAGGAAGATGATGTGAAGTTGGCTGCTCTGAAAAAATCTAAAGCAGGAAAAAAGAAACGCAAGGAGTCCTCTATTGCTACTGAGGAGAATGATGAGAAGAGCCCATTTTTTCGATTGTATAAGAACACATGTTTGAAGATAGGAACTGCAGCAGAAAAGATCTCCACAAGTGTTGAAGCTTCATCGGCACCTCCAAGCAGCCAAGTCCCTAGCATTGCAGAGGCCATGAAAATGGTGAAAGATTGTGGGGTGCAAGAGAAAACGGCTCTAATGCATACATCAACCCTTCTAATTATAAAGCCTGAATTTAGAGAGATTTTAAGTACGCTGGAAACAAAAGAAGGAAGGTTGGACTGGATTGAGAGGGAGCATGCAAAGGAGTTGACAAGGCGCATGTAGAGGCTTTGTGTTATTTTATTTCAATTGTTATGTTGTGAGATCAATTTATTTGTTGCTGCTAGTTGAGAACCATTTATGTTCAGAACCTATTTATTTGTAGCTGGTTGTTGAGAAACTATTTATGTTGCGAACATATGTATGTCTGTATGTGCTGTGCAATATTATTTGCATCATATTGTGTTGCTATATTCTTGTCAAAAATTATTGATACACTTCTATCTTGCACAGATGGATCCCAACAGGGAAGAATTGATCAAAAAAGAACAGAATGGATTACTACTTCTTACTGAATTGTCTCAGCAGGCCGCCATTCTTGGAAGTATGGGCAACTTATACCATGAGAAGTATTGTCAGAAAGGAGAATACAGGGTACAGGAGAAACTGGACTTCAAATTGTTATGCGCAACTTCTCTCGTCCTAGGTGCTTCTATAAGATGTTTCGAATGAGTCCCGATGTTTTCATGCAACTTCATGACTTGCTGGTGTCGAACTACGATTTGAAATCCACGCAAAATGTTTCATCAATAGAGTCGTTGGCCATGTTCTTGTGGATTGTTGGAGGACCCCAATCATTTTCACAAGCTGAAAATATTTTCACAAGGTCATTATGGACAGTTCACATGAAGTTTTATGAAGTGCTAAAATGCTTGTGCAAATTAGCAAAAGACAATATCAGACCAACAGATCCTACTTTCTCTATTGAGCATGAGAAGGTCAGAGAGGACCGTTTCTGGCCCTATTTCAAAGGAGCTATTGGAGCTATAGATGGTACTCATGTTGAAGTTGAAGTGCCACCGGATGAAGTGGTTAATCACACATGTCGACATGGATATACAACTCAAAACGTGATGGCTATTTGTGACTTTGATATGAGGTTCACCTTTGTAGTTGCTGGTTGGCCAGGCTCTGCCCATGACACAAGGATCCTCAATCATGCATTAGCAAATTTTCCTTCTTTTCCCGTGCCCCCAACAGGTAGACACATGAGTCTTCACTTCTTTTTCGTCTCTTACTTCTTTTGTCATTCCACTTACCCTATGTGTTATAGGAAAATATTATCTCGTGGACTCTGGATATCCAAATCGAATTGGATATCTTGCCCCTTTCAAAGGAAGTGCATACCATATGCCTGAATTTCGTCATAGTTCTGGGCGTCCTCCTCAAGGGAAGTATGAAATGTTTAATTACTTGCATTCATCCCTTCGAACTATTATTGAGCGGGCTTTCGCAGTCTTAAAGCAGAAGTGGCGTATTTTGAAGAAAGGCATACCAAGTTATCCTACTCGTACTCAGAAGCATATCATTCTAGCTTGTATGGCATTACATAATTTCATTCGTGATAGTAAATTAGCAGATAAGGAGTTCGATAGATGTGATGTGGATGAGGAGTATCTACTACCAACTGCCGTGGCCCAATCACAAGGACATCAAATTCCAGATGAGGAGATCAATGATGATTCCATGAATACTATTCGTGATAGGATAGCTAATGCTTTGGTTAGTCCAAGAGGGGGATAATTATGTTCACTGATAGAATCATTGTACGAACCATGTCTTTTGTAAAATGCTACTCTTATATGAATGTAGAACATATATTAATGCTCAATGAAAAACTAAGATAAATTAAATAAGTATTACTTCTTATTAAATTTTCAATATACATTGAAATTGTAAACTAAAATGCAATGATGAAATTATTTTTACATATGAATATGTTTAATTTACATTCAAATTGTCATTCAGCCTTTCAGAGGCTTTCAGGGGCATTACAGACATTTCAGATCAATTCTACAGCTCACAGCTGCTTCAACCAAACGACTTTCTGCTTTTCTCACAGCTAACAGGCCACAACAGCTTTTCCCACAGCTCACAGCCCACATCAGCTTTTCTCACAGCCACAGCTCAACCAAACACACCCATAATTCCAAGATGCGGGGTTGGTGGATCGTCGTAAAATATAAAACAGAGGATGGGATGTCACGAGCTACTGTATATTGTAAAAAGTTGAATTCCTATTTAGGTGGACCCAAATAGACCCTAAATCTTTTGATATAACATGTGGTTGCCATTCGATCTACTTGGCGCTAAATTCTAATGAAGCGTCAAGATGACATTTCGCTATGCTGCTGATGGAAGTCAAATTTTCTCATTGATCAATGAGCTTCGTGAGGTTGAGTCGAAAGTCTCTAAGCATGGTATAGTAGGCATCAAAATGGAGTGGCCCCTGCACTAGCGCAAAGCGAATATGCATTGATAAATCATACTTGAGATTGTCAAAGAAAATGTGAACTAGTATGTTCTGAAGACTAATAATATATGAAAACAATCGTTCCCTTAATTAATTAATTATGCCTAATTTGAATGTGCGTGGGTCATGTGAGTTCCTGGTGCACTCTCTAAAAAAAATACTGAGAGAGCGCATGTTTGCTACAACATCCAGATATTTCAACATCCAATCGATATACCTACAGTTGTCGAAACAGCTAGAGAACCAGATTTTCTTTCTTTTTTCGGAACCAGACTAGCTAACCAGGTTTTCTTCCTTTTTCGAAACCAGACTAGTAAAACAGATTTCGACAGGATGGTGGAAAACACCAGTATGGAACATATTGAAGACGCCACCATTCGAAACATTAATTGCTTGACATATCAGAGTAGGAATGCGACAGTTCGTCAATAGTTTGCAGCGTCTCTATGCTCTTGTTCTCCATGATATATATACAAAGAATATATACACATTATATTACTAGATACATCCAGACTTTGCATTGGTGTATGTCTTTATTAAAATTGTTACGACTTACTATAAACGACATTACAGGTCTACCAACCAAGCATATATCACACACGGATATTTTTTACCGGAGAAAAAAGATTGCGGCAAATCAAATTATGAACGTTAGGCTTGAGCTAGGTCTACATGTGGTGTCACTATATATACATGGGCATGGGCTTGTGGTGCCCCAGGGAAAAATATTTGGGAGCAAACTAGGGGTTGTCATTCTTGTGTTAGGAAAGATATTTGACTATATGCGTCCAGTAAAAGTTTCCCCTCCGTTTGTAGATCTAATTTTGCATACTCGCTCCATGCTAACTTTTATCTTTTACGGATTCTTTGTTCCATGCAGCAGGAAAAATATTTGGGACAGCAAACTAGAACATCTCATTCTTGTGTTAGGAAAGGTATTTGACTATATGCGTCCAGTATGTTCCCCTCTGTTTGTAGATCTACTTTTGCTAGTCCCTCCATGCATATGCATGCTATGATGCTAACTTGTATATCTTATTTACGGATTCTTTGTTCTGTGCATCAGGCACATATGGATGCTGGAAGCAGTTCAAGAGATGGCAACCCTGGGAAAGGCAAAAGGCCCCGTCAAAGCTCCACGGACAAGCCGAGGGAGACAAAACGAGGGTTGGGGGTAGACAAACTTGAGAGGATGAGAGCGGAGGAAGCAAGGAAAGAGGAGTACTTGAAAGATGCCTTCAACCAGGCACACATTTCTGGACCTGGTATTGGTGGTATCCAACGCATGGTAAGCACACTTTTTTTCTCGTGAAATTTGTAAGCTCACTTGTGTACGATCCATTTTGTGCGGTCCCACATGGTTTGTGTCTTATATCATAATTTTGTGGATTACTTCTTTGCTTACCTGACGTAATTTCACGGGATTGATCTATGTGAAGTACATCATGTAACCGAAAATGCCCTGCAACCTATTGTCTGGCTTAGCTGGTGCTTGTTGCCTGGCCAACCACCTTCTAAAATCTGTGGTTAGGTTTTTGTCACCAATGATTTCTTTTGCGCGTCTTTTTTATTGGAAAGATTATGTGGATATACCATCACACAGATATTCTCAGATTGGAAAGATGCGAGCTACATGCACTGTATTTTCCAATACCGACAATTTTTGTGATGATATTTTTTAAAATATCAGATCAGCATAGGAATCGAAATGTCCTATCCACTTACATCTTACTCGTTCGTGCTTAAATTCAATGCCCTATCCACTCCTTCCCAAGCCTGTCGTTGATAGTTTGTTGTTGTTCAAAACTGAGAACATCAAGCTACTTTTTTTTTGTTTTGTTTTGTTTTGTTTTGTTTTGTTTCCAATCTTTGTTTGTGCAGACTTCTCATGTGTAGTGATAATAATAATATTTCTCCCTTACAACCTATGCCCTTATTAGCATATATATGTTCGGTGCAACTCAATCTCACGTATAGATATCCCTCTTATGATTTATTGTAGATGTCATATGGAACATGTGGAAACCTGAGTGGACTGTTCATCCTTCCCTTCGCCAGGTACACACATTTACTGATATATATACATGACTGATTTCCCATATTTACACATGTTTTTGAAATAGAAGACTAACAATTTGGGAGGGATTGTGTACTAGCTAATCTCTTGCAAATTACCTTTTTTTACAAGTACGTCATGATGAAATATTTCTTTGTCTGCAAATGTAAAATATGAAACCAGGCCTCCAAGCACCTTTGAAGCAGCATCTAATGATGCCAATCCAAGCAACAAACCACCTCCTAAAACGCTGCAGCTCTTTCCTGAACATAGGGTACGTATGACGTATCCAGATCGTTGTGTTTTTTCTTAGACATGCATTAGTGACCTGCTTCATAAAAAACACAAGTTTGTTGTCCTTAATTCTTGGGTAGTCGCATGAAATACAAATGCATGCTATTTTTTTCCCCGGTGAAGGAGCTCAGTATGTGCATGCTACTCTGCTATTCAACTGCAGTAGGTACGATTGTCGAACTCACAGATTACGACGCTCTAATGTTTTGTAGGAAGATAAAAGTGATGATTCCAAAAGAGAGGGCGACCATGACCTACTGGTGGAGGCCGTGGAGCCTATTAGCCAGAACCGACCCAATGATGCACGGGACGAGCTGAACATGGAACCGAACAACCTCAATGATCCACGGGACGAGCTGGACCTTCAACTGAAGCTGTGATCTAGCCTTTGTTCGATTAATCATTATTATGGGTTTGCTTGTTCGATTAATTGTCTCCAAGGAGGATATAGAAGGGTACTGAGAGGGGTTCTGACTTGCAAGGGATTTAATCTCTTTCAAGCTCCTGCAATACTCTTCAATCCCCCACAAAACCGAGTAAGCTCTAAAGAGGGTAGTTCGAACATTTTAGAGTTGTATGTGTGATCGTGTAGTGTGCACTTGGTGGCTCGGCGCATTATTTTGAGACAAAAATGTTTTTGTGTACTACAAATTAATATCTGATTGTCAATATATCTGGAGTACTTTTATTCACTGGATTCTGATTTCTGCTTGTGTTGTGATGCCGTAGATATACAAATATGAAATGTTGGATGATTCAGCTTGGATTACCCTGATTAACAAAAGTAGAGCAAAAAGGGACTGCTGGTGGAACAATATATGTGTACATAGAACTTGCATACACCGGATATTTGCACTACAGTAAAGTAGATTTGTATGCCTGATTTTTTTTGTGGCGACACATCCTTAGGGTCTGTTTGTTTGCCCTCAAAATTATATAATCTAGACTATATAATTTATTATAGTATGTTGTGTGTAACAAACAATTTATATTATTATAATCTACACTACCCTAGATTATCATAGTCCCGTAAGTCATCCAAGGGGAGCTTATTTCAAATTGTTTCTACACCAATCATTTACTCCATCAATAATCTGGACAAACAAACAATTCTATAGAGATTATATAATCTATAACCAATAATTTGAATTATATAATTTAGCACTAATAAGCTAGATTATATAATCAACTCATGTAAACAAACAGCCTTAGGCAACCATATGGGATGAAAGATTTTCAAAGTAATTTCAAAACATGCATATATGCTACTATTTCTATGTTACAGTGCATCATTGGAGCAGCTTCTCATTGTGGTTAGTGGCATAACCATTGAACGCAGACGCACCATGCATGATCAAGACCTGTCCCTGTGTTCCTCTTGTGATCTTCTTATATTATGTGTTTGGAAGAAGGTCGTCCATCTCTATAACTTCTCTATGCCTCATTCTTAGATTAGGAATTGTGACATCAGATCGGGGATGATCAAATTCTTAAAGAGCCGCTCTCCACTTAGAGCTAAGGTATGTTAATTATCTTCATTGATTTCTCCTCTGGATAGATTTAGTTGGCACGGTAGGACAAGAAGTTTTTATTCTTCTGAATAGGGCTTTTATACTTTTTTTCCCTATACTTGCATGATTAGATTGTCTATAACATATTATATGTTTGCAATTCTTTTTCCGTTTCGGGTCGTTCTTCTGAACTCTAAAACCTGTGTACTTTCTTCTCTATGTTAAATTGTTAATTAATATAAGTTTACTAGTCATGAAAGTTTTTTTTCTTGTTGCACCTCGAGTGACACGTTCTCTCTGCACTTTCGCACACTTGCTCTTGCATGAAAACGTATCACTCGCATGCCCAACAACCGTGGCCTGCAGCTGCTATCAGAGAGACAGAGATCAGTGCCTGACGCGCTGCATGATTTAAGTTGCACCATTATATGGCGATCATCGAGTTAAATCGGCGACGCACACATAACTGCTGGGAGGCACATCCCTGGGAAGCACTGTCAATCAGTGTCAATCACCGTCGCGTCAAGCCGCCTCGCGAGAGAACATCGTGGCTTCTTCCACGCTCACCAAAGGATCCTAGGGTGCCGGCCCTTGCCGCAAGCCCATAATACATGCACATGCATGGCGCGCGTAAACTAGCTCAAGGTTGCAAATGCTACTATGCCGGTGCTCCAATGGTATTAACTTTTCAAACTCTATGGCATCTTTTATTATCCTGTTTATGCCACAGTAGTGCGTCGTTGGATGGGTGTACAAGTTGGCTGGGGTTGCAAGATGCATATCCCCTGGAGGTCTCCCTAGGTCGCTTTGTATATAGGACCGGCGACCTATGATTACAAGTCAGTTAGAATCTAATCCTATTAGTTCACAACGCAGAATCTATTCTATCTCCAAAAGTCAACTTTTTTCAGGATATCCAGACCGGCTTAAACTTGACAAGTAAAATCTTTTGAAATCATGACTTCGCTTATCTTGGCCGACACGGTTAGGATGACCTATTCACCTCTGATTTTTTTTCTGAGATCATTCACCTTTGATCTTGTCAGTGGTGATCCCTGAGCCAACCGACTGTTACATTTTATGATGGGCCCCGTGGTAGTAGTACCCATATCCGTCAAGCCCCTGAGCGAAGGGGGTTAGAACCGAATGATTATCTTCATACGGCTGTGCATGACTCAAAAAATTGAAATATTTTTTTTTACTATCCATGATTGGTGAGCCCCGAGCACTATAGAGCTGAACAACAAGGTGGAAAAGCAGCTTCGTGAACGAAGTATGATAAGCCTCACGGACAGCCCCTAAGCCCCTAATATTGGCCAATATTTTCATGTGGTGATGCGCATTCCTCGCCGCATGTGTCTCGTGTCACTTTGCATCACCAGCACAACCATGCTATCGCAGGCCCAGCAGCGAATGCACCTGCAATTGTCTCAATGATGACACTTTAATGATGGAAGCTATTGTTTTTACAATTATCTTTAGAAGCTGCTTATCATGTTGAAACCCCTGAGGATTTAGGTTTTTTTAACACTACTACATGTTTGAAGCGGTAACTCGAGTAATAACCTCCCCTAAAGATTCAGTTTACAAATAAAATAGATAGCAACCACTACTTTTTGCATAATGCTACTACCCGTTTACTAGCACTGAACTTACATGCATATCTCCTTTATATCTTGTTGCTATGTATAATTCAGTAAAGAAAGATTATCCTCAGCTTGTCCGCCGATGGTAGCAATTATCTGTTATGGTCTCATGAAACACAATTTTTTCTAGGAGGATATATATAGTTTGTGAAGACGGTTCATTCCAAGGATGATGCTGAGATTGTTAAATTCGATGATAAAATATCAGCCATGCATTACCTTTGGCAGCATTTGTTCCCTGTTCTTAGACATGAATATCTGTAACGCCCCGTTTGGAAGTATGAATTGAGCCTTGGAATTCTGCATTGGCATTGAGGAGCCTTCAATGCTGGTGTTTGGACGGCATAGACATTCGCAGATGGAATTGTGTCTCAATGCCGAGCGATATTTTCCCGGCCTCCCGCGCACACAGGCCCAATTCGGACCTCTCCCGCCCCGTAGTGAGATGCATTGCTCCCCTCTCCCCCCATCCCTCATACCGGTTCATTTTTTTTACGAAAGAAAGGGCGCGGAGCGGACGACTCGCGCGGGAGCGGACAGGGGTGACAGAGTCCGCCTCCGCCGCCACCCCCTTCCCCGTCGACCTTCCCTGCCGGTGCCGCCCCAATCTGTGCTACAGGTGCGTCGCCAGTCCTCCTCTCATCTTGCATCTCCTTCCCTTCCCCCTTCTCACTGCTGCGCCATGGGACTTCCCCATCTATGCTGCAGGGCAAGGGAGGTCGGCGCCGCCTGGGGCCTCCTCCTTGCATCTCCTTCCCTTCCCCCTTCTCACTGCTGCGCCAGGGGCCTCCCCCATCTCTGCTGTAGGGCAAGGGAGGCAGCAGCCGCTTGGGGCCAGCGCCACCAGGGGCCACCTCCTTGTCAACCTTCGTCGTCCACCCCACTGCAGGTACTCCAGCCGCCCCAGTCTCCGCCGCCCCTGATTTGGCCAAAGTGAACCCTAGCAAAGCTATGTTGCTTGATTTTTCAGGGTAGCAAGTCTTGGGTTGCTGTTGTGGCCGATTTGGTTGCTGCTTTGGTTGATTTGGTTGCCATCAATTTTTTCATGTTTTTTTATCATATGATTTCAGTATCGATTATTATTTTTGAATATTATCAAGTTTTATAGTGTAAAGTAATATATAATCATCCAATAAATATTTATGTTGTGAAATACATATTGTAATGCATTTTTACACCATTGTAGACAAACTATACTCAAATTCTACCTTTGTACATCCAAACATGAATTGGAATTGGTGGTTTCCTTTTATTCCAGCTCTCAAATACTTACACATCCAAACAACAAAATTGGTATTTGAGGTGATTTCCAATTCCCCTCAGCTTTGGTATTCTAGGCCAATTCAATTCCACCCCCTCCAATGTGGCGGACCACTCCGAAATTATTCCAAGTTAAGTACCCTCAGACCACTAACCACGTAGTCAGGCACTTAATCCGGAATAAGCTGGAGCGCCGTCGGATTAAACCCGATTAAACCACGTACTTAACTAGATCGTAACAGCAGCAGGCCCACACGAAGGTGAGTTCAAGAGATTACAACATTCCACAGATTAAATTACAAACATAGGGTACAAAGTTATTACAGACTGAGTTCAAATTAAAATCAGAGTACACAAGTTTTTGCAGCGGAAATTAAAAGTTCAACAACTGAAATTTAGAAGTTCATTGCAGCGGAAGTAAATAAACTAACGACGAAACAAGTAACTCCGTGATGAGGCCTGCCACGAAGCTACTCCTCCCGATCCTCGCCAGAGGACGGGACCCATTCGATGTGCCAGCCAGGTGGAACCTGGGCAGGCCAAGTCATAGCATCCACATCCAGAATTATACCTGTAAAATAGTGCCACAAGCAAGGCTGAGTATACTAATACTCAGCAAGGCTTACCCGTCGGGTGAAAACTACATCACCGACATCTAGACAATGAAAGGCTTTTGGCTGGTGGGTTTGTTTGCCAAAAAGCGACTAAAGGTAGATCCTTGCTTTCAAGTTTTAGCACCGTATTCTAATAAGTTTAACCATTCTAGATTAGCATCCTCTCTAAGCATACAAGTGGAGCAATACAATTTAATTCATAGAACAATTTCATAATCTCAAATTCCACTTATTACTCGATGTGGCCTGACGGTCAAGCAGTCTCATTAACCGCGAGAAGCGGACAGTTCGAACCGAATTTGTGCTACCTGGCCAGGGGAAACCCAACACACACGGATACTCTGCTTGCGATAAAAGGTACAAGCATTTCCCAACCTTTCCCATCGATCCACAATTCGGAACCGGGTCCACTTCCTTAGGATGAAGGTTTACTGCTTCACTCACAGCATCACGCATACATCCACGAGTGTACGGCAAGGGAAAACAAAGTTTCCAAGGAGAGATGGCTATCGGCCCTAGCTGCTTCAATCTGGTACCGGGCTTACCGGCTCCCATATACCGGCATGCATGTGGTACGTTCAAAAACTTGACTTAGTATCCACACCTTCCGACCTTAACCAATTATCAAACACGGACGGGAGATCTACATCTATCATCCCGCCCGTCAATCCTTATGATTCCAACATAAGTAAAGACAAGCAATTCCTATATCTCGCGAGTGACAGGAAATCACTCGACTTGTAACGAACCTATAGCAATGCTCTACCGATCCTTTCATACTAGTATTGCAAGTCATAGGCACTAGGAAAATATTGCAGCTATGGTATTCAATCAACTCCTAGAAACGTAATGCACAAACATAGAGAATTCAAGTGCATAATTTAGTGAGAGTTAGGTCATGCTCCGGGGCTTGCCTTCCTGCTCGGGCTGAGAGTTAGCTCCTGCGTTGGTCACGTCTGCACCGGCGTCGGGCTCCGGAACTTGCTCCTCTTCTGCGGGGACGAGGGTGTAGTCGCCGTCCGGAAGAACGCCTTCTACATGATATGCATAAGTTTTAAGGCGGCTGCCCTTTTGATGCTAAGACTAGGGCCTTGAAGGCCATATTCACCTAGACATACTTAGATATTTGCATTTTCTCCACCAAAGCAAGGTGTCGGTGTGAAAAAGGTTTTAGTTGAATTCGATGGTGATTGTGTACATATATAAAAGAATTTTATTTATTTCTTCACAAGTTAGGGTGGCTGTTTCTGAATTTCAGATTCTAACCATTTTATTTCAATTAATTACTCAAAAAGGTTTATTCATTTATACATTTCAATTTCCACCTAGATTCTTTCCCATTTTTGTTTCTTCATTTCTGTTCATCAATTTTAGCCATAAACTTTATGACAGCTACTGGAGTATAAGAGCTAAGCTCACTCCAAAATTTAGCTAATTTCGAGTTACGCATAATTTATTAAAAATCTATAAACAGCTAGCTGCAGGAAGTGAATTAAAGGCATAATAAATTGAAATTTCATCTATTTCAGGAGATCTTCCTACCAAGGCTAAGCAATATCATGAGGAGGGCTCTGGCCAAGTGGTGGCTCAAAATAACCCTTGGGTAGTCCTCATTATTTTTCTATCCAAAAACACATATTTAATTATTTGCCATCCTAAACAGAGCAAAAATTAAGTTTCTCATTTTTAACATGGGTGCTAACAAGTTTTTAGTTCTCAGGAGCAATATGATGATTTTTCGCTGTACAAATTATTTTTAACAATTTCTTTACTGCAGAAAGTCAGAAAACACATTTAAATCTATAACTGGAGCTACACATCATATTTTTGAGTCTCCTTTGGACACAAGCTGTCCAAAGCCTATATGCACAACATACCCAAAGCTCAACCCCAGCGGAGCTATGGATTTGAAATGGTGCACAACTTTAGGTTTTCCTAGTTTGATTTTTAATTCAATAACAGTTCACTAAAAGCAATAACATGTCTAATAGAGATTGTAGTTTAGACTCTAACGATTCCAGAGAGTATTTTTGCACATTTTTCCGATTTTTCTACGATTTTTAATCGATTTTACAAGATTCGGGAAAAATCAAATCTAGGGTAAGAATCTATTTTCACCGAGAACCCTAGAACTTTCAAACTTTCGCGAACAGGTCCTGCACTTTTGCACGAAAGACCCTGGAAAGAGGTAGACGATGAACAATGGCCCTCGGGAGCTCGCCGGAGTTACGCCGGGCAAACCACGGCGAACTGGGCTCGGGGAAGAGGGGGAAAAGGGTCCTTGGCTCACCACGAGTCGTTTGGGCACGGTTGGGAGGCCGGGGGTCGACGGAGTTACGCCGGCGACGAGGAGGTGGCGGCGCGGCCGCTGCGGGGTCTGCGCCGGCGAGCTCGGTGCCGCTCGCGGTGGGGGAAGAGGTCCTAGAGCACCAGCAGAGCTTGGGGAAGCCAACGGCGTGCTCGAGGAGGCTCGGGGAAGGCTCGGAGTAGGGTCTCGACGGTGAGGTGGTTCGACGGCCGGAAAAGTCGATTTGGGGGAACTTGGAAATTCGAGCTCGGGAATGGGCAATGTGCTGGGGAAAGTTGGGGGAAACGGAGCTAGGGGAGTGGTCAAGCTGTGCGCGGAGTGGATTTGGGAATGGCTGCGTGGACGCGACGAATTTTGCGATGAGCTCTAGTTCGGTCCGTGCGTCGCGAGGAAGAAGAAGGAGGGGGAGCGCGCGAGGAGGCTCACTGGAGGTCTGAGCGAGCGAGTGGAGTGAATGAGGGGCTCAGTGGGGTGCTCGAGTGCGTGAGGGGAGTGCGGCATTGCCTCGGGAGCGCGCGAGCGCGTTAATGCTCGACGCGACCCGCCATGGCCGCACAGTGAGCTCGGCGCGAGTGGGGAGGGCGCTGCAGGCGAGGGGGATCGACGCGAACTGCTCGAAGATCGCCTACAGTGGCCTTGGCGCGTAGTGGAACGGCATCTCGCGCCTTGCAGCGCTCGGCGCAGCGCGCTCGCGCGCGCGCGCCCGCGGCGTGCGAGGCGCCATGATGGTGTCCGCGGCGCGAGAGGGAGCGAGGGCGACGGCGGCGAGGTGACGGCTCCACAGTGGACGGACAAGCGCTAGACGACGAACGCCAGGCTCCGCTGCGCCTTGGCCGCGTCAGCGCCGCCTGAGCCGCGCGCCGGCCGCGTGGCGGCCGAGCTCTGGCCGCCGCGGCGCGCGCCAGGGGCACTGTTCACGGCCCGGGGAGCGCCGGGTATGAATTCAAATTTTCTCCAAAATTTTGAACTGAACTTGAAAAAGTGCAAAAATAAAAGTTGTAGATTGAAAGATGGGACACAACTTCCTTTTTGGGATGAACTTGAAATTCGAAGTTTTTCAAGCTCAAAAAGCCCAAAAACAGAAATGTGCCAAAATCGGAAATTTGAGTTTTCGAGGGACTAAACCGCAAAATTTTCAAAAATTCCAAACAGTGACTAGGGTTTAATTGTGATGCCAAACAACTTTTATTTTGGGAGATTTTCAAGTTTAGTACAAAAATCTTGAGTTTTCGGTTGGGTACTAAATAACCCCTGTTTTTGAATTAGACTTTGAATTTTGGTGAATTTTGAGGGATTTTTGAATTCTAATCTTAAATCCCTGTTGCATTGATCTTAATTGCATCTCTTAGCTAAATTTGACATCAGAGATGTCACAGCCTACCCCCCTTAAAAGGAATCTCGCCCCGAGATTCGATTACGCTTAATGATAAAGAGGGGAAAAGTAATACCTCGGCTTAGGAAAGTATGTCGGGGAAATTCTTCCGGAGATAATCCTCGGTTTCCCACGTGGCTTCGTCTTCAGAATGATGACTCCACTGAATTTTATACATTTTAATTCCCTTCCTTCGTGTCTGTCGCTCTTTCTCGTCGAGGATCTTGACAGGATACTCATCATAAGAGAGATCCGGTTCAACCGAGAGTTCCTCTTGTTCAACAATTTTGGTTGGAACACGAAGACACCTCTTGAGTTGAGAAACGTGAAACACATTATGTACCGCTGAAAGTCTCTCGGGAAGCTTCACTTGATAAGCTACCGGCCCACATTGTTGAGTAATTTCATACGGGCCGATATAGCGAGGTGCAAGCTTGCCTTTGAGTCCAAACCTTTGCACACCCTTGGTCGGGGAGACCTTAAGATACACATGATCACCAACTTCAAACTGAAGTGGCTTCCGCCGCTGATCAAAATAACTCTTTTGTCGTGATTGGGCGGTTTTCAGATTCTCCCGAATGATCCCAACCTTTTCTTCGGCTTCTTTCACAAGGTCAGGGCCATAAGTGTACCTCTCGCCTGCCTGGGACCAACACAACGGGGTCCGACATCTCCTACCATATAGGGCTTCGAAAGGTGCCATTTTTAAACTCGTTTGGTAGCTGTTATTATAGGAGAATTCAGCCAGGGATAAACATTTCTCCCAATTCTTCCCATAATGGATAACACATGCTCGAAGCATATCCTCAAGTATTTGATTTACCCTTTCTGTTTGCCCATCGGTCTGTGGGTGATATGCTGAGCTGCGGATCAGTTTGGTGCCTAAGGACATTTGCAATTGCTCCCAAAAGCGTGCTACGAAAAGAGCACCACGATCTGAAATTATCGTCTTGGGTACCCCATGTAGACAAACGATCCGCTCCAAATAAATCTCCGCATACTTTTTAGCAGAATAAGTGGTATTAACTGGAATAAAATGTGCGGTCTTGGTAAGGCGATCCACAATTACCCAAATAGAATCGTGGCCCTGAGGGGTCCTGGGAAGTCCAACAATAAAATCCATACTGATATCTTCCCACTTCCATGAGGGAATAGGTAGAGGTTGAAGCGTGCCTGCTACCTTCAAGTGGCTGGCCTTAACCCGCTGGCAGGTGTCACATTCCGACACATATGTGGCAATTTCTCGCTTCATTCGAGTCCACCAAAAGTTTTGCTTCAAGTCTTGATACATTTTGGTGCTGCCGGGATGAATAGAAAATTTGGAGAGATGAGCCTCATCCATAATCTTCCTCCGGAGTTCCATGTTTTTGGGCACCATGAGGCGGTGTCCAAACCATAGGACTCCTTGCCCGTCTAACCGGAAGCACTTGTACTTCTCCTTCACTTTCTCTTTAGACAATTTTCTTTTGAGCACTTTAACGCCCGCATCATTTAGTTGTGCCATAACAATCTGATCGTGCAAGGTTGGTTCCACTGCAATATGGCTGAAGTACCCGTGTGGAACAATCTCTAAATTGAGCTTTGCCATTTCGTGACACAGGGTGCCAGCGTAGGACTCCACGGTAAGACAATGGCAACGAGCCTTGCGGCTGAGTGCATCCGCAACTACATTCGCCTTCCCGGGGTGATAATGTACACTAAGGTCATAGTCCTTTGCTAACTCCAACCATCTGCGCTGTCTCATATTCAGATGTGCCTGAGTGAAGACATATTTAAGGCTCTTGTGGTCTGTGTATACGTTGCAGGGAACACCCATCAAATAGTGCCTCCACATCTTGAGAGCATGAATGACCGCTGCTAACTCAAGATCGTGCGTGGGGTAGTTTTGCTCATGAGGTCGGAGTGCTCGCGAAGCATAAGCGATGACCCGGTTCTCTTGCATGAGAACACAACCAAGACCGGTGCCTGATGCATCACAATAAACATCATACGGCTTGGTGCAATCGGGCTGAGCCAAAACTGGGGCTGAAGTCAATAGTCTTCGCAAAGTGTGGAAAGCTTCCTCACATTTGTCATTCCACTCAAATTTAACTCCCTTCTTCAAAAGTTCGGTCATAGGCTTCGCAATTCGAGAGAAGTCCAGAATAAAGCGACGGTAGTAACCGGCTAATCCCAGAAAACTCCGAATCTCGTGAACGGAAGTAGGTGGTTGCCAATCTAGTACCTCTTGCACCTTGGATGGATCCACGGATATACCATCTTTGGAAATCGTGTGGCCCAAAAACTTCACACTCCCTAACCAGAATTCACACTTGGAGAATTTGGCGTAGAGTTGGTGGTCTCGCAGTCGCTGAAGAACAATGCGAAGGTGCTCAGCGTGCTCTTCCTCATTCTTGGAGTATACAAGAATGTCGTCGATGAAAACTACCACAAACTTGTCTAATTCAGACATGAAGACCGAGTTCATGAGGTACATGAAATAGGCTGGGGCGTTGGTGAGTCCAAAAGACATAACCAGAAACTCATATAGCCCGTAACGTGTGGAAAAGGCAGTCTTCGGAATATCACAAGGTCTGATTTTTATTTGGTGATAGCCAGAGCGAAGGTCAATCTTGGAGAACACTCTGGCGCCAGCTAGTTGATCAAACAGGATGTCAATTCGGGGTAACGGATACTTGTTCTTAATAGTTACCGCATTGAGAGGCCGGTAGTCAATACACAACCTCAAGGAATGGTCCTTCTTCTTCACGAAGATAGCGGGACATCCCCACGGTGACACACTTGGGCGAATGAAACCTTTATCTAGCAATTCTTGGAGTTGAATTTTTAATTCAGCCAATTCATTGGGTGGCATCCTATAGGGTCTCTTTGATATAGGTGCTGTGCCAGGTTGCAATTCAATCACAAATTCAACGTCCCTATCCGGCGGCATCCCTGGTAAGTCACCTCAATGGACAAGGAGGTCCTCTCAACCCCTATGTCGCGGGCACGAGCGGACATGTCCATGGCAGTGCGGAGCAACTCGCTCTGTGACCGACTGAGAAGTGCCTGCAACCTGTGATACGCCCGTATCCACCTCATCATCAAGGCGGCTGCTGCGACGGGGCTCTCCGCCATCCTCAGAGGGGAACTCAAGTAACGTCTCATCCAATGAGGGTCGTCCGGCTGAGTCGACGGGAACAAACCAAGTAACTGATGCTCCACTAACTCCTGGTTTTGAGCAACAAAAGAGCTAATGCCGTTCATGGCAGCTAGCTCGCACGTGGTCTCCATGTGGTGCCCATGCACTTCCACCGTCCAGGTGGGAGAGCTAGGACACGGCGGGTGGCGGTATACCACCAACCGCACGCGGGAGCGAACCACACCTCTCTCCCGGATAATCGTTCTCTCGTACTGCGGCGGCGTCGGGTAGTCCATAGCCTGAAGGACCGACCATAGGATACTGGGGAATCCTTCCCATCCCAAACAGTCAGAGAAGGACACGTCGCTGGGGTAGCTAGCCAAGTCAGCGTTGGAGGCCATCTGAACCAAAAGAAAAAGGGGCATGGTGAGAACCGGTTAGCGCCAAAACAGATTCTGTGTAGGGTGGTAAAAATTACAAAACTCGAAATCTGTAAGCTCAAAAATTCTCAACTTTGGCCAGAACATGGTTTAAGTAATTCCTAACAAGTTTCATGTTGGAGGTTTGGGCAGATACTGTCGTTAAGATGGGGTAAAAATTCAATTTTTACCTTACTGTCCCCAGAAATTCCCAGCAGACAGGGGGTTACCATTTTTAGCATAACTCCAGTTTTACCGACCCATTTTCGTTGAAATTTCTCCAGCATGTTCTTTATAACATTTATGACAACTTTCATGTTGAACACTTTTTCATTTGACCAAGTTTTCAGTTTCGAATTGAAGGTGCAAACAGGCTGTTCTCAGCAGGAATTTTAGATTTTGATTTCAATTTCTTTGACGGCGGTTCAATATGGTCAAGAATTAATTTTGAGATTAATTCAGTGAGATGAAATGCATGAGCGGCCTATTCGATCTCACAAACACACGTGCCAATAACCTTTGGCTTACGAAGTTAGTGCCGGTGGCTAGGCAATATTCGTCTCTCCTTATAGTAACTAGTCGGAATTCTCTATCCGTTTCAACGTACGAAATCGCGGTTAGTGTACCTGCAGAAAATTCATCCCAGAGCATTCATAATCAACCTTTCGTGCCAGCACTCACGAAAGCGTCTCCATTCATTACCACCCACTATAGAGGTGGCACCCGAACGTTTAACATTGAACGGGCAATGTTCATATGTCACCGAGGCGACATATTGACGGTTCCATACGCTATTGTCATAGCGTATTGACTATGTGCCGCCATCATATTTGCATATGATGACGTGGTACGCTACAGCAATCGCCGTACCTTGCGCCCACCATCCTATTCTAGTTTCATACGCCATCACAGCGTATTGACTATGTGCCGCCACTATATTTTCATATAGTGCCGTGGTACGTTACAGCAATCGCCGTACCTTGCGCCCACCATTGCGGAAAGTAAATGACAGAATGAAATGTGCTGGAGGTCAGTATAATATAATCTTTGCCACCTATCATAACGTGATCCCTTAACCCACATAGGCTTCACGCTCTAGGTAACATCCTTAACGACCCTAACTTATCCTTCCTTTGCAAAGCGCATCGGAAGTACGAATTGGCAAATTTTATTCAAAAATTGTTGTTTAAGGTTTGTTGCTCTCTCCGGGCTGCTGCTTCGGCTCTGATGCCAGCTGTGGCGGACCACTCCGAAATTATTCCAAGTTAAGTACCCTCAGACCACTAACCACGTAGTCAGGCACTTAATCCGGAATAAGCTGGAGCGCCGTCGGATTAAACCCGATTAAACCACGTACTTAACTAGATCGTAACAGCAGCAGGCCCACACGAAGGTGAGTTCAAGAGATTACAACATTCCACAGATTAAATTACAAACATAGGGTACAAAGTTATTACAGACTGAGTTCAAATTAAAATCAGAGTACACAAGTTTTTGCAGCGGAAATTAAAAGTTCAACAACTGAAATTTAGAAGTTCATTGCAGCGGAAGTAAATAAACTAACGACGAAACAAGTAACTCCGTGATGAGGCCTGCCACGAAGCTACTCCTCCCGATCCTCGCCAGAGGACGGGACCCATTCGATGTGCCAGCCAGGTGGAACCTGGGCAGGCCAAGTCATAGCATCCACATCCAGAATTATACCTGTAAAATAGTGCCACAAGCAAGGCTGAGTATACTAATACTCAGCAAGGCTTACCCGTCGGGTGAAAACTACATCACCGACATCTAGACAATGAAAGGCTTTTGGCTGGTGGGTTTGTTTGCCAAAAAGCGACTAAAGGTAGATCCTTGCTTTCAAGTTTTAGCACCGTATTCTAATAAGTTTAACCATTCTAGATTAGCATCCTCTCTAAGCATACAAGTGGAGCAATACAATTTAATTCATAGAACAATTTCATAATCTCAAATTCCACTTATTACTCGATGTGGCCTGACGGTCAAGCAGTCTCATTAACCGCGAGAAGCGGACAGTTCGAACCGAATTTGTGCTACCTGGCCAGGGGAAACCCAACACACACGGATACTCTGCTTGCGATAAAAGGTACAAGCATTTCCCAACCTTTCCCATCGATCCACAATTCGGAACCGGGTCCACTTCCTTAGGATGAAGGTTTACTGCTTCACTCACAGCATCACGCATACATCCACGAGTGTACGGCAAGGGAAAACAAAGTTTCCAAGGAGAGATGGCTATCGGCCCTAGCTGCTTCAATCTGGTACCGGGCTTACCGGCTCCCATATACCGGCATGCATGTGGTACGTTCAAAAACTTGACTTAGTATCCACACCTTCCGACCTTAACCAATTATCAAACACGGACGGGAGATCTACATCTATCATCCCGCCCGTCAATCCTTATGATTCCAACATAAGTAAAGACAAGCAATTCCTATATCTCGCGAGTGACAGGAAATCACTCGACTTGTAACGAACCTATAGCAATGCTCTACCGATCCTTTCATACTAGTATTGCAAGTCATAGGCACTAGGAAAATATTGCAGCTATGGTATTCAATCAACTCCTAGAAACGTAATGCACAAACATAGAGAATTCAAGTGCATAATTTAGTGAGAGTTAGGTCATGCTCCGGGGCTTGCCTTCCTGCTCGGGCTGAGAGTTAGCTCCTGCGTTGGTCACGTCTGCACCGGCGTCGGGCTCCGGAACTTGCTCCTCTTCTGCGGGGACGAGGGTGTAGTCGCCGTCCGGAAGAACGCCTTCTACATGATATGCATAAGTTTTAAGGCGGCTGCCCTTTTGATGCTAAGACTAGGGCCTTGAAGGCCATATTCACCTAGACATACTTAGATATTTGCATTTTCTCCACCAAAGCAAGGTGTCGGTGTGAAAAAGGTTTTAGTTGAATTCGATGGTGATTGTGTACATATATAAAAGAATTTTATTTATTTCTTCACAAGTTAGGGTGGCTGTTTTTGAATTTCAGATTCTAACCATTTTATTTCAATTAATTACTCAAAAAGGTTTATTCATTTATACATTTCAATTTCCACCTAGATTCTTTCCCATTTTTGTTTCTTCATTTCTGTTCATCAATTTTAGCCATAAACTTTATGACAGCTACTGGAGTATAAGAGCTAAGCTCACTCCAAAATTTAGCTAATTTCGAGTTACGCATAATTTATTAAAAATCTATAAACAGCTAGCTGCAGGAAGTGAATTAAAGGCATAATAAATTGAAATTTCATCTATTTCAGGAGATCTTCCTACCAAGGCTAAGCAATATCATGAGGAGGGCTCTGGCCAAGTGGTGGCTCAAAATAACCCTTGGGTAGTCCTCATTATTTTTCTATCCAAAAACACATATTTAATTATTTGCCATCCTAAACAGAGCAAAAATTAAGTTTCTCATTTTTAACATGGGTGCTAACAAGTTTTTAGTTCTCAGGAGCAATATGATGATTTTTCGCTGTACAAATTATTTTTAACAATTTCTTTACTGCAGAAAGTCAGAAAACACATTTAAATCTATAACTGGAGCTACACATCATATTTTTGAGTCTCCTTTGGACACAAGCTGTCCAAAGCCTATATGCACAACATACCCAAAGCTCAACCCCAGCGGAGCTATGGATTTGAAATGGTGCACAACTTTAGGTTTTCCTAGTTTGATTTTTAATTCAATAACAGTTCACTAAAAGCAATAACATGTCTAATAGAGATTGTAGTTTAGACTCTAACGATTCCAGAGAGTATTTTTGCACATTTTTCCGATTTTTCTACGATTTTTAATCGATTTTACAAGATTCGGGAAAAATCAAATCTAGGGTAAGAATCTATTTTCACCGAGAACCCTAGAACTTTCAAACTTTCGCGAACAGGTCCTGCACTTTTGCACGAAAGACCCTGGAAAGAGGTAGACGATGAACAATGGCCCTCGGGAGCTCGCCGGAGTTACGCCGGGCAAACCACGGCGAACTGGGCTCGGGGAAGAGGGGGAAAAGGGTCCTTGGCTCACCACGAGTCGTTTGGGCACGGTTGGGAGGCCGGGGGTCGACGGAGTTACGCCGGCGACGAGGAGGTGGCGGCGCGGCCGCTGCGGGGTCTGCGCCGGCGAGCTCGGTGCCGCTCGCGGTGGGGGAAGAGGTCCTAGAGCACCAGCAGAGCTTGGGGAAGCCAACGGCGTGCTCGAGGAGGCTCGGGGAAGGCTCGGAGTAGGGTCTCGACGGTGAGGTGGTTCGACGGCCGGAAAAGTCGATTTGGGGGAACTTGGAAATTCGAGCTCGGGAATGGGCAATGTGCTGGGGAAAGTTGGGGGAAACGGAGCTAGGGGAGTGGTCAAGCTGTGCGCGGAGTGGATTTGGGAATGGCTGCGTGGACGCGACGAATTTTGCGATGAGCTCTAGTTCGGTCCGTGCGTCGCGAGGAAGAAGAAGGAGGGGGAGCGCGCGAGGAGGCTCACTGGAGGTCTGAGCGAGCGAGTGGAGTGAATGAGGGGCTCAGTGGGGTGCTCGAGTGCGTGAGGGGAGTGCGGCATTGCCTCGGGAGCGCGCGAGCGCGTTAATGCTCGACGCGACCCGCCATGGCCGCACAGTGAGCTCGGCGCGAGTGGGGAGGGCGCTGCAGGCGAGGGGGATCGACGCGAACTGCTCGAAGATCGCCTACAGTGGCCTTGGCGCGTAGTGGAACGGCATCTCGCGCCTTGCAGCGCTCGGCGCAGCGCGCTCGCGCGCGCGCGCCCGCGGCGTGCGAGGCGCCATGATGGTGTCCGCGGCGCGAGAGGGAGCGAGGGCGACGGCGGCGAGGTGACGGCTCCACAGTGGACGGACAAGCGCTAGACGACGAACGCCAGGCTCCGCTGCGCCTTGGCCGCGTCAGCGCCGCCTGAGCCGCGCGCCGGCCGCGTGGCGGCCGAGCTCTGGCCGCCGCGGCGCGCGCCAGGGGCACTGTTCACGGCCCGGGGAGCGCCGGGTATGAATTCAAATTTTCTCCAAAATTTTGAACTGAACTTGAAAAAGTGCAAAAATAAAAGTTGTAGATTGAAAGATGGGACACAACTTCCTTTTTGGGATGAACTTGAAATTCGAAGTTTTTCAAGCTCAAAAAGCCCAAAAACAGAAATGTGCCAAAATCGGAAATTTGAGTTTTCGAGGGACTAAACCGCAAAATTTTCAAAAATTCCAAACAGTGACTAGGGTTTAATTGTGATGCCAAACAACTTTTATTTTGGGAGATTTTCAAGTTTAGTACAAAAATCTTGAGTTTTCGGTTGGGTACTAAATAACCCCTGTTTTTGAATTAGACTTTGAATTTTGGTGAATTTTGAGGGATTTTTGAATTCTAATCTTAAATCCCTGTTGCATTGATCTTAATTGCATCTCTTAGCTAAATTTGACATCAGAGATGTCACATCCAATATCTACATCCAAACGAAGCCTAAAAGATCCAAATGTCTTGTGGGACTATCTGCCTTAGCGATTCAAGAAGATAACAGAAAAATTGATTTCAGAGTATCAGTGTAATTGGAAAAACTTCAATTTCCAAAACAATAAGACCTTACATCGATATAATGTTGCCCTATTTAAGATCACATCGAGCTTGAAGCTATGTGCTCTAATTGTCACAGAAGCTGAAGTTATTAAAAGGACATATAAATATTGTTCTAGAAGAAGACCACTTGAACCTTTTTTGAAGGATGCCTTCCCCATTAATTTTCATTTCATAATAGAAATACCGAGTACATGAACATAAATAGAGTGCATGGGGAAAGAGAAGCGGAAGCCTAGCTATCTAACTCGATTCAAGCTATAAGAGCTAGGTATGGCCTCGATAGCAGGCACACCATAGAAGTATCTTAGCAGGGAACTAGCGAGACACAAAGACATGAGTTAGGGTCGAAAGGCACTCCTGGACATACATCAGATGACACTAAAACACCCAAAATATGGGAATACCCTTTCTGAGAATGTTGCCACTTCCACCACCGACCCCTCTATTTAGTCTTCTTCTTGTTTGCCATCTTCATCCTTTGGTGGTAGTGGGTTGGGAGGAGCTGGAGTCTGCTGGGACATGAGTACGCGACACGCCATTGACAACAACGTCTTCACGCCGTCCGTGATCTACTCCTAGAAGTCGGGTTTGTACAAACTACAGACTTGTCCACAAGTTCAACGGAGAGCAAGCATGATAGATTATTTCGACCGGGTGGTTGATCAACTTATGTTTGAAGTAGGCCCTATTGTGTGCCTTCTAGATGGCCCATCATGTTGCTGATAGGCTGAGAGTGTAAACATATTTGCCATTCGGCAAACCGACCTCAGTCCACCTCCAAAATTGCCTTGTGTTGCTGGGAACTATAGTTATACCAGACAGAGAGCTACAATCCCCTAGACAACTCTTACCATTGGGCATTGAAAGTGGTATGCAATTTCAACACTAGAACGGTTAGGCGCGCAATGCACGCCCTACCAATATCTTAACAAAGAACAGTTAGCAAAAATGAATAATAAATACACGCCCTACAATATCTTAAAAAACAGTTAGCAAAAAAGCATAATATCAACATCACAAGCCAGCAGCACATTCTTGCATGAAATTGAGACCATAAAATGTTTGTCAGGCATTTACATAGTAGATATTAAAGCACATCCCACCAATATTGCACGTCCTACCAATATCTTCATCCCAGAACAACTAATAAAAATTGCATAACATTTTCAAAACATACAGTAGCAAAACACTTTTTGTATGCCTTTTTTCATAATACAGACCATTTCTCTCCTAAGACGCGCCGACCAATACCCTGAGGAGTGAACATCAGTTGGCCTGAAAATGTGGTCCATTTCAAGGAGCAGGTCTTCAGCACTGCAACCTCTTGTCAACATTATAAAGATTATTTTTAGATTATCTTGAGGGTGCTTGGGCATCATTTGGCACAGCATTCATCACCCATTCATCTTTTTCCTTGAGTGCGACAGCAAATGAACCAAAGTTTGCTTTCATATCCATAATGTTTCTAATAGCATCAGGTTTTACCTTTGGGCCCAACAAACTCCAATAATTTTCTAGTCTTTGCTTTTAGATTTCCTGCACAACAAGAATTATATAAGCCCCCACTATGCAGTTCTTATGACTCAAATAAAGAAAAATTCTAAATGCAAGCAGCATGCCAATGCATAAATACATTGTAAGGTCAACTAACTGTATCGTTTTCAAATCAGCAGTAACATACAAATATAGAAACAACTTCATTACTAAATTTCTCATGTACGGAAATGAGAGAAGCAAAAATGTACGATACGAATTGTAATATTAAAAATTCAGTGACCCAACAATGAAGTCAGGTTGCAGGAGGAGGCAAAGACTCTTACAAAACATGAAGAGAAGCCTCGATTGACTACATTCCTCTCCTGGTTTGCCACATCAGGATGACACAATCAAAGATTTTGAAATCAAGATATATGAGAAACTTTTGAGTTCTCTCTTCGCCTTCTTGAAGCAGCAACTTTACTATGCTAGTCTTCATCCATCAAAAGAATCTTGTTTGAATATTCTACATCTAAAGAAGCAGCATGTAAGAATCTAAAAATCGCATAGGAAACCATTGCACAAGCTTCGATCAATAAAGCTAGACTAAAAATCCTAAGCACACTGCACGAACCAGGTCAGGAGACGAAAACCCCAAACACCAATGAAACGGCCATCAGATACGTGGATGACAAGGCATATTTTACTATAAGCATGTAGCATAGTGAAAATCAAATGTACAACATAATTACACAACATTTTTCTTTTTCCTAAATAGAACCGCTGCCGACCAATCAAACCATTGTGTGGGATCTATATTAACAATCTTCCAAAAGATTTTTTCTTTACATTTGAGTTAGTAATAGGAACACATACATTATTTCAGCTTTTCATAAATGAAAAGGGTGGCATCGCTTTTTAATCTAAATAAAGGAACATATATGAGAATTTTTGGGCTATCAATTTGAATGAATGGTAGCCACCCAGTAAATTTAACTGGATTACCGAATTTGGTACTACAATATTGTCGGTCAAGGCCAATACCGAATGTGGTACTACAATATTGTCGGTCAAGGCCAACTGGCCAAGCATCAATAATGAGACTTGGTGTGTTTCAGTATCAGATTGACTAATTTAAAATTAGTAGAAAAACAAAAAAAGATGGGATGACACTACACACTTTTGGTGGGGCCTGCAAGCGATTGACCCTGACATCAAAGTGATATTTGTGGCTTCGCACAAGACACATTGCAGAACTAAGACTGACAATTTCCACTCCATTCTAGTTTTGCTAGGTTCAATATAACTTTATGTTATAGTCTGCATTCTGGTTGTCAGGTTCTTACATTATCTGAAGGAGAGCCGCTGCAATTTCACTTGCCTCTTTGTTGCTTGGGGGTCCTGCTAATTCCACATGCAGCACAGCTGCTCTGACGTGTGCCGCCCACCATTACTTCGGAACTGCAATTAAACTATATTGATCAGTACTTGAAAAAAGGGGGATGAGGACT
Organism: Digitaria exilis; assembly: GCA_015342445.1. NCBI lineage: Eukaryota > Viridiplantae > Streptophyta > Magnoliopsida > Poales > Poaceae > Digitaria > Digitaria exilis. Next base: position 41,903 of record JACEFO010000004.1, read on the forward strand.
GCACAAATCAGCAAGCAAAATCAGACCCTGAACCACAAACTTATGTCAATATCTCTATTAAACTCTGAACTTTGAACCTGAATATGCACAATAATAAAGATGGGAACTATACAAATCAGCAAGCACAATAAAAGGCCATACGCAGGTGAACTATTGTCTACAGATCACGTAAGTGCAGAGAGGCACATAATGTAAACTGGAAGCGTGGCCATATATCTAAAAATTTGTCATGTCTACATTGTATTTATACAAACATGGCTAAGATAAGGAATATGTGGATGGGAAAAGTAAAAGAAGATTGCCCAAACTTACCTCAAAATCCTCGTAATCGAACTGACCACCCTCACTGCATAGCACAAGGATGGAAGAGAAAAATATATAGTCAACAAAGATGCATCACACAGGATAAAAGATCAACATGTTCGGAACCCACACACAAAAAAGGCAGCAGGCAAACCACTCTTAGCGCCATGGTCTCCTCAACCCTACAGGCACACCAAAGAATCGTAGATCAGACCATATGAGGGTTGTATGCCACGATATCACAAGCAATCCCTCTATATGCTAGTTTCAAACATTGTTATCTTACCTTATCCATCTCTATTGGTCCTTGTAAAAAACGGCCAGCTCTCCAACCAAATCGGCGAGAAAGAACAAACATTGGGGAGGAGCGATCGACTACCTGAAAAGCAGCAGGTCGACCGGGACATGCAGGGGCCGAGTTGCCGAGCGATTCCTCGCCGAACTCCTCTTTTCCGTGTGGGAGATGGGAGCCTGAAGGAGAGGGGAGGAGTGTGAGAGAAGCAGCAATACCGTTGAGCCTTGCCATGCGAGTGTCTCCCGTCCGCGCCTCATTCCGCGAGATTCGGCAGGGAGGAGAGACCCGGCGGCGTTCGAGGATGCGACGGGGAGGCGAGATCCAGCGGCGCTCGATGCGTAGCTCCGATCCCGGAGAGCGGGAGCGGCAGCGGCATGGTGACGGGCGGGAGTGGCAGCGCCGTGGAGGCGACGAGCAGGGAGGCGCGCGCGGCAGAGAGCGGGAGCGGCGGCGGCGCGGGGAGGAAAGAGAGAAAGGAGGGAGAGGAATGAGGAGCGTTAGGGTTTGGCCTGCGGGGTAATCTGTTTGGAGCGTGGGTTAATTTCAATAAAAAGATAGGGCCTTTTTGCAAAAGTACCAGCAAGGCGTGGTGCGCTCAGCGCCTCAGCGGGGGCGCGGAGAGGAGCGGCCGATCGACACGCGTCCCGTGAGTTGCGGAGGGAGCAGCAAATCGTGGATCCTTTAAGAACTTAGATTATCACAGAAGCAGCGGGATGGGTCTCCAATACATTTTCTTTTCTGCATATTGTCTTTTGTTAATGTAGGTCCCTGCTCAAGTAGCCATAGGAAGATTTTATATGGGAAGACCCCTTGAACCTGAAGAACAAGATAAATGAATATATGAAGTATTCCGATTTAGTGTGTGACCTTTCTTAGGATTAAGCATATACCAAGTTGGAATTTAGGGACACATTTATGTATAAGTCATGACATTACCGGCACAGGAAGTGTGGCAGCCCGTACGAAATACTTATGACATACTCCTAGGCTTGTGAATGCATGTCACAGCTATATGGAAAACCTGGAAGCTACCAAAAGGGAGAAAATCACAAGAAAATAAACTACAAATATGGATAATCACTCTAAGTTTTAGGCATAGAATAGTCTTCCATCTTGTATCACCGTAGCTACTGGCATGCATGGTGAATAATCCAGTAGTAGTTCCACATTAAGTTTTATTCCTGCATGGGTTAAGTGGTTTGGAGGCAACTCGCTGTTGATATCAATTATCTTCATGTAAGTTATTTTATGGCTTAAGGCCTCATCCTTATCTTTTTTTCCCCATTGTGTTGCTTATATGATATATAATATTCTATGTGTTGTGTGATCCGTAAGTACAACCCAAAGAAGAATACTAGAATAAAAACCACACACATGGTTCGAATATTCTAGGAAATTAAAGTAACAATTTATTGGTCTAGATGTCTTTGCTCCGTCTGCTATGCAGCCCATGCTTCATCTTTTACCTGAAGTAAATATGGAACAAAAGTGTGTGATAATTGAAGAATCAGAAGTTAACTCATTGATTGATATAGCCTCTAAAATATCTATCCATTATAGATGTATGCAAAAAATTGGGGCTATAGGTAATATTACTACTACGTATGATATGTTGGCTTGTAGTCCTATATCATACATGCCTCTAAGTACAATACATTATTTGGGTGATATCTATTTCCCTCGTTAAGGGCGTGCCGAATCATAATTCTTGAGTCACACACCACAACCAAAGTTAACTCACGTGTTGACTCATCTTGGACATATTGCATACTCCAGGCTCTAGAAGACCACATAGATATGGACCGAATGATTGCTAGTTGTTTGAAGATGCTCCGGTATAAAATATCCAACAATATTATTGGTTAAAGTTTAAGAATATTGATCATTGTTCTTTCCAAGAAGTTGATATCTTTTTCTTAGTCAAGGACTCAACATTAAACCAATATTTCCAAGATAATAAGAGTTTGTGTTCCTACATGTTCTATTTAAAAGCTTCTATTCATGTCTAACTATGAATTGATTTGTGCAATGCTTTATATAGAACACAAAATATGTTGCAAAAAGATTGGAAAATTCAGTGACCCATTTTTTCCATGGCATGAGTTATTGGTTCAATTTTGACCAATAGTGGAAATGAGTTAGGCTACCAATGCAAATAAGTCTACATCCAAATTTTATAATTTTTAGCAGCCAGATGCCATGCACCACCTTTGCCATCATTATTTACTCAATTGTATGGCCTCGAAGGTTGACATGAATGATGGTCACATTGGTCTAGTATTATTTTATGGTAATTAGTGAATGTTAGCCCCTGAAGAAGTATTATGGAAAAATGTGCATATATGTGTAAAGTCTATAAGCCTACATATACATTTTATAGAAATGACATAATAATATATTTGTAAACACGAGAGTGGATCTTCCCAACAGCTGACTATATCTCCTCCAGTGGAAGGAAACATATGCATTTTTATGAAACTTTATTAACCATCCAAGCAAGCTTGACGCATATGTTATAGTAACAAACCCATAGCATTGAAGTCTGTAATATTTCCCACATAAATAACCACGGAAGCATACATGTACGCCACTTGAAAATGGTAATTGGATTTTTGTGTGCTATTAAATATTTAGGAAAATATTACCCATTTGTGGAAGACTCAATATTTATTGAATTATATAACCACACTAAAATCAAACTAAACCAGTTGTTTAATTTACACTCCTATATTATTCTAGAAGCATGGCTAGAAAATTGCTTAAATTATTGAGGAGCAACCATATTGATCAAAATTAGAATGAATGCTTCTAGAGAATTAGGTGTGGATACGCATGTGACTAAAACTCGTATCCACATATGACTCATTGGTATTTGATCAAATTTTACAGGGACACCCGCAATAAAATGTACTCCATCCGTCCCAAATTGTAAGTCGTTTGACCTTTTTTACCTCAAATTTGACCACTCGTCTTATTCAAAATTTTAACGACTTACCATTTGGGATGGAGGGAGTAGAAGGGCATTAGTCAAACCTTATGTTCATGATGGAAGCAAGCTCATAGCATGTATGATAACGGTTCTCTCATTCTCCTGTTGAGAACTCACCATGTTGGTGATTTTACGTCATGATGAGGTTCGTCCTAGAGATAAAATCCTACCAATACGCACATGTTATAAATGCTAGTAATGTGGAACAAATGATCTAGGCGTTTTGGGAAATGTCAAGGATCTAGAATTATATTTTCAAGTAGAAACAAATATGCCGACATTTGTCTGTCTCTATAATTGCTAAATGATTATCATTTGGAGAATCCAGATCCTTGGTTGTTAATAAGCTTGAAAAGATGCACCGATATAAATGCTCCATTAACCGCATTTAGAAGATCTGTATAGTTGTAACTATGTTACTTGTGTGCATAATAAAACTAAAATGACTTGCTCTCAATATTTTATATTCTTGGCGTTCTATTATGACTTTCACTTTTCCGACCTATGCTTATCTTTAGATGGCCTGGGAATAAAAGACATAAATAGATCAATAGATATTGCTGTGACGGGAGCTGCAAAGTATTGATCACCATTTGATGGCATTTGAAAGTGTAAAATAATACCTAGAAGATTTTATTTGATGATTAGTTCATTGACCTTTTCTTGAAGACATTATCATGGCTATAGTAATGAAGGTGACTTACTGATTATGGTCCTCCATATTCTGCCTCATATGTTATATGGTAAAGCAATGCTAGGATCATAAACTGGTTTTCACAACTTATATATGCTCATATGCTATAGGAGAAAGTGAGGCTAGGATAAAAAACTAGTATTTGCAACTAACAATGATATGGAATTTATTTGTTGAGTTTTTGTGCATATGCTTCCTATAGAAATATGCCATAACCCTTTTTTAGCATCCAACATGCCAAAACTTAGTATATGAGGGTATCTCCCTAAATGTTAACCCTTTATCTGGATTGCAAAGAAAAAATAATGATACGATCAAGAAGATCACGGTTTCTCTCAAAGACATTAGTTGTATTCCTTTTTTTTTCTTTATGAGTTTTCCCGAAATTTCTCATGTAAGGTTTTTAACGAGGCAACAATGTGTATATGAATTATCGATAATGTACTCTTTATGGGTTGGGAATGGCCTAAGCCATGCTCTAAATAAAGGAGCTCGGGGCTCGGAATCCCTTGTGAGGACGCCCAACCAATGAAGCAAACCAAACAAACCTTCCTGGCTTCCTGCACGAGAGAGGCCTTTGTTCCCGTAACGCCGCAACCATCCACCCGCGTGTCAATGGGGGAAGAAACCGCGGCCGGCGAGCTAGTGCAAGTGTGCAACGAGGACGTACACCCCCAAATTTAGGCGCCGGAATGATTAGAGGAGGAGCTTAAACTTCTCCAATAACAAAAAAAAAAGAGGAGCATGCATGCTGAGGATGGCGCGGTGGCGATCCCCCGTCTAGCTAGCTAGGCCCGGTCACGGGAGGAGCCCTCTCCGCCGCCGCCGCCATGGCGCACCCCCTCCCCCGCGCCGCGGCCTTCGCCGTGTCCCTCCTCCTCCTGTCCTCATCCGGCGAGGCGTTCTTCGACATCTTCAACATCTTCCGCCCGCGCTCCGACAGCGACTACTTCCAGAACGCCTTCGACGGGTCGCGGGAGCCCTTGCCGCCCACGCAGACGGAGCACGAGGAGCGCGGCGCCGCGCCGGCCACAGCGACGGGCCTCACCAGGGTGCCCTCCTCGGGCCCACCCAGCAAGGCCGCCGCGGACACGGTCGAGCTCGCCGCCGACAAGGGAGGCGGACCCATCGGCGAGTGGACCATCGTCAGCGAGAACTCCGGCGTGTCGGCCATGCACATGGCCATCATGCGCGACGGCAGGGCCATCATGTTCGACACCAGCACCACCGGCCGGTCCCTCATGCGGCTTCCCCAGGACAACTGCCGCATCGACCCTCGCGCCAAGGGCAAGCAGGAGGGCACCATGGATTGCTGGGCCCACTCCGTCGAGTTCGACTACAACTCCGGCTGCCTCCGCGCTCTCAAGGTTATTAGCTTATTATTAACGTACCACTCGTGTAGTACCGTGTCTCACATGCTGACCACCACGCATTCATGCGATGCGCAGATCCTAACGGACACCTGGTGCTCGTCGGGCGCGTTCGACGCGGACGGCAACCTGGTCCAGACGGGCGGCTACTTCGAGGGCGAGAAGGTTGTCCGTGTCATCGCCCCGTGCGAACACCTGCGACTGGCTGGAGCACCCCAACAGCTTCGCGGAGGGGAGATGGTACGCGACGCAGCAGGTGCTCCCCGACGGCCGTTTCATCCGTGTTCGGCGGCCGCCGCGCCTTCAGCTACGGAGCTGGTGCCGCTCCCCGGGCGGACCAACGACAAGGCCAACTACCTCCCGTTCCTCCGCGAGACGACCGACGACGCCGAGAACAACCTCTACCCGTTCGTCAACCTCCTCCCCAGCGGCAACCTCTTCCTCTTTCGCCAACGACCGCTCCGTCATCTTCGACCACAAGGCCGGCAAGATCCTCCGCGAGCTCCCCCGTCTCCCCGGCGGGAGCCGCAACTACCCGGCCTCCGCCATGGTCCGCCCTCCTCCCGCTCGACCTCCGCAACGTCCCGGAGACCCCGACCCCGTGGTGATCGTCTGCGGCGGCGCGCTCAAGACGGCCTTCAGGTTCGGCGAGAACAACACGTTCCAGCCGGCCCTCCGCGACTGCAACCCGCATCAACCTTGCCAACAACCCCGGCGAGCCGGCGCAGTGGGAGTCGGAGGACATGCCCCGTGGGCCGCGTCATGGGCGACATGCTCATACCTCCCCACCGGCAACCTGCTGCTCCTCAACGGCGCGGCCAAGGGGTGCTCGGCTGGGGCTTCGCGAGGCAAGCCCGTGCTGACCCCTGTTGCTCTACTCGCCACGGAAGGACAAAGGGTCACGGTTCCAGGGCGCTGGCGTCGTCGACCATCGCTCGCATGTACCAACTCCACCAGCGCCGTGCTGCCGGACGCCACGGTGCTCGTGGCGGGTGGCACACAACACGGCGTACAACTTCAGCGGCGTGGACTTCCCGACGGAGGTGCGCGTGGAGAGGTTCTGCCCGCCGTACCTGAGCAAGGAGCTCGCCGGGAACAGGCCGGAGATCGACCCGGCGTCGGTGGCCGCCGACGGGATGCGGTACGGTTCACCGTTCACGTTGCGGTTCCACGTGCCGCCCTCGAGGCCGTGGGGCAAGGGGACGTGAAGGTGACCGTGTACGCGCCGCCCTTACACGACCACGGGTACTCCATGAACCAGCGGCTGCTGATCCTGTCGGTCGCCGCGTTCGCCGAGGAGGACGGGAGGAGGTACGCGGTGACCGTGGACGCGCCGGGGAAGCCGGAGCTGCGCCGCGGGGTACTACCTGGTGTTCGTGGTGGTAAAGGGCGTGCCGGGGTTGGGTGTGTGGGTGAGGATCCACTGAAATCCTTGTCTAGAATCACTCATCGCGGAGGGTTGTGATCCATGTAATTAATCTTCTCAGGACTTGCACTTGGATTTGCATGCGTTTTCTTGTTTTTACGTAGGGATTTATGGAAGGTCAGATTGAACAGATTACTGCAGCCGCTCAGCTCAGAACGTCAATCACTGTGCAACCGTCCTCCATCAATTTGAATTTTAAAAATCGAACTCGACGTACAGGTCGACTCAATAGTCTCCGGGCCGGCTGGGAAGGAAGAGAGCCCGAGCTGACTTGGGCTACCAGCCTGGCTCGACCAAAAATACAGGCACGGGCCAAGGTGTTGTTGGGTCCAGGCACAGGTCTGAGAAGCGGCGATGGAGTACGTGAACCCCCTCACCGGTTTCCGCGTCGACGGGCGCCGCCCCAACGAGGTTGACGCCCACTTTCCCTTTTTTCCTACCGCCACACCTCGCGCGGTTCATGCGCAACCCAATCTCACTCGGTGCTGCTACTGGACTTGGTCGCGATGCGCAGCTCAAGGCCGAGGTCCGGCGTCGTCGCACGGGCTGACGGTGAGTAAGAAGCTGTTGATTAGGACTCCGGTGGCCGTGGTGTTTCGATGGGATTTTTTGAATTGGAGATGTGTGGTGCTCGCTTTTG
>JACEFO010000005.1:0-26859 GCA_015342445.1 Digitaria exilis
GTCGCGCAGCGCCAGCCCGCCAGCCCGCGCTCTCTCTCGCTCCACTGACCGACAGGTGGGACCCACCTGTAAGTCCCTTCTCCTACCTCGCGCCGCGCCGAACCGGGACTCTCCCCGCGCCGGCGCGGAGTCCGCCTTGCCCACGCCGCCTCCTCGCGACTGGCGCGCCCCAAGGAGCTTGAAGCCCTTTATAAGCTGCCGTCCTTGCTCGAGACCCCCCAAACCCTTCCCTTGAGCTTGCGCCCAACCCTAGCCGCCGTCTTCAATCCGCCGCCGCCAACCCGCGTGCTCGCCGCGCCTCTGTCGCGAGATCTCGTCAGGAGCTTCGGGGTAAGCCTCGGATCTTGCTGAGCCCAAAACCCCCTTCTTTTCTCGCCTTGCAGCACGCGCGCGAGCTCGCCGTGGTTCCCGTTGCGCCGCCGCTCGTCGCGAGCCGTCACCACCGGCCAATCCCCACTCTAAACCCCCTAATTGAGTTCCCTCTCTCCTCCTCTCTCTCTGAACCTGACGTCAGCAACAGCGCTGCGTGGCGTTTTTTGCAAAAGAGCCCCTCTGTTTTTCAAAAATCAACCCGCGGTCCACCTCTATTCAAAAGTATTTACAACTAAGTCCTTTTTCTTTCGTTTTAGCCCCTGCGCTTTTGAAAAATTAATGCCCGCCATCCTAGATGGCAGTTTTACACCGCAGACCTTGTGTTTTTATACAAAATTATGTTTTAGGTCCCTGGTTTCTTTCAAAAACACCCCTGGAAGCCTAAAATCTTTACCAGCAAGCCCCTAGAGCCCGTTTTTAGCGTAGTTTCTCCGTTTTAACCTCCGATTGTGAGTGATTTCTCGCCGCTCACATGGTGTTCCGTAAGTGAAGCGTAGATCTAGTTCTAACCCTTCTTTTCATCTTTTGTTCATGTTTGGTGTACTGTTCTAATTAAATAATCTTTGTTTTTGCATGTAATGTGTTGATGCTTTGTGTGGTGATCGATGTGAGTAGTTGCCGAAGCCGTTCGAGTACGTCGACGATCCCGTTCTCGAAGATCAAGTGCAGCAAGCAGTTCACTGAGGAAGGCAAGTATAACACGGACCATCCTTGTTACCTATACACCCATTTAATCACCCGAACTACATGTGCATGTTGTCTAATACTGTTAGCCATTAAGGATGTTCCTAGTCTTTACCATATTCCTTGTTTACCCAGGGTTTTATGCATTATGGTTAGTCTATGCTATCGCGCTGCAACCAACATTTATTTTTATGTTAATACTGAACTAATGGTTCACTTCAATGATGGTTAAAAAGATGCTTTTAGCAACATGGTTCAGGGAACTAGAGCATGTGCTCTGTGCTTTGTTCTAGTGACTCTGTAAGGTTTGATCTAGGCAATTAGAGCATGTGCTTTTGTGCCTTTGTTCTATGTCTCTCCATAAGGTCCCGGTTCTTAAAGCGGCAACCCAGAACTTGTTCGCCGCCGTTGGAACTATATGCTCTGGTCTTGATACTAGCTTGTACGTCTCTAGCTCGCCAGTGGTTACCGAAGGCTATGTGGGGTGCATGGGTGAGAGTAATAGTTTGATCCATCGAGGACGGTTTTATCCGTTGGCTATGCCCCGTTAGGCAAAGTCCCGTGATGTAAGCGCCGATGTACGGCAGCTTTCACACGTTGCGATGATTGCGCTCTCGCTCTGGACGCCATTGACCCTCACGTTGCGCCCTGAGCGTACGTCAATCTCGATGCCTTGGGTTTATGCTGCCTATGTTGACCAAAACGGCTACTGTGCTTGTTAGAGTGTTTTGTGAAAGTCCTCGTAACATAAGTTCTTTGGATTTATGTGACCGTGCGGGTAAAGGGCGAACTCTGCGCGATGTGTGTTGAACTATCATGATAGCCGTGCTCAGGATACGGCGGCCTGGATCCTTTTTGATTAGAAGTGTGATATTAGGGTTGATGTTTGGTTTGTTCTATATCACTTATACCTTATTAATGGGTTTATATTGGGATCTACTCATTTGTAGTAAGTTTGGGATGATAATAAAATGAAACAACTAAAAGTGCTAATGCGTATATAACCGTGTCAAGCCCTTTGTCTTGCATAACCCGTGTTATACTTGTTAAGTAAGATGGTTTACTTACACTTGCAAATATTCAACAAATCCGGATGGGTAACAGATGGAGCAATGAATGATCAGTCGCTTGCTGATTCCGGAGGATCTGCCGTACTTCTAAGCTGTGTTCAACCAGGGGTGGTCCCTGTGGATTTGAGGCTCTACGTAGTTAAGACGTTTTAATAGCATTAAGACTTCCGCTGTGTTATTTGGTTTAAGGACTATGTCTTGTGTTAAACTCTGATATAAACTATTTTATTCGAGATTGTGTTTTCTCTGTGATTCAATATTTGTAATCTATATGCTTTCTGTGGACATCCTGGGCACAACATATGGAAGCATTTGGATTTCTTAGAAATCTGGTGTTACAAAGTTGGTATCAGAGCCGTGCTGACTGTAGGATCACAGCCTAGATAGAACGGTCGATTAGAACTTGCTTAATCCTTGCTCTAAAAATTATTTTACATCCTAGAGTTGAGTTCTATTGAAAAATGGTGTTCTGTTCTACCTCTGTCCTTTGTGAAAATTTTCTAGCCCTCCTCTAGTTTTCACTTCCATAGATGGCTCGACAGAGATAGATAGTTTGTAAGGGCACTGATGTCTACCTTCTACCCCGCATCAATGAGTACCCATTAGAGGCACGCAACCTGTACGCCTACAAGGAGCTTCTTAGGCAGGAGGCCGAAGAAGGAACCCCGAGGAGCTGCACCACTATCGACCCCCAAATGCTAGTAGATATCAAATAGAACGTTTTTGAGTCAAAACTAGTCTAAGAGTGCCGAGTCTTGTGTGAACCTTGCCTTTGAATGCTTGAATGAATTGTCATAATGCTTATGTGTGATTTGGATCTTTGTAATGATTGTGATGAGCGCAGATGGAAGTCTGCAATCATCTAGTATTGGATTAAGGTATAAGGTATTTAGTGGATAGATAGATGGGTTCCTAATCTCTCCTTTGCACATCATCTATCATTTTCCTATCGCCTGAGTACCTTATCTTGTCAATGGATTGCTTCTGTTCTTAACACTGGATCGGACATGACTGTGATTATGAATGTTGGGATTTTGATTTATGACAGATGGTTGGGACAAGAGGATCGATGGTGGTGGCAACCAGAACCAGAACCAGAACCCGAATCAGAACCAGAACCAGCCGCCCACCATGGAGGATCTAGTCCGCTTGCAGACACAGACGATGCAACAGTTGACTCAGGCCATAGCTTTGATGCAGCAGAACCTGCAGAATCCACCTGTTCAGCCACCCCCCCAGCCCATCCGGGACAGGAGGGGAGAGTTCTTGAAGGGGCGTCCGCCAAAGTTCTCCGCGCCAAGGACCCGATGGAAGCTGAAGACTGGATCAAGGCAGTGGAGAGACAGCTCGACATTGCTCAGTGTGATGATAGGGAGAAGGTGCTTTACGCCTCTGGACAATTTGAAGGAGCCGCTCTCGACTGGTGGGTAGCATACCAATATGCGCAACCCGATCGCAACAGATCACCTAGCAGCAGTTCAGTGATGCCTTCCGTGCTCACCATGTGCCTGAGGGACTGACGGTCCTGAAGAAGAGGGAGTTCCTAGCCCTGACGCAAGAAGGAATGAGTGTCACTGCCTACCGTGACAAGTTCCTTGAGCTGGCCCGCTACGCACCAGATGAGGTGTCGACAGATGAGAAGAGGCAAACTCGCTTCCGGAATGCACTTCAGGATGTTTTGCAGCTACAGTTGATGTGCATCACCTTCCAACCTTCGGTGCATTGGTTGATGGTGCCCTGATGGTGGAGCACAAGCGTCATGAGATTGAGGACAAGAAGAGAAAGTTCATGAACCAGCAATCTGGCAGCAACGTCCGCCCCGCTACAACCCCCAGCAGGTGAATCAGCAGCGCACTCAGGGACAATCAAGCCTTCAGAACCGCGGTCAGAACCAGCACGTCCCCAGTATGCACCATCCCAGCAGCAGCAGCAGCGCTACCAGAACGTGCAGCAGAACACTCAGGCTTCACGCACTACCCAGGCCAACACCACTCCTGTCGGCCCAAGGGTATGCTATCACTGTGGTGAACAGGGACACTACGCTAACTTTTGTCCCCGGAGGACCCAGAACTCCACCGGTCAGAACAACAACCAGAAGGCACGGCCACAACAAACTCAGAATGGAAATCAGCAGCAGGCGCAGGGAAACCGTGGCCAGCAGAACTACGCCAGGGGCAAGCTCAACCATGTGGGAGCAGAGACTGCAGAAGTAGCCACAGATGTGGTAGTCGGTACGTTCTCGGTCACTCACAACCTGCTACAGTTTTGTTTGATTCTGGAGCTTCGCATGCTTTTATATCCGTGGCTTTCGTGAAAAAGAACTTGATGCTTATGCAACCTATGGGAACACCATGTTAGTTAACTCACCAGGGGGAGAACTTCGGGCCACATTACGTTGTCCTAATGTAGCAGTTAACATAAGGGGGGTAGACTTTTTAGCACACCCTATAGTCCTAAACTCTATCGGGATGGATCTGATTTTGGGAATGAGCTGGTTAGCAAAGTACGATGCCGTCATACAGTGCTCCAAGCGTGCAGTTCAGTTAGTGGCTCCATCAGGGGAGAAGATTGAGTATCAAGCAACCAAATCCACAGAGCCCGGTCAGGTCAATCATGCTGAAGGCACAGAGTTGAAGGACATTCGAGTGGTGAGCGAGTATCCAGATGTGTTCCCAGATGAATTGCCAGGTATGCCTCCGGACCGTGAAGTTGAATTTGTTATTGAACTTATGCCTGGCACAGCACCATAGCTAAAAGACCATATAGAATGGGGGTAAAAGAATTAAAGAAACTTAAAGAAGAATTAAAGGCCCTACTAGCTAAGGGGTATATTCGTCCTAGTTGTTCGCCTTGGGGAGCTCCAGTATTGTTTGTTGATAAGAAAGACGGGACACAGAGGATGTGCATAGATTACCGAGCCCTCATGAAGTCACCATCAAGAATAAGTACCCACTGCCAAGGATCGATGATCTCTTTGACCAATTGAGAGGAGCTTGTGTGTTCTCGAAGATCGATCTCAGATCAGGCTATCATCAGATGAGAATCCGGGTGACAGACATCCCTAAGACGGCTTTCACTACCCCGGTATGGTTTGTATGAGTTCACAGTTATGTCCTTTGGTTTGACTAATGCACCGGCCTACTTCATGTACTTGATGAACAGGTGTTCATGGATTATCTTGACAAGTTCGTCGTGGTGTTCATCGATGATATTCTGGTTTTCTCCAAGAATGAGGAAGAGATGAGGAACATTTGAGGTTAGTGATGCAAAGACTCCGAGAACATCAGTTGTATGCTAAGCTGAGCAAATGTGAATTCTGGCTGAAGGAGATATCGTTCTTGGGCCATGTGTTATCAAATGGAGGTGTCGCAGTTGATCCGAGAAGGTTAGGGATGTTCTCAACTGGATTCCACCGCAGAATGTTAGTGAGATCAGGAGTTTTCTTGGAATGGCAGGCTACTATCGGCGTTTTATTGAGGGATTCTCCAAGATTGCCAAGCCCTTGACATCATTGCTAAAGAAGAATGCCAAGTTCGTGTGGACACCACAGTGCCAAGCTAGTTTCGAGGAGTTGAAGAAAGGCTGACCACTGCACCAGTATTGGTACTGCCAGATGTTACTAAGAGTTTCTCAGTGTATTGTGATGCGTCTCGCCAAGGATTGGGATGTGTACTCATGCAGGAGGGTAAAGTTGTGGCATATGCATCCAGACAGTATGAGGAGACATGAGCTGAATTATCCGACACATGATCTGGAATTGGCAGCCGTAGTACACGCGTTGAAGATCTGGAGGCATTAATTTGATGGACACAAATGTGATATCTATACCGATCACAAGAGCCTTAAGTATGTGTTCACGCAATCCGAGTTGAATATGAGGCAACGTCGTTGGCTTGAGAAGATCAATGATTTTGAACTAGAGATTCACTACCATCCAGGGAGGCTAACTTAGTGGCCGATGCCTTGAGTAGGAAGAGTTATGCAAATGTGCTGACGAGACAGGATTTGCCGGAAGAGTTTAGCAGGGAATTTGAACGCTTGAACTTGGGCATGGTAGCCAACGTGACTGAGCTAGAAGTGGAGTCAACTCTCGAACAGGAGATCCGAAAAGGTCAATTGGAGGATGAGGAAATCAAGGAGTTGATTAAGAAGGTTGGGACAGATAAAGCGCCAGGATTCCGATTGGATGATCAAGGAACAGTGTGGTATGGTAACAGAATAGTGGTGCCAGATCAGCAGCATATCAAGGATGTATCTTACGGGAAGCGCACGAGTCAGCGTATTCCATTCATCCGGGAAGTACCAAGATGTACTTGGACCTGAAGGAAAGATTTGGTGGTATGGTTTGAAGCGCGATGTTGCAGCACATGTAGCTCTCTGTGACGTATGCCAGAGAGTTAAGGCCGAACATCAGAGACCGGCAGGTTTGCTTCAGCCTATGAAGATACCAGAGTGGAAATGGGAAGAAGTGGGTATGGATTTTATAACAGGATTGCCCCGCACGCAGAAAGGTTATGACTCTATATGGGTGATAGTGGACCGATTGACGAAGGTGGCTCACTTTATTCCGGTGAAGACTACATATTCTGGTGCCAAACTAGCAGAATTGTATATGCGGATTGTATGTTTACATGGTGTACCGAAGAGATAGTGTCAGATCGAGGCAGTCAGTTTACGTCGCACTTTTGGCGTAAGTTACATGAGTCCATGGATACTAAGCTTCATTTCAGTTCCGCTTACCATCCGCAGACAGACGGTCAAACAGAGAGGACGAATCAAATACTAGAGGACATGTTGAGGGCATGTGCATTACAGTATGGGAGTAGTTGGGAGAAGAGTTTGTGCTATGCAGAGTTCTCCGTACAACAACAGCTATCAGCAGAGTCTCAAGATGTCACCATTTGAGGCGTTGTACGGAAGAAAGTGCAGGACACCGTTGTTTTGGAATCAGACCGGAGAGGGTAAGGTATTTGGACCTGAGGTCTTGAAGCAGGCAGAAGAACAAGTACAGGTTATCAGGCAGAATTTGAGAACAGCTCAGTCGTGGCAGAAAAGTTATGCAGATGTAAGGCGACGAGACCTCAGCTTCGAGATTGGTGACTTTGTGTACCTCAAGGTGTCACCAATGAGAGGTGTGAAGAGATTCAATGTTAAAGGCAAGTTAGCACCTCGCTACATTGGACCATTCAAGATATTGGAACGAAGAGGTGAAGTGGCTTATCAGTTAGAGTTACCAGAGAAACTGGCAGGAGTGCATGATGTGTTCCATGTGTCTCAGCTAAAGAAGTGTTTACGGGTGCCAGAGGAACAGATTCCGTTAGAGGAATTGAATGTGCAGGAGGACCTTACCTATGAGGAGTATCCGGTCAAGATCTTAGAGGAGTCCGAGAGAGTCACCAGGAACAAAGTAATACGTATGTGCAAGGTTCAGTGGAATCGTCATACAGAGGATGAGGCAACATGGGAACGGGAGGATGATCTCAAGGCAGAATATCCACATCTCTTCCAATCCACGTCCGAATCTCGGGGACGAGATTCATCTTAAGGGGGGTAGGTTTGTAACGCCCTAAAAATGCCCAATTTAAAATTTAGTAATTAATTGGTTTTTTATATTAAAATGCTCATAATTAATATAGCGAAATAAAATTTTTGAATAATTAAAAGCAAATGTAGGAAATAGAAACATTATTTTGCATTCATGCTGGTGCATTTATTTTTGATTGTTGAATTCAAATTTGAATTTGAATTCAAGTGAGTGTTTGATTAAAAGAAAAACCTTTTCTTTTTCTCTCTTTTTCTCTTTCTCCTTTCAGCCCAGTAGCCACCTCCTTCTTTTTTTTTCCACAGCCCAACCCAACTCCTTTTCGCGCGGCCTAACTCTTTCTCCTTCCCTCTTCTTTTTCCGCGGCCCGTTGCGCAGCAGCCCAGCCCAGCAGTCGCGCAGCGCCAGCCCGCCAGCCCGCGCTCTCTCCTCGCTCCACTGACCGACAGGTGGGACCCACCTGTAAGTCCCTTCTCCTACCTCGCGCCGCGCCGAACCGGGACTCTTCCCCGCGCCGCCGCGGAGTCCGCCTTGCCCACGCCGCCTCCCTCGCGACTTGGCGCGCACGCCAAGGAGCTTGAAGCCCTTTATAAGCTGCCGTCCTTGCTCGAGAACCCCCAACCCTTCCCTTGAGCTTGCGCCCAAACCCTAGCCGCCGTCTTCAATCCGCCGCCGCCAACCCGCGTGCTCGCCGCGCCTCTGTCGCCGAGATCTCGTCAGGAGCTTCGGGGTAAGCCTCGGATCTTGCTGAGCCCAAAACCCCCTTCTTTTCTCGCCTTGCAGCACGCGCGCGAGCTCGCCGTGGTTCCCGTTGCGCCGCCGCTCGTCGCGAGCCGTCACCACCGGCCAATCCCCACTCTAAACCCCCTAATTGAGTTTCCCTCTCTCTCCTCTCTCTCTAGAACCAAGCACGGCGAGTTTTCGTGCACCGCAGCGCCGAGCCGAGCCATCTCCGGCGAGGTCTCGACCCAGCGCCGCCGCGCTCCGGCGACCCAGGGCTCCAACGCATCGCAGCCGTCCGATCCGATCTGGACGCTCCAGATTTGACCCGAACCCGGTCCACCGTGGACCCGTGGACCGCGGTCTACGGCCGGTCCACGGCACAGTTGACCATGACGTCAGCTGACGTCAGCAAACAGCCGCTGCCGTGGCGTTTTTGCAAAAGAGCCCCTCTGTTTTTCAAAAATCAACCCGCGGTCCACCTCTATTCAAAAGTATTTACAACTAAGTCCTTTTTCTTTCGTTTTAGCCCCTGCGCTTTTGAATAATGCCCGCCATCCTAGATGGCAGTTTTACACCGCAGACCTTCTGTTTTTATACAAAATTACGTTTTAGGTCCCTGGTTTCTTTCAAAAACACCCCTGGAAGCCTAAAATCTTTATCAGCAAGCCCCTAGAGCCCGTTTTTAGCGTAGTTTCTCCGTTTTAACTCCGATTTGAGTGATTTTCGTGCTCACGTGTTCGTAGTGAAGCGTAGATTAGTTCTAAAGCCTTCTTTTCACCTTTTGTTCATGTTTGGTGTATTGTTCTAATTAAATAATCTTGTTTGCATGTATGTGTGGATGCTTGTGTGGTGATCGATGTGAGTAGTTGCTGAGCCGTTCGAGTACGTCGACGATCCCGTTCCTGAAGATCAAGTGCAGCAGCAGTTCACTGAGGAAGGCAAGTATAACACGGACCATCCTTGTTACCTATACACCATTTAATCACCCAAACTCATGTGCATGTGTCTAATACTGTTAACCATTAAGGATGTTCCTAGTCTTTACCATATTCCTTGTTACCCAGGGTTTTATGCATTATGGTTAGTCTATGCTACGCGCTGCAACCAACATTTATTTTTATGTTAATACTGAACTAACGGTTCACTTCAATGATGGTTAAAAGATGCTTTTTAGCAACATGGTTCGGGGAACTAGAGCATGTGCTGTGTGCTTTGTTCTAGTGACTCTGTAAGGTTTGATCTAGGGAATTAGAGCATGTGCTTTGTGCTTTGTTCTAATGTCTCTCCATAAGGTCCGGTTCTTAAAGCGGCAACCCAGGAACTTGTTCGCCGCCGTTGGAACTATAATGGCTCTGGTCTTGGATAACTAGCTTGTACGTCTCTAGCTCGCCAGTGGTTACCGAAAGGCGTATGTGGGGTGCATGGGTGAGAGTATAGTTTGATCCATCGAGGACGGTTTTATCCGTTGGCTATGCCCCGTTAGGCAAAGTCCCGTGATGTAAGCGCCCGATGTACGGCAGCTTCACACGTTGCGATGATTGCGCTCTCGCTCTGGACGCCATTGACCCCCTCACGTTGCGCCCTGAGCGTACGTCAATCTCGATGCCTTGGGTTATGCTGCCTATGTTGAACCAAAACGGCTACTGTGCTTGTTAGAGTGTTTTGTGAAAGTCCTCGTAACATAAGTTCTTTTGGATTTATGTGACCGGCGGGTAAAGGGCGGAACCTCTGCAGAGTGTTGATCTATCATGATAGCCGTGCTCACGGATACGAGCGGCCTGGATCCTTTTTGATTAGAAGTTGATATTAGTGGTTGATGTTGGTTTGTTCTATAATCACTTATACCTTATTAATGGGTTTATACTTGGGGTCTACTCATTTGTAGTAAGTTTGGATGATAATAAAATGAAACAACTAAAAGTGCTAATGCAGTATAACCGTGTCAAGCCCTTTGTCCTTGCATAACCCGTGTTATACTTGTTAAGTAAGATGGTTTACTTACACTTGCAAATATTCAACAAAATCCCGGATGGGTAACAGATGGAGCAATGAATGATCAGTCGCTTGCTGAGTTTCCGGAGGATCTGCCGTACTTCTAAGCTGTGTTCAACCAGAGGGTGGTCCCTGTGGATTTGAGGCTCTACGTAGTTAAGACGTTTAATAGCATTAAGACTTCCGCTGTGTTATTTGTTTAAGACTATGTCTTGTGTTAAACTCTGATATAAACTATTTTATTCGAGCATTGTGTTCTCTGTGATTCAATATTTGTAATCTATATGTGTTCTGTGGACATCCTGGGCACACATATGGAAGCATTTGGATTTCTTAGAAATCTGGGTGTTACAAAGTTGGTATCAGAGCCGTGCTGACTGTAGGATCACAGCCTAGATAGAACGGTCGATTAGAACTTGCTTCATTCTGGCTCTAAAAATTATTTTACATCCTGGAGTTGAGTTCTATTGAAAAATGGTGTTCTGTTCTACCTCTGTCCTTTGTGAAAATTTTCTAGCCCTCCTCTAGTTTTCACTTCCATAGATGGCTCGACAGAGATAGATAGTTTGTAAGGGCACTGATGTCTACCTTCTACCCCGCATCAATGAGTACCCATTAGAGGCACGCAACCTGTACGCCTACAAGGAGCTTCTTAGGCAGGAGGCCGAAGAAGGGAACCCCGAGGAGCTGCACCACTATCGACCCCAAATGCTAGTAGATATCAAATAGAACGTTTTTGAGTCAAAACTAGTCTAAGAGTGCCGAGTCTTGTGTGAACCTTGCCTTTGAATGCTTGAATGAATTGTCATAATGCTTATGTGTGATTTGGATCTTTGTAATGATTGTGATGAGCGCAGATGGAAGTCTGCAATCATCTAGTATTGGATTAAGGTATAAGGTATTTAGTGGATAGATAGATGGGTTCCTAATCTCTCCTTTGCACATCATCTATCATCTTTCCTATCGCCTGAGTACCTTATCTTGTCAATGGATTGCTTCTGTTCTTAACACTGGATCGGACATGACTGTGATTATGAATGTTGGGATTTTGATTTATGACAGATGGTTGGGACAAGAGGATCGATGGGTGGTGGCAACCAGAACCAGAACCAGAACCCGAATCAGAACCAGAACCAGCCGCCCACCATGGAGGATCTAGTCCGCTTGCAGACACAGACGATGCAACAGTTGACTCAGGCCATAGCTTTGATGCAGCAGAACCTGCAGAATCCACCTGTTCAGCCACCCCCCCAGCCCATCCGGGACAGGAGGGGAGAGTTCTTGAAGGGGCGTCCGCCAAAGTTCTCCCGCGCCAAGGACCCGATGGAAGCTGAAGACTGGATCAAGGCAGTGGAGAGACAGCTCGACATTGCTCAGTGTGATGATAGGGAGAAGGTGCTTTACGCCTCTGGACAATTTGAAGGAGCCGCTCTCGACTGGTGGGTAGCATACCAATATGCGCAACCCGATCGCAACCAGATCACCTAGCAGCAGTTCAGTGATGCCTTCCGTGCTCACCATGTGCCTGAGGGACTGACGGTCCTGAAGAAGAGGGAGTTCCTAGCCCTGACGCAAGAAGGAATGAGTGTCACTGCCTACCGTGACAAGTTCCTTGAGCTGGCCCGCTACGCACCAGATGAGGTGTCGACAGATGAGAAGAGGCAAACTCGCTTCCGGAATGCACTTCAGGATGTTTTGCAGCTACAGTTGATGTGCATCACCTTCCCAACCTTCGGTGCATTGGTTGATGGTGCCCTGATGGTGGAGCACAAGCGTCGTGAGATTGAGGACAAGAAGAGAAAGTTCATGAACCAGCAATCTGGCAGCAACGTCCGCCCCCGCTACAACCCCCAGCAGGTGAATCAGCAGCGCACTCAGGGACAATCAAGCCTTCAGAACCGCGGTCAGAACCAGCAACGTCCCCAGTATGCACCATCCCAGCAGCAGCAGCAGCGCTACCAGAACGTGCAGCAGAACACTCAGGCTTCACGCACTACCCAGGCCAACACCACTCCTGTCGGCCAAGGGTATGCTATCACTGTGGTGAACAGGGACACTACGCTAACTTTTGTCCCCGGAGGACCCAGAACTCCACCGGTCAGAACAACAACCAGAAGGCACGGCCACAACAAACTCAGAATGGAAATCAGCAGCAGGCGCAGGGAAACCGTGGCCAGCAGAACTACGCCAGGGGCAAGCTCAACCATGTGGGAGCAGAGACTGCAGAAGTAGCCACAGATGTGGTAGTCGGTACGTTCTCGGTCAACTCACAACCTGCTACAGTTTTGTTTGATTCTGGAGCTTCGCATGCTTTTATATCCGTGGCTTTCGTGAAAAAGAACTTGATGCTTATGCAACCTATAGGGAACACCATGTTAGTTAACTCACCAGGGGGAGAACTTCGGGCCACATTACGTTGTCCTAATGTAGCAGTTAACATAAGGGGGGTAGATTTTTTAGCACACCCTATAGTCCTAAACTCTATCGGGATGGATCTGATTTTGGGAATGAGCTGGTTAGCAAAGTACGATGCCGTCATACAGTGCTCCAAGCGTGCAGTTCAGTTAGTGGCTCCATCAGGGGAGAAGATTGAGTATCAAGCAACCAAATCCACAGAGCCTGGTCAGGTCAATCATGCTGAAGGCACAGAGTTGAAGGACATTCGAGTGGTGAGCGAGTATCCAGATGTGTTCCCAGATGAATTGCCAGGTATGCCTCCGGACCGTGAAGTTGAATTTGTTATTGAACTTATGCCTGGCACAGCACCCATAGCTAAAAGACCATATAGAATGGGGGTAAAAGAATTAAAGAAACTTAAAGAAGAATTAAAGGCCCTACTAGCTAAGGGGTATATTCGTCCTAGTTGTTCGCCTTGGGGAGCTCCAGTATTGTTTGTTGATAAGAAAGACGGGACACAGAGGATGTGCATAGATTACCGAGCCCTCAATGAAGTCACCATCAAGAATAAGTACCCACTGCCAAGGATCGATGATCTCTTTGACCAATTGAGAGGAGCTTGTGTGTTCTCGAAGATCGATCTTAGATCAGGCTATCATCAGATGAGAATTCGGGTGACAGACATCCCTAAGACGGCTTTCACTACCCGGTATGGTTTGTATGAGTTCACAGTTATGTCCTTTGGTTTGACTAATGCACCGGCCTACTTCATGTACTTGATGAACAGCGTGTTCATGGATTATCTTGACAAGTTCGTCGTGGTGTTCATCGATGATATTCTGGTTTTCTCCAAGAATGAGGAAGAGCATGAGGAACATTTGAGGTTAGTGATGCAAAGACTCCGAGAACATCAGTTGTATGCTAAGCTGAGCAAATGTGAATTCTGGCTGAAGGAGATATCGTTCTTGGGCCATGTGTTATCAAATGGAGGTGTCGCAGTTGATCCGAAGAAGGTTAGGGATGTTCTCAACTGGATTCCACCGCAGAATGTTAGTGAGATCAGGAGTTTTCTTGGAATGGCAGGCTACTATCGGCGTTTTATTGAGGGATTCTCCAAGATTGCCAAGCCCTTGACATCATTGCTAAAGAAGAATGCCAAGTTCGTGTGGACACCACAGTGCCAAGCTAGTTTCGAGGAGTTGAAGAAAAGGCTGACCACTGCACCAGTATTGGTACTGCCAGATGTTACTAAGAGTTTCTCAGTGTATTGTGATGCGTCTCGCCAAGGATTGGGATGTGTACTCATGCAGGAGGGTAAAGTTGTGGCATATGCATCCAGACAGTTGAGGAGACATGAGCTGAATTATCCGACACATGATCTGGAATTGGCAGCCGTAGTACACGCGTTGAAGATCTGGAGGCATTATTTGATTGGACACAAATGTGATATCTATACCGATCACAAGAGCCTTAAGTATGTGTTCACGCAATCCGAGTTGAATATGAGGCAACGTCGTTGGCTTGAGAAGATCAATGATTTTGAACTAGAGATTCACTACCATCCAGGGAAGGCTAACTTAGTGGCCGATGCCTTGAGTAGGAAGAGTTATGCAAATGTGCTGACGAGACAGGATTTGCCGGAAGAGTTTAGCAGGGAATTTGAATGCTTGAACTTGGGCATGGTAGCCAACGTGACTGAGCTAGAAGTGGAGTCAACTCTCGAACAGGAGATCCGAAAAGGTCAATTGGAGGATGAGGAAATCAAGGAGTTGATTAAGAAGGTTGGGACAGATAAAGCGCCAGGATTCCGATTGGATGATCAAGGAACAGTGTGGTATGGTAACAGAATAGTGGTGCCAGATCAGCAAGCATATCAAGGATGTTATCTTACGGGAAGCGCACGAGTCAGCGTATTCCATTCATCCGGGAAGTACCAAGATGTACTTGGACCTGAAGGAAAGATTTTGGTGGTATGGTTTGAAGCGCGATGTTGCAGCACATGTAGCTCTCTGTGACGTATGCCAGAGAGTTAAGGCCGAACATCAGAGACCGGCAGGTTTGCTTCAGCCTATGAAGATACCAGAGTGGAAATGGGAAGAAGTGGGTATGGATTTTATAACAGGATTGCCCCGCACGCAGAAAGGTTATGACTCTATATGGGTGATAGTGGACCGATTGACGAAGGTGGCTCACTTTATTCCGGTGAAGACTACATATTCTGGTGCCAAACTAGCAGAATTGTATATGCGGATTGTATGTTTACATGGTGTACCGAAGAAGATAGTGTCAGATCGAGGCAGTCAGTTTACGTCGCACTTTTGGCGTAAGTTACATGAGTCCATGGATACTAAGCTTCATTTCAGTTCCGCTTACCATCCGCAGACAGACGGTCAAACAGAGAGGACGAATCAAATACTAGAGGACATGTTGAGGGCATGTGCATTACAGTATGGGAGTAGTTGGGATAAGAGTTTGTGCTATGCAGAGTTCTCGTACAACAACAGCTATCAGCAGAGTCTCAAGATGTCACCATTTGAGGCGTTGTACGGAAGAAAGTGCAGGACACCGTTGTTTTGGAATCAGACCGGAGAGGGTAAGGTATTTGGACCTGAGGTCTTGAAGCAGGCAGAAGAACAAGTACAGGTTATCAGGCAGAATTTGAGAACAGCTCAGTCGTGGCAGAAAAGTTATGCAGATGTAAGGCGACGAGACCTCAGCTTCGAGATTGGTGACTTTGTGTACCTCAAGGTGTCACCAATGAGAGGTGTGAAGAGATTCAATGTTAAAGGCAAGTTAGCACCTCGCTACATTGGACCATTCAAGATATTGGAACGAAGAGGTGAAGTGGCTTATCAGTTAGAGTTACCAGAGAAACTGGCAGGAGTGCATGATGTGTTCCATGTGTCTCAGCTAAAGAAGTGTTTACGGGTGCCAGAGGAACAGATTCCGTTAGAGGAATTGAATGTGCAGGAGGACCTTACCTATGAGGAGTATCCGGTCAAGATCTTAGAGGAGTCCGAGAGAGTCACCAGGAACAAAGTAATACGTATGTGCAAGGTTCAGTGGAATCGTCATACAGAGGATGAGGCAACATGGGAACGGGAGGATGATCTCAAGGCAGAATATCCACATCTCTTCCAATCCACGTCCGAATCTCGGGGACGAGATTCATCTTAAGGGGGGTAGGTTTGTAACGCCCTAAAAATGCCCAATTTAAAATTTAGTAATTAATTGGTTTTTTATATTAAAATGCTCATAATTAATATAGCGAAATAAATTTTTGAATAATTAAAAGCAAATGTAGGAAATAGAAACATTATTTTTGCATTCATGCTGGTGCATTTATTTTTGATTGTTGAATTCAAATTTGAATTTGAATTCAAGTGAGTGTTTGATTAAAAGAAAAACCTTTTCTTTTTCTCTCTTTTTCTCTTTCTCCTTTCAGCCCAGTAGCCACCTCCTTCTTTTTTTTTCCGCAGCCCAACCCAACTCCTTTTCGCGCGGCCTAACTCTTTCTCCTTCCCTCTTCTTTTTCCGCGGCCCGTTGCGCAGCAGCCCAGCCCAGCAGTCGCGCAGCGCCAGCCCGCCAGCCCGCGCTCTCTCCTCGCTCCACTGACCGACAGGTGGGACCCACCTGTAAGTCCCTTCTCCTACCTCGCGCCGCGCCGAACCGGGACTCTTCCCCGCGCCGCCGCGGAGTCCGCCTTGCCCACGCCGCCTCCCTCGCGACTTGGCGCGCACGCCAAGGAGCTTGAAGCCCTTTATAAGCTGCCGTCCTTGCTCGAGAACCCCCAAACCCTTCCCTTGAGCTTGCGCCCAAACCCTAGCCGCCGTCTTCAATCCGCCGCCGCCAACCCGCGTGCTCGCCGCGCCTCTGTCGCCGAGATCTCGTCAGGAGCTTCGGGGTAAGCCTCGGATCTTGCTGAGCCCAAAACACCCTTCTTTTCTCGCCTTGCAGCACGCGCGCGAGCTCGCCGTGGTTCCCGTTGCGCCGCCGCTCGTCGCGAGCCGTCACCACCGGCCAATCCCCACTCTAACCCCCTAATTGAGTTTCCCTCTCTCTCCTCTCTCTCTAGAACCAAGCACGGCGAGTTTTCGTGCACCGCAGCGCCGAGCCGAGCCATCTCCGGCGAGGTCTCGACCCAGCGCCGCCGCGCTCCGGCGACCCAGGGCTCCCAACGCATCGCAGCCGTCCGATCCGATCTGGACGTTCCAGATTTGACCCGAACCCGGTCCACCGTGGACCCGTGGACCGCGGTCTACGGCCGGTCCACGGCACAGTTGACCATGACGTCAGCTGACGTCAGCAAACAGCCGCTGCCATGGCGTTTTTGCAAAAGAGCCCCTCTGTTTTTCAAAAATCAACCCGCGGTCCACCTCTATTCAAAAGTATTTACAACTAAGTCCTTTTTCTTTCGTTTTAGCCCCTGCGCTTTTGAATAATGCCCGCCATCCTAGATGGCAGTTTTACACCGCAGACCTTCTGTTTTTATACAAAATTACGTTTTAGGTCCCTGGTTTCTTTCAAAAACACCCCTGGAAGCCTAAAATCTTTATCAGCAAGCCCCTAGAGCCCGTTTTTAGCGTAGTTTCTCCGTTTAAACTCCGATTTGAGTGATTTTCGCGCTCACGTGTTCGTAGTGAAGCGTAGATTAGTTCTAAAGCCTTCTTTTCACCTTTTGTTCATGTTTGGTGTATTGTTCTAATTAAATAATCTTGTTTGCATGTATGTGTGGATGCTTGTGTGGTGATCGATGTGAGTAGTTGCTGAGCCGTTCGAGTACGTCGACGATCCCGTTCCTGAAGATCAAGTGCAGCAGCAGTTCACTGAGGAAGGCAAGTATAACACGGACCATCCTTGTTAACCTATACACCATTTAATCACCCAAACTCATGTGCATGTGTCTAATACTGTTAACCATTAAGGATGTTCCTAGTCTTTACCATATTCCTTGTTACCCAGGGTTTTATGCATTATGGTTAGTCTATGCTACGCGCTGCAACCAACATTTATTTTTATGTTAATACTGAACTAACGGTTCACTTCAATGATGGTTAAAAGATGCTTTTTAGCAACATGGTTCGGGGAACTAGAGCATGTGCTGTGTGCTTTGTTCTAGTGACTCTGTAAGGTTTGATCTAGGGAATTAGAGCATGTGCTTTGTGCTTTGTTCTAATGTCTCTCCATAAGGTCCGGTTCTTAAAGCGGCAACCCAGGAACTTGTTCGCCGCCGTTGGAACTATAATGGCTCTGGTCTTGGATAACTAGCTTGTACGTCTCTAGCTCGCCAGTGGTTACCGAAAGGCGTATGTGGGGTGCATGGGTGAGAGTATAGTTTGATCCATCGAGGACGGTTTTATCCGTTGGCTATGCCCCGTTAGGCAAAGTCCCGTGATGTAAGCGCCCGATGTACGGCAGCTTCACACGTTGCGATGATTGCGCTCTCGCTCTGGACGCCATTGACCCCCTCACGTTGCGCCCTGAGCGTACGTCAATCTCGATGCCTTGGGTTATGCTGCCTATGTTGAACCAAAACGGCTACTGTGCTTGTTAGAGTGTTTTGTGAAAGTCCTCGTAACATAAGTTCTTTTGGATTTATGTGACCGGCGGGTAAAGGGCGGAACCTCTGCAGAGTGTTGATCTATCATGATAGCCGTGCTCACGGATACGAGCGGCCTGGATCCTTTTTGATTAGAAGTTGATATTAGTGGTTGATGTTGGTTTGTTCTATAATCACTTATACCTTATTAATGGGTTTATACTTGGGGTCTACTCATTTGTAGTAAGTTTGGATGATAATAAAATGAAACAACTAAAAGTGCTAATGCAGTATAACCGTGTCAAGCCCTTTGTCCTTGCATAACCCGTGTTATACTTGTTAAGTAAGATGGTTTACTTACACTTGCAAATATTCAACAAAATCCCGGATGGGTAACAGATGGAGCAATGAATGATCAGTCGCTTGCTGAGTTTCCGGAGGATCTGCCGTACTTCTAAGCTGTGTTCAACCAGAGGGTGGTCCCTGTGGATTTGAGGCTCTACGTAGTTAAGACGTTTAATAGCATTAAGACTTCCGCTGTGTTATTTGTTTAAGACTATGTCTTGTGTTAAACTCTGATATAAACTATTTTATTCGAGCATTGTGTTCTCTGTGATTCAATATTTGTAATCTATATGTGTTCTGTGGACATCCTGGGCACACATATGGAAGCATTTGGATTTCTTAGAAATCTGGGTGTTACAAAGTTGGTATCAGAGCCGTGCTGACTGTAGGATCACAGCCTAGATAGAACGGTCGATTAGAACTTGCTTCATTCTGGCTCTAAAAATTATTTTACATCCTGGAGTTGAGTTCTATTGAAAAATGGTGTTCTGTTCTACCTCTGTCCTTTGTGAAAATTTTCTAGCCCTCCTCTAGTTTTCACTTCCATAGATGGCTCGACAGAGATAGATAGTTTGTAAGGGCACTGATGTCTACCTTCTACCCCGCATCAATGAGTACCCATTAGAGGCACGCAACCTGTACGCCTACAAGGAGCTTCTTAGGCAGGAGGCCGAAGAAGGGAACCCCGAGGAGCTGCACCACTATCGACCCCAAATGCTAGTAGATATCAAATAGAACGTTTTGAGTCAAAACTAGTCTAAGAGTGCCGAGTCTTGTGTGAACCTTGCCTTTGAATGCTTGAATGAATTGTCATAATGCTTATGTGTGATTTGGATCTTTGTAATGATTGTGATGAGCGCAGATGGAAGTCTGCAATCATCTAGTATTGGATTAAGGTATAAGGTATTTAGTGGATAGATAGAGGGTTCCTAATCTCTCCTTTGCACATCATCTATCATCTTTCCTATCGCCTGAGTACCTTATCTTGTCAATGGATTGCTTCTGTTCTTAACACTGAGATCGGACATGACTTGTGATTATGAATGTTGGGATTTTGATTTATGACAGATGGTTGGGACAAGAGGATCGATGGGTGGTGGCAACCAGAAACCAGAACCAGAACCCGAATCAGAACCAGAACCAGCCGCCCCACCATGGAGGATCTAGTCCGCTTGCAGACCACAGACGATGCAACAGTTGACTCAGGCCATAGCTTTGATGCAGCAGAACCTGCAGAATCCACCTGTTCAGCCACCCCCCCAGCCCATCCGGGACAGGAGGGGAGAGTTCTTGAAGGAGCGTCCGCCAAAGTTCTCACCGCGCCAAGGACCCGATGGAAGCTGAAGACTGGATCAAGGCAGTGGAGAGACAGCTCGACATTGCTCAGTGTGATGATAGGAGAAGGTGCTTTACGCCTCTGGACAATTTGAAGGAGCCGCTCTCGACTGGTGGGTAGCATACCAATATGCGCAAACCCGATCGCAACCAGATCACCTAGCAGCAGTTCAGTGATGCCTTCCGTGCTCACCATGTGCCTGAGGGACTGACGGTCCTGAAGAAGAGGGAGTTCCTAGCCCTGACGCAAGAAGGAATGAGTGTCACTGCCTACCGTGACAAGTTCCTTGAGCTGGCCCGCTACGCACCAGATGAGGTGTCGACAGATGAGAAGAGGCAAACTCGCTCCGGAATGCACTTCAGGATGTTTTGCAGCTACAGTTGATGTGCATCACCTTCCCAACCTTCGGTGCATTGGTTGATGGTGCCCTGATGGTGGAGCACAAGCGTCGTGAGATGAGGACAAGAAGAGAAAGTTCATGAACCAGCAATCTGGCAGCAACGTCCGCCCCCGCTACAACCCCAGCAGGTGAATCAGCAGCGCACTCAGGGACAATCAAGCCTTCAGAACCGCGGTCAGAACCAGCAACGTCCCAGTATGCACCATCCCCAGCAGCAGCAGCAGCGCTACCAGAACGTGCAGCAGAACACTCAGGCTTCACGCACTACCCAGGCCAACACCACTCCTGTCGGCCCAAGGGTATGCTATCACTGTGGTGAACAGGGACACTACGCTAACTTTTGTCCCCGGAGGACCCAGAACTCCACCGGTCAGAACAACAACCAGAAGGCACGGCCACAACAAACTCAGAATGGAAATCAGCAGCAGGCGCAGGGAAACCGTGGCCAGCAGAACTACGCCAGGGGCAAGCTCAACCATGTGGAGCAGAGACTGCAGGAAGTAGCCACAGATGTGGTAGTCGTACGTTCTCAGGTCAACTCACAACCTGCTACAAGTTTTGTTTGATTCTGGAGCTTCGCATGCTTTTATATCCGTGGCTTTCGTGAAAAAGAACTTGATGCTTATGCAACCTATGGGGAAACCATGTTAGTTAACTCACCAGGGGGAGAACTTCGGGCCACATTACGTTGTCCTAATGTAGCAGTTAACATAAGGGGGGTAGACTTTTTTAGCACACCCTATAGTCCTAAACTCTATCGGGATGGATCTGATTTTGGGAATGAGCTGGTTAGCAAAGTACGATGCCGTCATACAGTGCTCCAGCGTGCAGTTCAGTTAGTGGCTCCATCAGGGGAGAAGATTGAGTATCAAGCAACCAAATCCACAGAGCCTGGTCAGGTCAATCATGCTGAAGGCACAGAGTTGAAGGACATTCGAGTGGTGAGCGAGTATCCAGATGTGTTCCCAGATGAATTGCCAGGTATGCCTCCGGACCGTGAAGTTGAATTTGTTATTGAACTTATGCCTGGCACAGCACCCATAGCTAAAGACCATATAGAATGGGGGTAAAGATTAAAGAAACTTCAAAGAAGAATTAAAGGCCCTACTAGCTAAGGGGTATATTCGTCCTAGTTGTTCGCCTTGGGGAGCTTCCAGTATTGTTTGTTGATAAGAAAGACGGGACACAGAGGATGTGCATAGATTACCGAGCCCTCAATGAAGTCACCATCAAGAATAAGTACCCACTGCCAAGGATCGATGATCTCTTTGACCAAATTGAGAGGGAGCTGTGTGTTCTCGAAGATCGATCTTAGATCAGGCTATCATCAGATGAGAATTCGGGTGACGACATCCCTAAGACGGCTTTCACTACCCGGTATGGTTGTATGAGTTCACAGTTATGTCTTTGGTATTGAACTAATGCCAGCCGGCCTACTTCATGTACTTGATGAACAGCGTGTTCATGGATTATCTTGACAAGTTCGTCGTGGTGTTCATCGAATGATATTCTGGTTTTCTCAAGAATGAGGAAGAGCATGAGGAACATTTGAGGTAGTTGATGCAAAGACTCCGAGAACATCACGTTGTATGCTAAGCTGAGCAAATGTGAATTATGGCTGAAGGAGATATCGTTCTTGGGCCATGTGTTATCAAATGGAGGTGTCGCAGTTGATCCGAAGAAGGTTAGGGATGTTCTCAACTGGATTCCACCGCGAATGTTAGTGAGATCAGGAGTTTTCTTGGAATGGCAGGCTACTATCGGCGTTTTATTGAGGGATTCTCCAGATTGCCAAGCCTTGACATCATGCTAAAGAAGAATGCCAAGTTCGTGTGGACACCACAGTGCCAAGCTAGTTTCGAGGAGTTGAAGAAAAGGCTGACCACTGCACCAGTATTGGTACTGCCAGATGTTACTAAGAGTTTCTCAGTGTATTGTGATGCGTCTCGCCAAGGATTGGGATGTGTACTCATGCAGGAGGGTAAAGTTGTGGCATATGCATCCAGACAGTTGAGGAGACATGAGCTGAATTATCCGACACATGATCTGGAATTGGCAGCCATAGTACACGCGTTGAAGATCTGGAGGCATTATTTGATTGGACCACAAATGTGATATCTATACCGATCACAAGAGCCTTAAGTATGTGTTCCGCAATCCGAGTTGAATATGAGGCAACGTCGTTGGCTTGAGAAGATCAATGATTTTGAACTAGAGATTCACTACCATCCAGGGAAGGCCTAACTTAGTGGCCGATGCCTTGAGTAGGAAGAGTTATGCAAATGTGCTGACGAGACAGGATTTGCCGGAAGAGTTTAGCAGGGAATTTGAAACGCTTGAACTTGGGCATGTAGCCAACGTGACTGAGCTAGAAGTGGAGTCAACTCTCGACAGGAGATCCCGAAAAGGTCAATTGGAGGATGAGGAATCAAGGAGTTGATTAAGCAGGTTGGGACAGATAAAGCGCCAGGATTCCGATTGGATGATCAAGGAACAGTGTGGTATGGTACAGAATGTGGTGCCAGATCAGCAGCATATCAAGGATGTTATCTTACGGGAAGCGCACGAGTCGCGTATTCCATTCATCCGGGAAGTACCAAGATGTACTTGGACCCTGAAGGAAAGATTTTGGTGGTATGGTTTGAAGCGCGATGTTGCAGCACATGTAGCTCCTGTGACGTATCCAGAGAGTTAAGGCGAACATCAGAGACCGCAGGTTTGCTTCAGCCTATGAAGATACCAGAGTGGAAATGGGAAGAAGTGGGTAATGGATTTTATAACAGGATTGCCCCGCACCGAGAAAGGTATGACTCTATATGGGTGATAGTGGACCGATTGACGAAGGTGGCTCACTTATTCCGGTGAAGACTACATATTCTGGTGCCAAACTAGCAGAATTGTATATGCGGATTGTATGTTTACATGGTGTACCGAAGAAGATAGTGTCCAGATCGAGGCAGTCAGTTTTACGTCGCACTTTTGGCGTAAGTTACATGAGTCCATGGATACTAAGCTTCATTTCAGTTCCGCTTACCATCCGCAGACAGACGGTCAAACAGAGAGGACAGAATCAAATACTAGAGGACATGTTGAGGGCATGTGCATTACAGTATGGGAGTAGTTGGGATAAGAGTTTGTGCTATGCAGAGTTCTCGTACAACAACAGCTATCAGCAGAGTCTCAAGATGTCACCATTGAGCGGTTGTTACGGCAAGAAAGTGCAGGACACCGTTGTTTTTGGATCAGACCGGAGAGTGGTAAGGTATTTGACCTGAGGTCTTGAAGCAGGCAGAAGAACAAGTACAGGTTATCAGGCAGAATTTGAGAACAGCTCAGTCGTGGCAAAAAGTTATGCAGATGTAAGGCGACGAGTACCTCAGCTTCGAGATTGGTGACTTTGTGTACCTCAAGGTGTCACCAATGAGAGGTGTGAAGAGATTCAATGTTAAAGGCAAGTTAGCACCTCGCTACATTGGACCATTCAAGATATTGGAACGAAGAGGTGAAGTGGCTTAATCAGTTAGAGTTACCAGAGAAACTGGCAGGAGTGCATGATGTGTTCCATGTGTCTCAGCTAAAGAAGTGTTTACGGGTGCCAGAGGAACAGATTCCGTTAGAGGAATTGAATGTGCAGGAGGATGTTACCTATGAGGAGTATCCGGTCAAGATCTTAGAGGAGTCCGAGAGAGTCACCAGGAACAAAGTAATACGTATGTGCAAGGTTCAGTGGAATCGTCATACAGAGGATGAGGCAACATGGGAACGGGAGGATGATCTCAAGGCAGAATATCCACATCTCTTCCAATCCACGTCCGAATCTCGGGACGAGATTCATCTTAAGGGGTAGGTTTGTAACGCCCTAAAAATGCCAATTTAAAATTTAGTAATTAATTTGGTTTTTTATATTAAAATGCTCATAATTAATATAGCGAAATAAAATTTTGAATATTTAAAAGCAAATGTAGGAAATAGAAACATTATTTTTGCATTCATGCTGGTGCATTTATTTTTGATTGTTGAATTCAAATTTGAATTTGAATTCAAGTGAGTGTTTGATAAAAGAAAAA
The DNA here is from genome assembly GCA_015342445.1 of Digitaria exilis. Classification (NCBI taxonomy): domain Eukaryota; kingdom Viridiplantae; phylum Streptophyta; class Magnoliopsida; order Poales; family Poaceae; genus Digitaria; species Digitaria exilis. The sequence continues at coordinate 24,469 of JACEFO010000005.1, forward strand.
CCTTTTCTTTTTCTCTCTTTTCTCTTCTCCCTTTCAGCCCAGTAGCCACCTCCTTCTTTTTTTTTCCGCAGCCCAACCCAACTCCTTTTCGCGCGGCCTAACTCTTTCTCCTTCCCTTTCTTTTTCCGCGGCCCGTTGCGCAGCAGCCCAGCCCAGCAGTCGCGCAGCGCCAGCCCGCCAGCCCGCGCTCTCTCCTCGCTCCACTGACCGACAGGTGGGACCCACCTGTAAGTCCCTTCTCCTACCTCGCGCCGCGCCGAACCGGGACTCTTCCCGCGCCGCCGCGGAGTCCGCCTTGCCCACGCCGCCTCCCTCGCGACTTGGCGCGCACGCCAAGGAGCTTGAAGCCCTTTATAAGCTGCCGTCCTTGCTCGAGAACCCCCAAACCCTTCCTTGAGCTTGCGCCCAAACCCTAGCCGCCGTCTTCAATCGCGCCGCCGCCAAACCGCGTGCTCGCCGCGCCTCTCTGTCGCCGAGATCTCGTCAGGAGCTTCGGGGTAAGCCTCGGATCTTGCTGAGCCCAAAAACCCCCTTCTTTTCTCGCCTTGCAAGCAGCGCGCGCGAGCTCGCCGTGGGTTCCCGTTGCGCCGCCGCTCGTCGCGAGCCGTCACCACCGGCCAATCCCCACTCTAACCCCCTAATTGAGTTTCCCTCTCTCTCCTCTCTCTCTAGAACCAAGCACGGCGAGTTTTCGTGCACCGCAGCGCCGAGCCGAGCCATCTCCGGCGAGGTCTCGACCCAGCGCCGCCGCGCTCCGGCGACCAGGGCTCCCAACGCATCGCAGCCGTCCGATCCGATTGGACGCTCCAGATTTGACCCGAACCCGGTCCACCGTGGACCCGTGGACCGCGGTCTACGCGCCGGTCCACGGCACGTTGACCATGACGTCAGCTGACGTCAGCAAACAGCCCTGCCGTGGCGTTTTTGGCCAAAAGAGCCCCTCTGTTTTCAAAAATCAACGCCGCGGTCCACTCTATTTCAAAAGTATTTACAACTAAGTCCTTTTTTCTTTCGTTTTAGCCCCTGCGCTTTTGAATAATGCCCAGCCATGCTAGATCATGGCAGTTTTCAACACCGCAGACCTTCTGTATTTTATACAAAATTACGTTTAGGCCTGGAAACTTTCAAAAAACACCCCTGGAAGCCTAAATCTTTATCCGCAAGCCCTAGACCCGTTTTAGCGTAGTTTCTCTCGTTTTAACTCCGATTTGAGTGATTTTCGCGCCTCACGTGTTCGTAGTGAAGCGTAGATTAGTTCTAAAGCCGCTCTTTTCAACCTTTGTTCATGTTTTGTGTATTGTTCTAATTAAATAATCTGTTTGCATGTATGTGTGGATGCTTGTGGGTGATCGATGTGAAGTAGTTGCTGAGTCCGTTCGAGTTCGAGTTGACGATCGGTTCCTGAAGATCAAGTGCAGCAGCAGGTCACTGAGGAGGGGCAAGTATAACACGGACCATCCTTGTTACCTATACACCATTTAGACCCACGCAAACTTCAATGTGTCATCGTGTCTAATTACTGTATAGACACCATGATAAGGATGTTCCTAGTCTTACCAGGTCTCCTCTGTTACCCAGGGTCTGCAGGTGATATGCATTAATTGGTTAGTCTATTGCTACGCGCGCAAACCCGAACATTTATTTTATGTTAATACTGAAGAACGGTTGCACTTCAATGAGGTTAAAAGTGCTTTTTAGCAACAGTTCGGGAACTAGAAGCAATGTGCTGTGTGCTTTTGTTCTAGTGACTCTGTAAGGTTTGTGATCTACGGGAAATTAGAGCATGTGCTTTGGTGTTGTTCTAAGATGTCTCCCGTAAGGTCCGGTTTCTTAAAGGGCAACCCAGGAACTTGTTCGCCGCCGTTGAACTTAATGGCTTCTGGCCGTGGATAACTGCTTGTCGTCTCTAGCTCGCCAAGTGGACCGAAAGGCGTATGTGGGGTGCATGGGTGAGAGTATAGTTTGATCGCATCGAGGACGGTTTTATCCGTTGGCTTATGCCCCGTTAGGCAAAGTCCCGTGATGTAAGCGCCCGATGTACGGCAGCTTCACACGTTGCGATGATTGCGCTCTCGCTCTGGACGCCATTGACCCCTCACGTTGCGCCCTGAGCGTACGTCAATCTCGATGCCTTGGGTTATGCTGCCTATGTTGAACCAAAACGGCTACTGTGCTTGTTAGAGTGTTTTGTGAAAGTCCTCGTAACATAAGTTCTTTTGGATTTATGTGACCGGCGGGTAAGGGCGGAACCTCTGCAGAGTGTTGATCTATCATGATAGCCGTGCTCACGGATACGAGCGGCCTGGATCCTTTTTGATTAGAAGTTGATATTAGTGGTTGATGTTGGTTTGTTCTATAACACTTATACCTTATTAATGGGTTTATATGGGT
>JACEFO010000006.1:0-37378 GCA_015342445.1 Digitaria exilis
CATTGAATTTTTCCTTTGCGCCGCCAAAAGCCAAACTGATGACAGCCATCAATCAATGCGCAGGCTTCCTGGAGTCGCTGTGGCGGGACATCGACATGGGGAGGCTGGGTCAGGACCCCAGCTGCGAGACCAACCTGGTGATCGTGTCCCACGGCCTCACCTCCCGGGTCTTCCTCATGAAGTGGTTCAAGTGGACGGTGGACCAGTTCGAGCGCCTCAACAACTTCGAAAACTGCGAGTTCAGGGTGATGCAGCTGGGGCCCGGAGGGGAGTACTCCCTCCTCGTCCACCACACCAAGGAGGAGCTCGAGCAGTGGGGCATGTCGCCGGAGATGATCGCCGACCAGCAGTGGCGCGCGTCCGCCAACCGCCGCAGCTGGGCCGAGGAGTGCTCCTCCTTCATCGACTCCTTCTCGAGGACCCCAAGGATTCAGAGAGCTCGTCAGAGGAGGAAGAGGAAGAGGCGAACGGCAGGATCAATGACCTCGAGTAATTGACTCTGCTCTTCTTCCGTAGGTTCACTGAAATTCTTTGAATTCGATAATGCTTTCTAGATTTTACTATGGAGTGATGGCCTAGTGAGTCATTGCCGATTGCTCTATTTTTCTTTCCCCAATTTCTTGTAATCTGTTCATAGTAGCTAGAGAGTGGAACATATGAGTGGGGAGAAATTCAGAAGGAAAAAAAAAAGAAAACCAAATATTTGAGTAAGACGAGGTCTTAGTTGTAACTTGGTACTTGTGTTTCTAGCTAGAAAACTAACAAACTCACACACAATGGTTGGTTGTGTTTAACCAAAGATGGCTCCTTTTTATCACAAATTTCTTTGTCTAATCGAGGTACTTTCATGCCGGGCACATTATGAGTTTTTACAAGCTCCTTTCTTTTTTATTACAACTTTCTTTGTCTAATCGAGGTCCTTTCATGCCGGGCACATTATGAGTTTTTACAAGTTCCTTCCTGAAAAGAAGCACGTAGCGATGCTATGCATCTTGTTTGGTAGCATCCATTTGCAGCACCCGCCCTGTAGCAGAATTATTGGTTATTACTGTCATTAGACAGCGCTGGTAGACACTTTAATATTTTCTTCTCACATGCTTCTTGTCATCAACAAACACTTGTCCTGATGCAAACTCATAGATTCTTTTCTCACAGCTTGCATGGGGAACACGTTCGTTCCTCCATGATTTATGTGTAGTCTAGCTACTAGAAATTGGATTGGACTAGGTTCTCAACAAACTTTTGGGCAGGGCGCTACAGCCAGTACCTGCCAGGTTGTTCAAAGTTTTGCCCTGGATGAGTAGCCTGTTGTCCAGTTCTGCTCTTCGTTCCTTTTCTTGGTGTGTTTAGATGGTAGAAAAAAACACTGTAGCATAAGAAAATACTGTAGCATTCGCTGGGAAACGTGTTTTGTGAGGGAGGAATAGTGAAAAGTTGGAATGAATAGTGAAAAGTTGGAATGAATAGTGAATAGTTGGAAATCTGAACATGGCCTGAGTTTTTCTACAGTCTCGCTGGTTCAACAAATTTGCAGTCTGCGACAACATTCTATTTTATTATCTTGATGCTACCATTTAGACTGCCCACAAGCGTGCACGGGTTTGACATTTGACGTGAATATGGAATTATGGAGCTGCTTTCGCGTGCACGGGTTGAATCGATCCTGATGGTAAGGTAGACCAAAGTCGTCGGAATCACCTCCTTTCCCATCTGTTCAATTCAACCTGTCAGAAATATAATTCAATTCTAGCTTTGTTATAAATCAAACTTTTATAAGTTTGACCAAATTGATAGAGAACATTATCAATCTAATGTTACAGCTTATTCGGCTGGATGTTTTTGGCTAGCGGGAGCTGCTGGGCTAGCTGACCCCACCAATCAGCCTCCCATCCACCTGCCCCAGCCAGCCAAATCCTAGCCCTAGCTGTGATTCTCTGAGCCAGCCGAACGGGTTGTTACTTATTTGATAGAAATATTAATAATTTTCTCTAGAAGTATGATCAAATGATATTCTAAGAAGTTTTGACTTACAAAAGAAAATAGAATTACATTTTTTTTTTATGGAGCGAGTACCTTATATGCCTCGCTTTCAGCATTGGACTATGCGGCATGCTTTCTGTAGGAGTACTCGGACCCTCTTAATTCTTGTTTCGAGCATCGTTCCCGTGACATTGTGGGCGGTCAGTATTAAACAACTTATTTTTGGCCCAAGTTAAGATACGTATTCAGTCAATCAACTACTATAGCTTTCGAGTGACCAGCAGAATTTATATGAAACACAACAGAGACCAAATCCAGAGAAATCCATGCATTGACACTTGACAGACTTGTATACAAGAGTGATAACCTGTAGTACTAGCTGAGCTCCACATCGCCCGTCGCGAGGAGATTCAGGTGGCACAGAAGCGTGCAAGACCAGCAACCAGGTCACACAGCCGGCATGATCCCCGAATGCCGGGGCCGGCCCCGTAGTATAATACTCGGCCGCGCCACGAACAACTGAACTGGTTTCCATGGTGCGTGCGGCTGGCCCTGCTGCGCACAGGACGATTCGGTTCGGCGCGGAGCAGGATTCAGTGACTTGCCTTGAGCAAGTCACGGCGTGACTGGCGGCCCCCTATCCAACGTATATTTCACATCTGGCGGTGCGGAGCGATTCGAAGATAGATAGAACTAGGACTTGGCCAATTTTCTTGTCTGTCACTGCCGCCGGCCACCTTGCCTTGTGCGTTCCCATGCCGTCGGAAGGCGACGAGGGAAGCAAAGAAAGGCACCGCAGAAGGAAGGAAAAGATGAGTTTATACCGACAGAGATTGGCGACGGAAGCAGAGACGGCGTGGAGTGCCCAGCCCCAGCGACCGGCCACGGCCAGTGCCCGTCCGTTCGCTGTCTCTCGCCGCGGGCGCATGAGTTCCACGTGCGCCGCCGGTCACCGCCCGCGTGCTCGCCTCCTCGTGCCACAGGCGCATGAGCTGCCGCCGGGATGGCCGGCCGCGCCTTTCGGAGCAAGGGGTGGCCGAGTGGGGCAGCAATCGAATCGCCTCGGCTGGGGCTGGTTGCCGGCCGGCACCGGAGCCGAAGCGCGCGGTGCGGCACGGGAGAAAGACCGGCTGCTCCGTTCACGTGGGCGGAGGAAAAGCGAGACTCACGTGCATTCTCTGAGAAAGAAAATGAACAAACTCGTTTCATCCATTGGATCAGCGTTGGACGGTGGATGGGCGGTCGCCAGTTACATGGTGACTTGCTGAATCCATCTGAGTCCGTTCGGCGCCGCTCCGTGCTGTGCATGGTGGACTGTTGCTGGTGGGCAGGGCATCGATCGAGCGATCGCGTGCACGTAGGGGGAATAGGACGGGTTGCTCGAGGAGAGAATCGCGCTGCGCCAAGGAATCTAGCCGCGGCACCCGTGTGAGCTCTGTGATCTGAGGCCTCGTGCTCCGCGTCCGCCGCCTGACGCATGCGGCCGGCGGCGGCACACGGGACGAGCGACCTCGTCACGTGCGGACGTGCCGCTGCAAACCACTTGGTGCCGCCGGCGGTGTGGTTGGATTTGTAGTGGAAGTGGAACGCGCACGGTGGGCCTTTTATGGGCCCGGTTGGTGGAAGGCCAGCTTGCGACAGGGGGACGGGCTCTTTTCGACATCAATCCAAAGTAGAGTAGTTGTTGTTGTTGCGTGTGTACGTCTGGCAACAAACAGACAAAAAAAAAAAGAGAGACGGAGATTCAGACAACAACAGATTGGGGGTATATCGGCCCATGAAGCCAATCCGCGGAGCAACGAAGCCTAATTTGTTCCCTAAACTATTGTCCTTCCGTCCTTTAAGTATATGATATTTAAAACAACCAAATTAATGTAATTTTGGAAAAATCTAGCACAAACGGCTAATGTTTAATGACAACCTAGATAGTAGTAGGCAGTAGCAGGTGTGTTGTGAATTACAAATGCTTGCAATGCCCTCAACTATGATGTGAATAAGGTTGGGATCGAGAGCAAAATGGTCTTTCGCAATGCCATAACCTTTATATAGCTAGGTTCGATTACATTATAAGACTATTATTGGTTGGGTTTCTTGAAATTATATTGGAATCTAAACCATTTTGGATGGGACTATTATTGTTGTTGGATTATAAAAACCTTTAGTAGATCATAGATCCGAACCCCGGAAAAAATTCGGTGCCTTCCGTGCGTGCCTGTCCATGATATGTGGTCAGTTCTAGCACCATAGTCACACTCTCAAACAACAGATGTTCTGATTACTATGTAAGTTTTCATTACCTCCAGTCCTAATTTCACATATAAATACATTTTTTTTGTGTGTAGAACATGGAAAGAAATAATTAAACCTTAAGTACTATATATTTTTCTCTACTTTAATTATGTTCTACAGTACATTCTTATACATTGAGCTTATGCCTTTAATGTGTTTTATTCATTGAAATTTTTTCTAGATCTGCCACCGATTCAGTCGCGCAATTGCTATGTCCCTCACTCCTCGTATCCACTAAACATCTGGGCATGTTGGCGTGCAGTTTTGCCTGCATGCTAAGCTTCACTCAACTCTCTTTCTCCACACTCGCGCATTATTAAAAAGAAAAGCCATTTCACCTCCACTATCTTACTATTGTTTGCATGCAATGCACCAGTGTGCTGCACCACGCTCCATTGCTTCCACAATAACGTAACGGAGCACCACGCTCCATTGTTTGCATGCGGCGCTCGACGCATAGTACGTGCTGTCGGAGTCGAGCCTGTTCGTGTACCCGTCCCGTGCCATCTTCAAGACGTGCGGCATCACGCGCGCGGCTCTCTGCTTCATCACGCCGCGCTGCCGGCGACGAGCTCGGGCTCGCGCTCCGGTAGCGCCGCCAGGCCGTTCCCCCGGCGCGCGACGACCGGACAATTAATCGGCGAAGCGATGACGGCGGCGTCGGGGCTCGGCGACGTGTACGTGAGCCCACGCTCGATAGTCAACGGGTACGCCTTCGCTCGGGTACTCGATGAACGCGTTCGACGTGGCGCGCTACGCCACCGTGCACGTCATCACCCCTGCCCCGAGGACGCGAACATTATGGATAACATAATACAACAGAAAATATCTCGGCTTGATCGCAGCAACCGGTCGTAAATTGACATGAAGCAAGTTAGTTGAACATTTTTTTTTTTCCAAAGACTTGAATAATATCAAGAGAAATTAAAAGGGAAAGGAAAAAAAAAAGGATGTTGCATTGCTGCAGGCAAAAGCGCTATATGCATATTGACCATTTTTAAAATGACTTCAGAATATCAAGGTAACATGAACATGCATGTGGGGGAAATTGTATAGCTAAAGATATTCCTAGAATGAAAGAAGTTTATTACCGGCGGAAGATGTATGTTCTTTAATTTGTACTACATACATAAGCATATACATAGCATTGCCAATTAATTTGTACAGATAATTTTCTAAGAGAGTATAACATACGATGGGATCATGTAAAAGAGGTAGCAAGAGGGGCTTATTGTTAACCCTACTAGTTAACGATACTTATGCGCTACATACATCCATACATATATACATAACGGAGCATGCATGACATGAATGATGCATCCTAGCTTCATGGGCGATGGAACCACTGCTTCCTCTGCTTGATGAACTCCTCCGCCTTCTTGTTGATGTCTTCTCCTGCTTCCACGACGCCTCGTGGAGCTGGAGCTGGAGTGAGGCCGCGCATGCGGGGCCCCGAGACCAGGCTGTGGAACTCGATCTTGTCCACCTTCTGCACCGCCACCTCCCCGCCGGCGCCGGCTGCCGGAGCAGGGTTCTTGCCCCAACGAACCATCGTCTCCGATCCCTAGCTTGTTTACGAGCCTGCTAGCAAACTCTAGCCAGTCAGATGCTTCTCCCTCCGCTTTCCTTTTCGATCAGCTCGTTTGGATTGAGTTATTAGCTCTGGTAGTGGTGGATGATGCAGTTGGCAGCCGGTGGCCTCCGCTTTTATAGCCAGCGATCCTCTTGCTTGGCTCGTGTAGCTTGAGTTCTTGGGAGACGATGCACACGTGTTCTCAGGTGTCTGATTTTTTTAGAGAAGCTGCAAATGCATCGGCCAGTCAGCATGCAGAGCCAGAGGCGAGATATTGTTTTGACAACTTGTCCAGTCTCAGATGGCTGCGAATTTCTGGTGCTGGAAGGGATCATCTCTCGGAGATGCGATGCGAGCAACACTTGGCTACGCTACCAACCGCGCGCGTCTTGTGCAGCTACGTTCTCTCAAGTTCGTCGTCGCATCGCAGCTGGGGCCGGCCGGCGGCATCTTCGCCAGAATCCTAGCTTTAATTTGGCTAAAGCGCTTGCAGGCGCGTTGCGCCAACAATTTCGTTGTCTCTGGGGAAGAATCGAGCAATAATCACACACCACAATCTGAAAGGCGAGAGGCATCTCTGAATCGGAGGTAGGAAGCTGCCGGACTCTGGACACCTCACCTGAGAGCAGCAGGAAGACGTCAGGAAACCAGACGTTTATCAGGGATAAGAGATGTGCTCACTGTATTGAACGAACGCCGCAGCAACGGCCGAGGGGTCCCGGAAACCCGGACTGAAGTTCAGGGGAAGGCTGTTGGGTTTTTTTTAGGGGAGGAACTCTTTTTGCTGATCATATGCTGTCGGAAGAGTGTAATACATTGGAAGGTTCAGACTTAGTACGAGGTATATATACAGTACAAGGCTGAAGGTAACATCACAGTGCGGTGAACAGAGGAATCTAATACGAAATGGAAGAATTTCACCGAAAACATGGTCTTTTTGCATCTACTCATCCGTAAGCAGTTTCTAACACTCTAATGAGGTAGCAAGTACAAGCAAAATATTTTTTTCACACCACGTGAAACTTACCTATTAATTATCTGTGCGCCGCATTGTGAAAGTTGCCTTTTGAGGATTCATCCTTACTATATGTTTCTCTTACCTTTGGAAAATCGTAAACTTTTTATGCTGCTGCTGAGATTGTTTAATTGGAAGCTCCGCACAGAAAGATAATGGAATCTATGCCACCGAATTAGTTTGGTAGTGTGGAACCCCAATCAGATAAAAAAATTGGCACGATTAAGAACACGCGCCCTCAACTACGACATCTATATAAAGTACAAGATCCTATCATCAATGTGAGAATATATCACTGGCAGCATGCAGCAGACAGCTGTCAAGTAATTCGACGCATCAAAACAAATTAAGTGGGTAACTGTTGACGCAAAAATCGAGAAAGACCTTCACGCGCTAGCACACGAAATCGGTTGTGACCTTGAATACCGGGGCGTGCCGGTCAATTTGACCTGTTAATTGACAAGAGATAAAACCGTAAAATACTAGAGCGTATCGGCTGGTATTCCGATTAGCTCTATAGGTAGAATCGGCACTGTCCGATCTGGTAAATAATAAATCGGCTTGGACAACCGATTCAGAGCAAAGTTATGCGAGATCACTAAAGCGTAATCTAACAAGCTAAGCAGAGCAGCACTTGGAACAGATCTAGTCGGCTGTGATAAGAGATGCAACGAGATAACACAGGTAAAAGCCGACCAAAGCGTGTACCAATAGCACCAAGTTTTGGTGTCAACAGTAACGTATCGTATGGAAACCAACTTCCCATGGAAACTATGAAAACTAAAATCTGGGTCACACAATGTTGATCCAAAGGTGCGACCAGATCAGGTGGGAGGGGTGATTTGCAAAAGTGTCTTGCAAATCACCCTTCCCACCTCTCCTAAGTTTTGCGAATCACCCCTTCCAACTGATTTGGATGCGCCCTTGGATCAGCATCGTGTGGTCCAGATTGAAGTTTTCATAGTTTCCATGGGAAGTTGGTTTCCACTAGATATGTCCCCAATTAAGTGTGCACTTCTTAATGTTTGTAAGAATCAAGAGATTAGATAAAAAAAGAGTGCAGATAATGCTAGTTAACCCTTGAATGTTTTTTCAAGAGTTTTATCATTCCGACAGAATGATAAAAGGTTATGGATTGCTGCAAGAATCATCAGGGCATCATCTGTGTCAGGGCGTCTCCAACGGTCTAGCTATTTGGACTAGCTATTTGGATGAGTGAGAGAGGAGGTCCAGGTGCTCGGGAGGAGTGCTTGTGAGAGAGAGCTGCATCGGTAAATGTGCGAGCTAGCTATGAAAGAAGAGCTAGTGAGAATTGTATAACAATTGTTCATTGATTAAAAAATTCAAATAGCTAGTCAAATAGTCGGCCATTGGAGAAGCCCTTACAGATCTGCAACTTAGAGATAAGTTGAGATCTGGACCTGACGCGCATCAATTATTATAATGAAAACTAGCATGATATTAGGATGTATATGGGGGCATGATTGGTTCAATACCCAAATTTTGCATGCCAAAACTTGGGCAATGCCAATTCTTTGGCCACCACTTGGTTTGATGCCCACATGTCACATATATTCTACCAAAACGCTGGCAATTTTTTTTGCCAAGATTTTGGCTTGCCAAAACATATGCATGCCACAATTTTGGCATTGAACCAATCAGCCCCATGGAGACGATTGAAAAGGATAAATCTCTCTCTCCTGAAGGAACGGTAGATGTAACACCCCTGTCTGCCAAAACCGCACGGTCGAGGCCTTACAAGGGGTGGTGAGCCCATGTACACATAGAAACATACTTACACTTTTATCCTCGCTTCGTGTAAATTTGTTAATCCGAATATGCTATGGCTAAAAGAAGACAAAAGTTATAAGTTGGCTCATACAACACTCGCATAGGCTACTACTAGGCCATATTGAAATTGGGCTTGTGTCACAGTAGAGATCTTGATCCGACAAAGTTGTTGAGAAAGTGCTACTGCTGTACATTTCCACCAGTTCAGCACAAGACCGAATTAAACCAGCTGTGCAGCAGAAATCAATCTAAAAGAAACTTAGGAAATGCACTGAATTATATTGAGTGCTTGATCCATATCGAGTGTATCATGTGTGTTTCCTGCTATCTTGAGTATGTACTTTTAACTTTCTTTGTGCCACAGTGTAAAATTTGCTGTCAGTCAGATTCATCTTTACTGTAGTGCTATTTACTTTACAAATCATAAACCTTCAAGTTGCTGATGAGTGATGAATTGACAAATGACACTAGCTGATTAGTGTGGAATCACTTCTACCGAATTGATTTGGAATCCCATATTCCCATTGTGTAAAATAAATGATATAATCAATTCAGGATGTAATTAGGCATGGTGATCCATATAAAATTAGTAGAAGTTGCATCATGATGCGAATATGTTTCTACTCAGCTAACTGTCTGGCAACTGGACACATGTAGCAGATTAATAAGAAAGCACTTTTCAGAGACCGTAACAACCAAGATTACAAAAGGAAAGCTGGTTCAAAAGTTTGTTTCTGCCAAACTCTTGTTAGTCACATGTACAATTGAGATCTTACAATAATGTCCAGGAAAGCAGTGATAAATGAGTGGTTAATGAGAACAGCATCCCAGCTCAACCCACCTCACCCTATATTTCATCGCAATTTCGATTATAGTGCGAATGCTAGTGTCGAATTTTCAAGAACCTCACTCCTCACTAGTGTCCATCACGAATAAATTAGTTTATGACCCGAAATAAATCCCGGTCTGTAGATGTACCTATTATAAATTTCTAGTTATATTTATCATTCCGGGCCCGGATTGAATCCGATAGAACCGAACAAGCCCTAATTGAGAATCACGAAAAGAAGTGGAATAACTATCCTGGTTCCAAGTTTTTAAGGCCTGCTTTAGTGTCACAAAACATAAGTCATATACTACCTGAAAGGGACGATCATTTGGAAAGAATTTTTTGCTTACCATTTTTACAATTAGGTTCATTTAAATATTTTAATTCGGATGACGTGTTTTTTCAATATAAGAATACATTGACCCCTAGAAAATTTGTTTTTGAGTAATAAGTGGAGATGTTTATTCTGAAGTATACATGTCCTGACATACCTACCTATCTTGTTCAATATTGGTCACCAAACAGAAATATCATGGAACTCTCGTTCCCCGAAAGTCCACCAGAGTTTGGGTGGAATATATATGTGAGGCATAAATTGTTCGAGAGGATCAGCTCGAAATTTCAGCAACAAGTACACGATAAATAGTTGATGCAAAAGGAACTAATGCAGAAATAGTGATTAATCCAGCTAGCACGCATGCTTATTAATTTAATGCATCTGTGCATGGCTGCATCGTGACGACGAATTGAGTTCTGATTCGGCAAAGATCATGCCAAAAAGGAATACTCAATTGCTTGGCCAGGAAAGCTTTCTTTAGTAAAGCTTAATATCAGCGTCAAATCAATCACTGGAGAAAATGTGGCATAATTTGGAAAAAACTCAAATGCAAAACTGGGAACCGTCGCTTATATTTGCATGTATCCTGAGTAGGGTTTTAGGGCTAAAATATCTGCTGGCTGGCCTTGGTGATGTGAGTTAGCTCATGCACAGTACAGGGATCGATGCCATGCTTGATTGATCATGTTGATGTCAATCACAAATTCACAATCGCAGTCCGAGTAGAAATTGCATCCAGAATCACACGACATGACCGATCAATCAAGCTGCCAATGCAAATAAAATGTGTTGCTCAGTCAGTCCACGTTTCCTCCTGTCAGTGAGCTATATCAAGTGAGAGCTAGTTTCATGCCTGGACTGATCGACGGATCGATGCAAAGGTAAACTTGCGGTTGCACGTTTTCGCAGAAAGGCATCAGGTGCCTTCCACACCAGCTGCAAGACTTGACTACTCTCCGTCTCCATCCTTTGAGCTGGGTGTCTCTAACGTCCTCCATGCTGAAGTCATATGTATCCATCGAGGAAGACGACTTGTTCCCTTGTGTGAACTGGTGTTTATCTCCTTTTTCCTTCTTTCAGGAGACTATCTGAAACAGACATGATGCCTTGCCGGGTAAAATTTAGACTCTATAGACAATGATAGACTGTCCGAAACTTGATATGACGAGAGAAAAAAATGGCATAGTTTGGGGACGTTGGGAAAGCAGAAATGAGAAACTTAAAGTGCATGAGAAAAAGGAAAACTACAGGAACAAAATATGGTAGTAAATTTGGCAATGAATATCGGACCTAGTGACAAAAATGACCGGCGGCACACAGTGATGCTACAATGTGACAAAAATGAATATCGGAACTACAGTACTTCCATGCTATTTTACATTATGCATTCGAATTTGAGCGGCGGCTTGTGCCGCCACTAGCATCCACGTAGGCCCGCCCCTGTTGAGTACGTGTGTAGACACACACACATGCAGTGATGCAGATCTGTTCCATGTCAGGAGTTGGATACAAACAGATTTTGGATACAGATACAATATTATTCTCTAAAAAAAAAATCTGAGAAACCAATTATTTAATTTGATTTCGTGTGTCAAAGGTGATTTTTTGTAGGATTATTTTTGTCATAAAAATGTATTTCCTTATATTTAAGCAATTGAGAAATAAACAATTAATCAGTGCAAGAAACTAATCCAGGTGGCATCTTTAACCGTGCACGCGGAAGCATCCTGAAGACGTATTAAGTTCATATATTCGGTGTAGATCAGGCGTAAAAATGTTGTATTTCTTGGTCAGGAACCTTGCTTTATTTGTAGTCTTGCATTGCTGAGTTTATATTGAGGGCAAAAGATCATCTAGCTAACCCAAGACAGATTGATGATCATGTAGTACAGGGATCGATGCCATCCTTTAGTCTGCCATCCTTTAGTCCAATCCATCAGGTTCATGGTAGTCGGAATCAAAATAATGCATGTCTAAACCGTGGCAGGAATCAAATAATTTCTGTTAGATAAATCGCGCAAACTTCTGACACAAATCTAACGTGTGTTGCTCAGACTGCTCCACGTACGTTAGCTCCGAGCCTCCGATCAGTAATTAGTGTAGATATTTAGCTAACTGGATGTAACAAACGATGCAAAGATAAGCAAGCAGTTGCACCGTTGCACGAGAATATCTGACCCAAAATGAGGCTTGAGGCAAAGCCAGTATGACCCAACTTTTGATATAGCCTGCATCCTTATCAACTCATCTTTTGGAGACATTCCAAAAGAAAAAAAACTAAGAAAACACAAGATTATAAAAATACATTAGACGACATTGGTGCCATGGTTTTGGGATACTTGATGGACTAAAATGCCTAAAACCTTACGAGTAAACCATTTGGATGTTACAAAGGAAAAGCACGAGAATTCAGGACAAGCTAGAAAGGAAACAATAGTGATACACTTGTGTCAACTTTCCTTCTAAAATTCCTAATATTCGATTCTGTAGCTGTTTCAAAGAAGCCATCGCTTTTGTTTCAGGGAGAGCCTTGTTACCTGGCAGTGGCGTATTTGATTGTTTTCTGATTGTGTCATGACATGTGCAGTATAACTGTACAGCTTTCTCAAAACTGAACATTGGTATCATATTGCTCATAATCAAGATAACAGATAACTATACAACATATCCAACATGCTTGCATGTCATGCATAAAAGCATTTATAGCTAAAGCAATATCTTATATATTTCATCCTGACAATATCATGCATACATATAGCCATACCAAATCCGTGGATGAGACAGTATATTATCAGACATTCATCACCTTGTCACACAGGTTCACAGCAAACAAGTGTTAGCCAAGAAACCGTTTCTTCATCTCTGTGATGTACCTTTCAGACCTCTTGTTTATGTCTTCTACAGAGACTATACCCTTGCTTGGGTTCCCAGCCTTGTTCCAGCTTGCTGCGACATCATGGCCAGAAGTAGGATACTTTCCAGTTGCTGCCATCGGCTTATTACCATAGATTGATGGTTTGGTGAGGAGGTTGTAGACGAGGTCAATCCTTTCAACTTTTTGAATCCTAACCTCGCCTTCGACGACAGGGGCCATGTTGGTCTTGGCACGTCGAAACATCACCAGTTGTTTTTTGCTGGAAGAGAGGATGTTGTATTTCTAAGTTACTAGCTAGATTTTGCTCTTGAGCTTTGCTTGGTACCAGCGGAATGATGGTGGTCTCAATTTATAGGCGTCTTGCGAGCTGTTTTTCTTGCGAGATTCCCTAGCTAGCAGGCACTATTTCCATTTGTCTCTAGTATGATAAGCAGTCCGATTTGTTGTCGTCTGAAATGGCTTTGCTATATTCTTGCTCTATGGATTGAACAGGTGAGTGTAACAATATTGCTTGGGCATCTTTGTGGAGCCCTGATATAAAAATATCAACATCCTTAATATGAACCACATACCAGAAAGCAAAAGGCATGGATCTCAATTGAAGGAATCATCACGTAGGGGTGTTACTCATAGCATAGCCGCCTAGGGAGTACCGGAGTAGGGACAAATGGACAGTGAATGGCCTAATTCCTAGGATGGTCTTGTTCCTACCAATTTGAAAGTCACGATTGGATATAGTTATATAACCTGGCCCTTTTGAAAGTCCAATTTTGGCCATCCAACTCTTGCCTCAGTTTGGTTTTGACCATCAAACTCCAAAACCAGATATCTTTGGCCATCCAACTATTAAAACCGTTTAAATTTGGCCATCGGGCTGTTTTGATGAGTGGTTTTAATGTTTTTTTATTTACAATTTAGTCCTTAGATCTTAAAATGATTATTACTTTTTGCTCGTACCTCTGATTTAGGTAATTCTTGTGGTCACGTGTTACTAACGGTGAACACTATATTTTAAAGTGATATTTATACTATTTTATTACTATTTTTATATTATTTTTTTTGGTCGTTGTGTAGAAAAATAATATAAGAAAATTAAACAAACAATTATAAAATAATATAATCAATATTTTAAAATGTAAAGTTCATCGTTACAAACGCATGACCATTAGAACCACTTAAAATGGAGATGCAAGAAAAAATAGTAATCAGTTTGACATCCAAGGACTAAAAAAACACTAAATTAGTCTATTTTAATCCTTGGATCCTAAAATGATTATTAATTTTTTTCTCCTATCTCTGATTTAAGTGATTCTAGTGGTCATGCATTCATAACGATGAACTTTATCTTTTAAAATGTTGATTATATTATTTTATAATTGTTTGTTTTACTTTTCTTATATTGTTATTTGTACGCAATGACAAAAAAATAATATAACAACTAGTGATAAAATAGTATAAATATCACTTTAAAATACAGTGCTCACCGTTAGTAACACGTGACCACAAGAATCACCTAAATTGGAGGTAAGAGCAAAAAGTAATAATCATTTTAAGATCTAAAAACTAAATTGTAAATAAAAAAGTTAAAACCACTCATCAAAATAGCCCGATGGCCAAATTTGAACGGTTTTGATAGTTGGATGGTCAAAGATACCCGGTTTTGGAGTTCGATGGCCAAAATCAAACTGAGGCAAGAGTTGGATGGCCAAAAATAGACTTTTTCCTTTCTATTATATATATCATAGTATAAGTGTATGAAGAATCTGTGTGCACATATGTTTTGTGCATAATCCAATAATCCATTACAGCAATAATATAGCAACCATGTTGGCACTACATACTACTGGAAGTGCCTCTCTTTTTTTTCTCCTTGTTCCCCTCTTCGGCAGAACTACCTACATTGATCGCTAAGTGGAAATGAAGCTCACTTGCCCAAAAAAAGAACATTTTCACAAATAATTTAAGCCATTAAGTTGCTTCTCAGATTGACCATGTAGCACTAGCTGCTACTAATGTGGAATCTCCGCTGCCGAATTAGTTTGGTGGTGGAATCTTTGATTATATAAAGTAAGGCATGGTTATGAAGAAAGCACGATCGTACATCTATAATAATGATCAAAAGTACCAAAGCATATCTTGAAGGCATATCTATACAATTGGCAGATATCTAGCTGTCTGCAGGTAATTTGACATAAGAAGCAAATTAAATGAAAATTCTTCAAAGAGTTCAATAATCAATAAGATAAATAAAAGGGGAAACAATAAATCAGCTAATTAATTACGTGTGTCTGATCTATATACGAATCAAGATAATATATACACTAGAATTTGGGAAGTGCCACAAACTGACTGGTAACGGAATCAAGTCCTTGACTCATCTCCTGAGATCATAATTCTGTATTTCATTGCAACTTCCTCTGGCGTGTGAAAAATACTACTTATTATTACAAATATAAGTCATTTTAAACTGGTGCATAAATATTACTAAAATGGATGGCATGCCTTTAGGGGGGAAAAAGTGGAGAAGGCTAAAGCAATATGTAGATTTTGAACCAAAATTTTGCACCAAGAAACTAAGGCTTTTTTTGGGACCCAAATTGACGGAAATAGAATTTTGACAGCTAATCCTAATTCCCAGTCAGTAAATTTTGGATCCTAGAAAAAAATAGTTTTGATAATATGACACTGATATGTTCATTGTAAAACTAAAATCATACACGTGCCAGTGCTGTTGTAAGAGGCTGACGGTTCAGCATTTCAGCAAGCAGAGATTTCCTGAAAGTCCAAGTATGCGGGGAATCTATGCATTCTCATTTTGGTTCCCACAGAAATGGTCCGGAAGGTTGGACCCCTAATTTTCAGGGAAACAGAAAACATCTTTGCAAGTGGGTGAAAAAAAATAATTCCATGTCGGGTAAATGTGACGGAGTAAGGAGTTAATAAATATGTTGATAATTGTGCATCGAAACATCCTGCAAAACTGAAAATAGAACTAATAATTCTGCTCTTCTATTCCTTGTGGCCAGGGCTCAGGAACAAGTTTTCATTGCTTCAGCAGGTTATATTAAGATTAAAATCACATCACTAGCGAACTGTTTCACAATTTCGAATTTGGAAGACTAATTTATCTATAATTATTAAATAAATGAAAATCCATAAGTTCGTTTTTTTAGAATCAAATCCATAAGTTCGTTATGAATGAATGAATTAATAGCTTACAGCTGTATATATGTATTCCATATACCGTGAAATCTTCACATGGTTCACGTACGAGCTATATCAAGCAATGCAAGCTGCTGACGCAAAATGTAATGCAAGGCTGCATCACGTTGTTAGCTCAAGTACATCACTCAATCGATGCAAAGGTAAGCTTGCAGTTGCAAGTTGCCATATGCAAGGCATCAGATGCCTTGCGCGCCAGCTGGGAGACTGGGAAACTTGACTCCCTTTATTTGTGTTATTTCTCACGCATATGCTCCTCGCTACTTGCATTGTTTGGTCTTCCTCCAGTGCTGAATTAAAGTAGTGCATTTTTTTTAAGCGTATTAAAGTAGTGCATTCATGAACCCTAGAGGGAGATATGCATACACAAACACGTGCGGGAAACTTCTCCCTGTGTGTGAACTGATCTTCTCTTTTGTCTTCTCTTGATCAGTAGACTGACTGAGATAATGGAGTTGCGGCTGGTCGTCCATAGTAGACTATGCAAAAATGAGACTTACAGAGTGTTTGATTTGAGGAATAGAGTGATGATGGAGAAATAAGAGCAGTAATGAACTAATGAATAACATTATTAACTCCAAAATCAAGTTCATACTGATCACAACACTGGATCAGACGATAAAACAGAGTGACCACTGTATCCCAACATTGATTGGCGCAGCACTACAACAGTACCACATCCTTGAGGACGACGTTTGAAGAGCGCAGTCTAGGATGAAACTGGAAGTATAGTAATAGGAAATATATATGAGTCATGAATCTTATATGTTCTTTGATGTAAAATACTATTTATCATTTTTAAATAAAAACCTTGCTGAAAACTAAAAAAATGGCACATAGATGCAACATGCATTTATATCTATATAAGTTATTAGTAATTAAAATAGTATCCTAATTACATGTTCCATTCAAGTCTAGTATCAAAAGTACAGATGATGATATGGCCACGGTATACTATTCCATAGAACAATATCTATCCAAGAAATTGTATACTTCTTCTCTGTATACTTCAGACCTCCCGTTGATGCATGTCTTCTCATGAAACTATATATGTGCCTACTGACATTAGGGGCTTTTTTATTGCCAGTGAAAGGATCAACAATCCTGGTTGTTTCTATCACTACTATAGAAAGGACCTTTCATGTTCTATGTTGGTATGGGTTAGAAGAAGCAGTGCATTCGGGAGACCTACCAGGTGGTAAAATACACCATCGGGTGCTGAAGAGTTACTTTTAGTATCAAGTGGTATTACCACCCGGTACTATAGTCAAAACCAAACCTTGAGTACCCGTTGACACAACACCACCCAATGAAAAAAAGCTACCACCACAGATGAATTTAAAAGGAAATCATCCACAAGCAAAATTAGATCTAGTGCATTGGGGGACATGATAAGAAAGCTGGGAGTTGTTTTCTGAGAGATTCCCTATTTCCACTTGTCTTTGATATTGAAGATGCAATCAATATTCCTTTATATTGTCTGAAATGTCTAGCTAACGCTTTATGACTAATTGAGATGGTCACTATAAATTACTGTTTGGGCATCTTTGTGGAGCCCTGTGATGTAAAAAATACCAACATCCTTATCAGACACCGCATACCACACATAAAAGTGAGAAGTAACAAATATATGTAGAAGGAAGGCGCCTCAGCCCTCATGGAAGGAATGTTGCCTGTAGCTCCTAGCTGAGGGCAATGAGTGACCTAATTTTTGGTTGTCTTGTTGCATTGATTGTCGGATCGCATTGAGCATATGTAAGTTGATCTTTACAAACGCAAAGAATAAATTTTGCCAAGCATAATACGGTAGAAGTTCACAAGTGTAGGAAGAATCCATGTAGATATACTTTTGAGATGTATACAGCAGCCCCATGACAGCAATAGAGCACTTTAGCTAAGTATCAATGTTATTTCATTGTCAACAGTGCCTCTTTTCCCCTCTCCTTGTGCTCATTGGCAAAACTGTCATCATCGACTGCATTTTCTAGTTCATATGGCTATCCATTGCATTGCAACATCAAGTAAGAAGGAATTCCTGATAAAGCAAATGGAGCTGCTTTGAGAACAAGAAAATAAATGGTGCATGGAGATAACAAGTGGAAGTACATCACCCCCGCCCCTCTCCAACTAGGTCGAGATATAGTACCATATAGTAATCTGAATAATCTTTTGCAGTTAGCAGTTTAGCACCATAATACCAGAATGCTACATCTAATAATACACACAAATCAGGAGTACTATATTTGATGTTCAATCTTGAAGTGCTCAATGATGGCATAAATTAATCCAGCCGGTCTATTTTTTTGCAACTATGGAGTAGACAACTCTTTTCATTTTGAAAAGGTACCGTTACTTTTAGCTTTTTATTACTATATTTAATTAGGTTTCCTTCAATTGGTGACTCATTAATTCTAATATACATGCTTGAACATCTCAGCCTTACATAGGAAATTAATAGGAGCTAATATGATTTTTTTATTTTGCAAAGAAATGACGTTTTTAAGTTTGCTTTAAATTTGAGCTGAGCCTATGATTTTATGCAAATGGCCCTATATAGACTGTGATATACGTGCAGTGCAATGTAACAGCTTCTTCTTGATATGTATCTCAAATGAAAAAAATGTACTGCAGCTTCTGCACCATTGTTCTAGGAGGCCAATCATACTTTTGCAGTGTGCTTGAATAAGTGCTACAAAATTCAAACAATATAACATTCATATAAACGTAACACCTTCATAAGATTAGAGGGAGTACCAAGCCCCCAATGGTAAAGATACTAAGATATTTCAGATTGTCCAGTCATCATCATGCACATATCAAACAAAGGACAAGTTGTTCAATCGATGGACCACAAGTGAAAAGAACACGAGGAATTTGTTCAAAGTGTCTCACTCCTGCTTTGGGAAACTGTAGACCAGCACTTCTCCATAAAAACAAAAAAATCTAAAGTCAGTGCACTGTTTGATCAAAATGGATGTTATACAGGTGCATGTAAGTATTTGTCTGCTGACCTTAATACCTTATGTTATCGTGCGATCAAGCCAAATTTTAGGCCACTCAAAAATTCAACATCCAGATTAGCCATAAAGAGAGGGACTTAAGAAATAACTTCAATGCAACCAATAGTTGTTGAACTTTGGTAGCTAAAGATATGTAGGATCAACTATGTCTCGTTACATATAGTATATATCAGAATGAAGCAGCTGCAACTCGCATGCTACATATATACAGTATTGTGCATAACTATAAGAGATGACATAGCGTGCTATGTACCTCCATAACTAAAGTTGTACTATGTGTAAATTAAAGATAAGAGCATTTGATCATGAGCACCACTGTTGGTCTTTTAGACTTTTCATCTCTTCTTAGACAACTTAAATTAAGCTTCTGGCTCGATAAATTGCTGCTTCCTTCCTTGCGATGTAGTCGTCGATATCTTTCTTGGACGGGACACCCTTGATCTGGCCCCTGACATCTTCTGGCTAGAGACAGCAACATCTGCGTGTGGCTTTGCCACCACCGTCACCGTTGTAGGGTTGGTGTACACTGAAGGTCTTCTGACCAGGTTGTAGACAGGCTCAATCTTCTCCACCTTCTGTATGCTCACCTCACCGTCGGCAACAAAAGGTTTCCTTGGTGCGAAACATGGTGTGGTGTTTACTGGTTTGTTGCAAGAGGAGGAGGATAGCAGGGTAAGTTTGTTGAGCTTGTTGCATGCCTTCCATGGTGCTGGTGATGGTCTCCATTTATAGGCCTCAAGGGGTCTGTTCTATTCGCTGTGATATCACTAAAAGGTACCTGCAGTGTTTCCCATCTGTTGTCTTTGGTTCCTTGAAGCATTAGGTATAACCTGGCTTGACAATTGGCAGTGGACCCTCCAACTAGTGTTAAACACATTCGCACCCTTAACTTCATATGCTACAAAAAAAACGTGTGCATATCTCCAAGACTCCAAAGAAGGGATGTAGCTTCATGGAAGGGAAGAATTCAACAACGAATAATCTGATCCTTCTCTATATCTGAAAAAGTACAAGAACCATGATGTAATAGAAGTTAGATATAAGTTGGTATACGTAGTGCAGCTGCAAATTCATTTACACAGATGTATATTATCACAATATCACCAGAGAGATTCTAGCTTAACATCGTATTCCCCAGGTTTAATTAGGCAAAGCTTGCCATAGTCTACCTTGATTGCCTAGCTATTTCTGCAGCGTCATTGTTCATATCATTGCATGAAAGTATGAACGCAAGAAGTTCTTGTCAAAATTTAAATTCAGTGTCTCCCTCTTCTCTCCGTCAATTTGTCAGGCCATCAGGGACACAAACACAACCAACGTACAGAATATCTGCAAGCAAACGTTGGTGTCAATTGGAAAAAAAAAAGGAAAGGATCCTATTAAGGAAAAGTTGATGCATGTCGATCTTAATGGAGACCTTCTTGTTCCGTATCGAACACGAATAACCTATATTTTACATGCACATAATCTCATGTTCTTGTTATTAGTGGAGCTCCAAACCCTCAAATATTTGCCAAGTGGACATGCTAGGTGCTAACACTTCTAGACAGCAACACGCTAACTCTAGAGAGTCCCGAATTGATGTCGAATCTACCTGAGAATGGACCGTGTTTTCCTTTGCCAGCTACTAAAAACAAAAACAGTATGGATTATCCACATTGGCCTAGTCTCTTGCATCACATTAGCACTTATCTTCTTAGCACCAGGTGCTTACATTGTTCTGTTCTTGTCCATGAACAACTTGTGCGCTTGCTCTTGCTACTACTCCCTCCATTCCAAATTATAAGCCATTTGACTTCTTTTATCCTAACATTGACCACTCGTCTTATTCAAAAATTTATACAAATGTAGTCAAATTTAAGTCATTCTTATATCTTTTATTACTTAAATCTATCTATAAAAAAATAATGTTTTGCAAAAAAAAAATTAAATAAGACGAGTGGTCAAATTAGGGTAAAAATTGTCAACGACTACAATTTGGGACGGAGGGAGTATTACTGACTGAAACTAACATTTTCTTGACCATTCTATATTTCAATTCAAGTAAGGCCTAAATCAGCAAACTAAAGATGGATCGCAACAGAGTAGATATTTAGGAGGTGCCAATGAGGACATGAAGATAAGGATCAAGTCAATCAGTGAGCAAAGGGATAGGAAGGTGCCTGGAAAGTACACAAGAGTTGGGTGGAATAATCCACATATTCCTTTGTTGAAATTGCTCGAAAGTGCTTGATTCATGTGTTGAAAAGAACGGTCCTTCCTAGAGGAGAAATTTTTCCAACATGAAATTGATGTTGGTTAAGCATGTAAGTTTCTCTGCAGAAGCACCTGAAAGAATGCTCCTGCTCTCTCCAGTAAGCTCGATGTCTTTCAGCCTCTAATTTCAATTCAATTATTTTATCCAGAAAAGAAAAGAGGTCCTTAATTCAGACAATTAATTCATCAAATACATCTAGGAAAACATATAGTAGTATATATGTCTGCAAATTAAATTACAGATGTGTAAGATTATATGCTTGCAAGAAACACACATCGCATAGGCTGAAAATCAGAGGAGCCACGTCCTCCCATGTAAGTCTTTTGCCAACTCTGTCTCAGTAAAAAATGAGGAGGAAAAAAGCGTCATAAACTTACCGAGATCAATACTTTTATCATCATGCAATAAATACATCAATTGACCATTGATTCTACAATCACAAATCATTTTGTAATATTCTTTGGCTTTTATTTCTCTAAAAAAAAGAATTTGTGATATGGTGATATGTTGCTTATATGGCTCTACGATGAAGCAACGCGGATCAGGTATCTTGGATCATTTGTTTGTGAAGTACGAACCTTGTAGACTTCAAAATGCAAGACCTAAACTCACATCAGTCTAGAGCATACCTCTCCCAAATTAAACAAGGCACTAGAAAAAAATATAGACATATACAGTGAGCTATAGCATGGAATACATAGGGATTTTTGTAGGGAGAGATATGCTCTTTTGTAGGATTATTTGCACTTTAAAAAGGGCGATCTTTGACAGAATGGCTTTAGGAAATCTACCGCAATTCATGGTTGCATTTGGTGGCAAGAAGATATTATTAGGTGTCCATGGATGTTGGATGGCCTGGGTCATGGCTTTGCATCATTTTCTTCCTGAATCTCTATTTTTATAAAGAAGAAAACAAAAAATCCAAAAGTGAGTTAAGTCAAGTCATGATGTAATATTTGGTATAATTCAATTATTCTTTAGAACTGAAATATATTGTTACTATTCCTAACGTTAACAATCTACTAGACTGTCACACAGGAAATAGTGTGTGAACTGTCTATTCTGCATCAGAAGAAAGAGTGAAAAGAAACCCAATCTTCCAAAATGTTTATTCCTTGAATTTCTGAGATAGCAACTGGCAGTGGCTAAAGCTCATTGACCAGAACAGTTTCACAAGTTTTATATGATCAAGATCAAACTCACACCATACACTTCTTATAGAAATACAACACATGCGCCCACGAGCTCGCAAGCACTGGCGTACGGCTGGACCGTACCTTCCTGATTATGCCACAGTTTCCTGACAGACACATATTGACATATACATAGCCATAATTATAGTGGGCTTTCCCTGATGAAACTGTATTATTGAAGGGGCTGGCCATTGGTTAGTTGTGCAAAATAGGTACCGAGACAAAGCTGTTGGGCTTTTCATCCACGTCACCCCCCGGACAACATTGACGGTCAGGCTCCTGGTCACCTTGGGCTGTTGCCATTTGGGACGGCTGGTGGCGACGTTGTAGGCCTCGATCCTCTCCACTTTCTTCACCCTCACTACACCCTCGACCGGAAGCTCGTTGCTCGTGCTCATGCTCGCCCTAGCGTTGCCGCGGGAACCATTTTCCTTGGATGGAAGAGGAGCAAATTCAGCTTAGCGAACAGCCAATTCTAGCTAATGAATGTTTCCTCTGAGCTTGGTGTGGTCTCCATTTATAGCCTGCTAGCTAGTAGGAGGCGTCTTCAGGATGGACTCTGCAGATTATGCTGATCTGCAGTGACTGAGAGCAATCAGACATGAACTAAGGCTGCAAGTGCTCTCAGTTCTTTCTACTTTTTCAGATGCACAAGCTTTGCACGATGCTGTCCAAAATGCATGTTAGGTAGTTGATGCTGTGCAGAGTGATCTTTTCTCAGCATCTTGGTACAACCTCAAATGCATGCGGAAATATCATTACCGAATTTGCATCAGGTACTCAAAGGTGAAAAGGGCATCTTAATCGAGCTAAGCCACCATAACAGCAGTGCACGTAGCTAGCTTGGAATATAATCTAAGCTACTATTGACGGCGATTGTAGCAAGGGAAGAACTTCACGGTATATATGGACACTCTCCGAGTAAACAATTTAGGTACGTAGTCTGAATCTCAAGCTTGTTAAAATAGAAGAAAAATCTAGACCATATATTTCCACTATATCGAGATAGGACTGACAACTCAGAAACCCAAATGGCTTGACGAGCACGTCAAGTACCCTAGAAAAGTACAATAGAATCAACGAGGATCGTTGGGATGAAAATATGCACGACGACAGCAGTTGGAAAGATGTGGCAAGGTACTTCTGTGACGGGGATCATTATCTTGACAGAATCCATCAGGCCCGGCGACTAAAGTAGTAGTTAACTAGTTACTCCCTCCGCCCCATAAAGGATGACGTTATGGGATACATGCACGTGTTAGTTTCTCAACTTTGACTTGATTTGTAGAAAAAATATGTTTAATATTTATATCTCTAATAAATTTTTTAAAAAACTAGATTCAAATATCTATCTAATGGTACTAACGGTGTATTATAAATATTAATATTATTTTATATATAATTGACTAATGTTGAAAGATGTTGTTTTTCTTGCGAAGCGAGAATGACATCTATTTTGGGACGGAGGGAGGACCAATTTTCAGAGGACAAAAAAGAAGAAGCAAAGAATCCAATATTTTCAGACAATAGGTCTAATTAAATTAAAGTGGAAACCTGGGGTGGAATCA
Source organism: Digitaria exilis (assembly GCA_015342445.1). NCBI lineage: Eukaryota > Viridiplantae > Streptophyta > Magnoliopsida > Poales > Poaceae > Digitaria > Digitaria exilis. Next base: position 23,950 of record JACEFO010000006.1, read on the forward strand.
AGGTCTTCAGAATTATGCGAATCAGGGGTTGTTCGGCCGTGTTGCACGTTCAAAATAATTAAAACCTTCAGCAAACTTTCTGGTATGCTTTTATTCTATATTGGTAAAAAAGTTACGAAGTAGAAGTATTATTAATTCGTGTGTGTATCGCGTGCTCATCATCATCTCCCAAGAGCTGATGAATAAAGCAAGAGCGTGCAGCATGCCCCATGCTAAATAAATAAAAAAGAGTGTGAATAAGCATCTCGAATCTAGATGGGCTCAATCACAAAAGAAAAGTTTGGACAATAATGTAGTCCATGCAGGTCCCTTTATCAATGCCCTTGATAGGTTTATTCCTGAATATATTCGTCTCTCCACATAAGGTTAAATACATACGTGTTGGGTTCCTGTAGGATGTCAAGGATGCGATTAGCATGTGTGAGGAAATAACATTCACACCAAGCAAACTAAGAAGCCAAAGAGAAACAACATAACATATGTGAGAAACCATCTCTTTTTTTTCAAAATGGCTCAAGTATTATTTTCCGAGTGATATGCACATGCAGTCCTTAAATTTGTCATGAAGTACCCTCTCTCTGGTTTGGACTCTTTGGTATTTTTCTGTTGATAATATATTTTACTGTGGGAAATTTCCCATAGTTTTCTGGTAAAAAAAATTGTCATGACGTGAGGCATCTAGGTCCACGAATTTGAAATCTGAAGATAGCTGGGGGTCCATAAATAAATATGTATAAGTTTGCCACATTTATGTCGAAATTGCCTAAAATATTCCACGTCAGCAATTCAAAGTCTAGTCTCTAGGCATCATCCATCATAAATCCTATGCCCCCCTCCCCCACCCACAAAAAAAAACATCCATGTAAATGGGAAGCTAAACAGGCGGATCCGGAGCTAACTTCTTAGGATGAGAAGATCTTGTGATTACTTAAAGCTAAAAATGTGGTTTGATTTTTCCATGTTTGATGATGAGCATATTCTCCAATCGAACATGATGGAGCCTCTCTGGTTGCGGATTTCAAGAGTCAGGGCAACTGACGTTTAAGCAATTGGAGCTTCATATATAGGAGTATAAGACAACCTCATGCTTGTGATTCGACAATTGGCTCCGAACTTGATGAACTCATTCTATACTTGGAGCGATTCAGTTTCTCAGTTATGAAGGTTGTAAATTTGGTTGGAGTGTATGATTTTATATTGGTCCAAGTTAGTCAGCTATCTCAACTTTCATTAAATTCTTTTTTAGAAATAAAAATATATTTTAATATTCTAGTCTCTGCAATGATCGGTGCATGTAGCTTATTATTATTACATCAACAACCACAAACTTTGGAGAAAGTATGAAGAAACACTGAGGTTCACGCCAAAACATTAAACAAAAGGTAGTCTATTGCTAAAACACCATTAGCAAAAATCTCCATTGACATGGTCTCAAACATACGACATCTCCAAATAACTTGGGGTACTCCTCCTCCTTTTGCAAGAGTGACCACATAGTAAATTCTTGGTTGTGGTAGTTAATTAGTATAAGGAACTGAGCACTTGATTTTTGCGAGGAAGTTTCATCAAACTATTAATCATTACAGAAAAAATGTACAGTTGAATTGTCCGCATAGACCATAAATTTTACAGTACCACTGAAAACATGCATGCTAGATCGTGGTATATACACACACAGGGTATTATATCTAATAGATGTAGTAAATTCAGGACTTATCAAAATATCATGAAGGTTCTATATATATGCATGAGGTGACCAGGATGCATATATGTTGTATACGCATACATGTTCGATCAAAAGTTTATATTATGACCTTTTGCCCATAATTCGTTGTTGCCCCTAATCCCTGGAATTTCTTTTTGCTCCTCCTGATGAAATCTTCAGCTATCTCGTTGATGTCCCTGACTGCCTTGCCGTCACCAGAGTTTGCTGGGGTAATAACCCAGCCTGCCTCGCCAGGCACAGGCACGACGCATGGTTGGTAGCCATCGGCGACTGTATTCCATTCTTGACAGGCCTCAAGCTGCTTCTCCACCCCCTCAACATGGACTTCACCTTCCACAACGATCACACGTGCACCATTTTTTGCCACCTCTTTTGCATCTTGACTTCCACTTCTGTATATCACAGCTACCTAAGCCGCAGTACTTACTTTTGCTAAGTTTTTGAGTTGTGCTAATTTTTGCTTTGATCGATCAACGATCACTGGCCTGGTATTTTATAGGCTCCAATTCTTAGTGGGGTGAAGCAGGTTGCTTTGATCGATTGACTGTTGCGCAACTCCTTTTTTATGTGAACATGGAGCAGCCAATTTAAAGTGGATCGGAGTAAATTAATACTCATGTGCAATACCCACATATATATACGTCAACCAAACCAATACACATAAAGGTATATATGAAAGCACTTTTCAGTGCGCGAGACGGCGAGAGTTTGGTCTCTAATTGACAGATCGAAATGCTGGCTATGTTGAACTAGGAAATGGCATTTATCCTGTTTGGACACTCTTTGAATCAATGCCTTCCACTTGGGGAGAAATGTCTCCGTGTGTTTCAGGCTTTAAACACATTGCGGCAGGAAGCATCCGGGGGAGTACTGGTAGCAGGCTAGCAGCTGCCGAATGATGGTTCCGGCCTTGGCAAATCACAACGGCGTACTCTGTGTGTGCTTATGGTTGATGTGAAATCTATGGATCGTGTTTGTTTTGTTTGTTTCCTTAGTGTGTGGTAGTGAAATTACGTATGTCGTAGATTTTTCTTCTAGTGTAATTAATTACTCAAACTTCAACGACACAAACAGGACTTTAAATTAACTCTTTGTAATAAAATATTTAGTTTTAATTATCTTGGTTTCAAGAACTTTTTAAAACCAGGTTCAAATTTAAATTCTAGAATTCTGTATGGTGTCATCTTCGCAAGTTTTTAAATATGGATACCCCATTAGTTTATTTGCTTTGACCTTTTGCTCATTTTGCTGGGCTCGGTTAACTGAGAAACCATGTGGCAGAAGTTTAGTATTTGGTAATCTGATATGTATAGTAATGTGCCATAGTTTAGTACTTATGATGAATAATTGACATATATTGTAATCAGTAGATGTGAAAGGATTGTTGGTTGACATTTGTATTTATAAACTGCATATATCCACGGAATTTAATTGGTATCCTAAAATAAAGAGGCAAACAACACAATAGTCTCAGGGCACTCATCTATTCTATTGTAATGGGTGCTGCAGTTTTTCACCTAGATCGAAACAGGGTGAACGTCTGGTGATCGATCGAAAGGTGTGTGTTTCGTAACACGCGTTGTGCTACCCAAAATTCATATCAGGAGCTCTGTCATCCTTTTTACATAGCCTATCTATATCCCTTCAAGGATATGGGGTGAGATCCAATTCCCCGTTCCCCAGAGTTGCTAAGCATAGCAAATGCGACACATATATGATCACATCAACATCGCACCAAACTTGTTTAGCTCTTCCACACTTGGTGCACTTGGCCGTTTTAAGTAGCCCACTAGGCACTAGCACAAGTTAATATGTGTTGGTGGTTGTGCACCCGTCATCATAAATATGTACTGGTAGAATGTTAAGTTGATGGCGGTTCACAAGCCTCTTTTGACCGTCAACAATGATCGATAGTTTTGACCGTCAACTAACATTATCATATAAGCCTCGCCAAGCAACTGGTTCATAGCATTTTCGCCAAACCACATTTCCAGGTCAAACTTTTTGGATGAAATGACAAAAGAACTCAAACTTGACCGTTGTATTGAGAAGTTGATGCTGGTCTTATAAAATGTATGCCAATCTGAGTCTCTTCAGAACGCAAGATTCTCAAGACATAGGAATATGAAAAACACACGATCGAACTTGCACGAAATGACCACATAGGAAATTTTCCTATTGGATTGGATTCCTTCGAAACCCCGATGGTTTTCCTTAGTTCCAAAGGGCCCAACATTTTTCTTCTTATTCACTTTATTGACATAACAAAGAAAAATGAGCATTCAACACATTTATATTCACAGATATTATAGGGCATCTTTTCGTTTAAGAAAAGGAAATCTGCATGCCAGTTATACACTCACACTCAACTAAAGTTGACAAACGTACACACCAACGAACTTGTTGCGTTGATCCCGATCGGGCACGATCAGGCAATAATTGACACAATAATCCACAACCTATATACATGCACTTTCAACGAACTTTATGGCCTATGGCCTTTGGCGGTGATCGCCGATCCCTCGTTGGAACGCCGCCATGTTCCTCCGGATGAATTCTTCAGCTAGCTCGTTCACGTCTGGCGCCGGCCTTGCCCGGCGGTGGCAGGACGACGCGGGCGGCCGCTGTCGCCGTCGTCGGTGACGGTACACCATCCACGGCAACCGCCTCAATCTTCTCCACCCTCTCTACATGGACTTCGCCGTCCACGACCACCCGCACGCCATTGTTGGCACCTCGCCACATCCTGGGGTTGATTGTTCAGCTGTTTTTCTCTGACGAAGACGACGTACGACACTTTCGATACGATGTTTGGGATCGAGATGGATGGATGGGTAGCGATCGATCGTGCTATTTATAGGCTCCAAAAGCTCTGGTGAAGATGGTTTCTGTTGCTTGATCGATCGTGGTATATACAGGTCTCTAATCATGTGAACAGAGGTTCAGGTTGGAAGATGCCTAATAAGCTAGATGGTGGTTAAAGTGGAGTAGACTACTAGCCAGTCATGTATCCGTTCAACTAACCAAGTCAGCACGTAAGTTATGGGTTGTAGAAACGTGCATGCTTAGGGACGAAGCAGGTGACTTGTGAGGGGTCCAATACGGTTTTGGTCTTTTCAGAGTGAATGTGACTGAAGTTAAAGAACTAGTGGTTGGAAATGCACAACCGAATCATCGGCTTTAGGTATCACAGTCACTGGCTAGGAAAATGCGCTGCGTTCATTTATCAATATCAATTCTTTCTCCTTGGGTGGGGGTGGGGGGGGGGGGTGTGAGAGTATTTTCACCTCTTCAGACACTAGTTGCGAGGCAATGTGCTAGTTGAATCATTAGTTGCTGATCTCCCGGCCAGAAGGTAAAGGTATTGGTAGTTTCGTACCCAGTTTCTTTACAGCGTGTGACCAAACTTCGTTATATATATATATATAGGGATCAACCTTCCTTTTGAGAAGTCGCTTTTTGAGAAAAGATATTCGCATACCAAACTTCTATGAGTTTTTTTTTTTAGAGAAACCAAACTTCTATGAGTGAGTATGAGTATCTACTGTCTGTACCAGGTTGGGCCGATCTGATAATTGGGGTGCAGACCGTGTACTAGCAGCATTCCGGCCCAATCTCTCTTTTTTATGATTTTTTGTGAACTCGGCCCCAATCTCACCATGTGAGTGAGTCAGTCCCGTAGAGGTAAACCGTAACTTGTTCGTATTGTTTTCCATCAGGGTCATCGCTGCAAACTTGACCACCCCCCCGGGTTAGCTTACCCTGTCGGCCTGTGCTTCGTCCTAAAGACGCCGCGCCGCCGTCGGCCGTCGCGTCCTCCTCCCGTGCGCGCGCGCATCTCGGGAAGGCAGCAGGTGCCCATCCAGCAGCCGATGGCTGACGCCGAGCAGCTGCTTCACCTGAAGCTCGCGTTCTTCGCAGGGGAGCCTCCCGCCTGCGTCCTCGCACTGGCCAGGTACGCGCCACCGTCAGCAGTCAAAATCGAAACGGCACCGAAAGATCTCCCGCTCCACGGTGCCCTCTCCATATTGATTCGCGGTTCGGGGGAACAGTGCCCGCCGATGGTACACTCTTGGTTCAATGAATCAGTCTGCAAAGGCTGTCTGCGGCGCTAGTATTGGTGCTCTGCTATGAGTCTGCTTTTTCGTGGCCTGTTCAAAAATGTGCAGGGCTACTGTGGATATCTAGTGAACCTGCAGGTCATGCAATTTCGTAGGATGTGGCTTGTTTGCCAATGTTAGGCATGTTTAACTGGCCATACTATGGTTTGAGCAGTGTCAGTGAAGTCACTTTTGAAGAACTCTTCCAAGTTGGCATAGATGCAAATCCGGCAACAACGTTTGAGTGATTTGCAGTGACTGATTAGTTGCCCATGAAAATGTCACGCAAGTGGTGTTTGGGCTGTTGGCACATGGCTACACATGGATTTGCTAAAAAGTTCAAAGGAGCAGTTGTTTTATGTTTCTGTCTTCGTCTCAAGAGCTATATGTTGATACATATTATGTAAATGTTCTATTTGATTTGCAGAAAAGCTGGAGGGGGTTCTATCAACACCACATGTCCAAAATTTTCTTTTGGAGAATTGCACTAACACTAATGTAATGATTTATTTTTTCTTCTTGTCTCGTGAAAGTACTCAAATAACACATGTTTTGCACGAGAAACAATAAGTAATTTATTTGAGAACAAAAAACTAATATAGTGGTGTTAAAGATTCACATTAATCAATATCTTTGCATCGTATTAAGGAATTTCCTTTATACTGATGCAGGTAGATGGACGTCAAAGCTCTACTTATGCAACAACTATTTTAAAAGGATTATATCTGAGGTTGAATTATCATCAGATGTTGTGATTGATGGACTTTACGAGGAATTTGCTCAGCGTATGTTGTCAAAAAACAGTATGTAGATTTTATTTTGTATTATATCTCTATTTTTATAACCGTTGAATCTATACTCAGATAAGTCATGTTGTGTGCAGAAAGATTCATTGTTAAATAGGACAGATCATATCTATAAAGAAATATCTTTTCTTTCTTCTACACGTGAGTTATCTGTTCTAACTCTTTACTTTTATTTCGAGATATATATATCAAATTATTTTATTAATTATAACGATCTATGATGATAACCTTGTTTACATACTTAGATGATGATGTTTCGTCAAGGTTAATAAGTGTTGTTGCTCGGCTATCATGTTCTTTCTAATATGCTTGAAGGTGATACAGGGTATGATATCATTAAACACTAGTATTCTGTGTCCGAATGTCCTACTAGACTACTTTCATATTTTATTGATCAATGCTGTGGATTTCAGGTGTTCTCTTTGGCCATCAAGTCTATTCTTGTCTGAGTTTATTCTTTCATACCCTAAAATTTTCTCCACAAAGTGTTGCTTTGAGGTAAAGTGATTAATTTACTATGTAAGTAACACTATAAACAAATGCAAAGAAATTTACATAAATATGTTTATTCAGTTCTTATGGTAAACAACGATAGGATTAGCAACTATTTTTCTTGTTTGGTATATATGAGGCTAACTAGGATTTACGGCCTGTTTGGTAGATCTCTGAAAATAATTCTTTATGAGAAGTGATTCTATGGCGGAAAGTGATCCTCCTGTAACTATATGGAGGAAGTAATTATGGACAGCAAGTGAATGATGAAAAACTAGTATTAGTTTTAGTGTTTGTATAAGTTCTGCTTTATGCTGTCTGCCCCACCATATGATCTTTATTTATAAACATGTGTTAAGCAAAATGCATACACATGAAGCTAATATTTTATTCCTTTCCTACTCTATAGTAGTAGTATGGACTAAGTGGCAATTGGTGGTGGTGGACAGCTACTTGAACAGTGTAAGATTGTGTAGGATGCGTATAATGTGGTCGATGTATTGCATTGAGCCTCTAGGGGCGAATATATAGGAGTACAGAATCTTGGAGGACAAGGCACCTCCGTGGATACATATAGCAGTCCGGGATTTATCCTAATCTACCATCTATACTCTAACATCCCCCCGCAGTCTTAGCGGTAGCAAACACGAACGGACAGACTGGACAATGGAGAGAGATCCCCCGCAGTCGGAACGCTGGTGCGAATGCTTCCACTGGAGTGGCTCATGCAGATGATAGCCCCTTAGTGCCGAAGTAGCCAAAGTAGTCGAGGTGGACGTGGTCGTAGCCATGGAGGAGGGGTCGGGTGATCCTGAATCTAATACGAAATGGAAGAATTTCACCGAAAACATGGTCTTTTTGCATCTACTCATCCGTAAGCAGTTTCTAACACTCTAATGAGGTAGCAAGTACAAGCAAAATATTTTTTTCACACCACGTGAAACTTACCTATTAATTATCTGTGCGCCGCATTGTGAAAGTTGCCTTTTGAGGATTCATCCTTACTATATGTTTCTCTTACCTTTGGAAAATCGTAAACTTTTTATGCTGCTGCTGAGATTGTTTAATTGGAAGCTCCGCACAGAAAGATAATGGAATCTATGCCACCGAATTAGTTTGGTAGTGTGGAACCCCAATCAGATAAAAAAATTGGCACGATTAAGAACACGCGCCCTCAACTACGACATCTATATAAAGTACAAGATCCTATCATCATGTGAGAATATATCACTGGCAGCATGCAGCAGACAGCTGTCAAGTAATTCGACGCATCAAAACAAATTAAGTGGGTAACTGTTGACGCAAAAATCGAGAAAGACCTTCACGCGCTAGCACACGAAATCGGTTGTGACCTTGAATACCGGGGCGTGCCGGTCAATTTGACCTGTTAATTGACAAGAGATAAAACCGTAAAATACTAGAGCGTATCGGCTGGTATTCCGATTAGCTCTATAGGTAGAATCGGCACTGTCCGATCTGGCAAATAATAAATCGGCTTGGACAACCGATTCAGAGCAAAGTTATGCGAGATCACTAAAGCGTAATCTAACAAGCTAAGCAGAGCAGCACTTGGAACAGATCTAGTCGGCTGTGATAAGAGATGCAACGAGATAACACAGGTAAAAGCCGACCAAAGCGTGTACCAATAGCACCAAGTTTTGGTGTCAACAGTAACGTATCGTATGGAAACCAACTTCCCATGGAAACTATGAAAACTAAAATCTGGGTCACACAATGTTGATCAAAAAGGTGCGACCAGATCAGGTGGGAGGGGTGATTTGCAAAAGTGTCTTGCAAATCACCCTTCCCACCTCTCTAAGTTTTGCGAATCACCCCTTCCAACTGATTTGGATGCGCCCTTGGGATCAACATCGTGTGGTCCAGATTGAAGTTTTCATAATTTCCATGGGAAGTTGGTTTCCACTAGATATGTCCCCAATTAAGTGTGCACTTCTTAATGTTTGTAAGAATCAAGAGATTAGATAAAAAAAGAGTGCAGATAATGCTAGTTAACCCTTGAATGTTTTTTCAAGAGTTTTATCAATTCCGACAGAATGATAAAAGGTTATGGATTGCTGCAAGAATCATCAGGGCATCATCTGTGTCAGGGCGTCTCCAACGGTCTAGCTATTTGGACTAGCTATTTGGATGAGTGAGAGAGGAGGTCCAGGTGCTCGGGAGGAGTGCTTGTGAGAGAGAGCTGCATCGGTAAATGTGCGAGCTAGCTATGACAGAAGAGCTAGTGAGCATTGTATAACAATTGTTCATTGATTAAAAAATTCAAAATAGCTAGTCAAATAGTCGGCCATTGGAGAAGCCCTTACAGATCTGCAACTTAGAGATAAGTTGAGATCTGGACCTGACGCGCATCAATTATTATAATGAAAACTAGCATGATATTAGGATGTATATGGGGCATGATTGGTTCAATACCCAAATTTTGCATGCCAAAACTTGGGCAATGCCAATTCTTTGGCCACCACTTGGTTTGATGCCCACATGTCACATATATTCTACAAAACGCTGGCAATTTTTTTTGCCAAGATTTTGGCTTGCCAAAACATATGCATGCCAACAATTTTGGCATTGAACCAATTAGCCCCATGGAGACGATTGAAAAGGATAAATCTCTCTCTCCTGAAGGAACGGTAGATGTAACACCCCTGTCTGCCAAAACCGCACGGTCGAGGCCTTACGAGGGGGTGGTGAGCCCATGTACACATAGAAACATACTTACACTTTTATCCTCGCTTCGTGTAAATTTGTTAATCCGAATATGCTATGGCTAAAAAGAAGACAAAAGTTATAAGTTGGCTCATACAACACTCGCATAGGCTACTACTAGGCCATATTGAAATTGGGCTTGTGTCACAGTAGAGATCTTGATCCGACAAAGTTGTTGAGAAAGTGCTACTGCTGTACATTTCCACCAGTTCAGCACAAGACCGAATTAAACCAGCTGTGCAGCAGAAATCAATCTAAAAGAAACTTAGGAAATGCACTGAATTATATTGAGTGCTTGATCCATATCGAGTGTATCATGTGTGTTTCCTGCTATGCTTGAGTATGTACTTTTAAACTTTCTTTGTGCCACAGTGTAAAATTTGCTGTCAGTCAGATTCATCTTTACTGTAGTGCTATTTACTTTACAAATCATAAACCTTCAAGTTGCTGATGAGTGATGATTGACAAATGACACTAGCTGATTAGTGTGGAATCACTTCTACCGAATTGATTTGGAATCCCATATTCCCATTGTGTAAAATAAATGATATAATCAATTCAGGATGTAATTAGGCATGGTGATCCATATAAAATTAGTAGAAGTTGCATCATGATGCGAAATATGTTTCTTAACTCAGCTAACTGTCTGGCAACTGGACACATGTAGCAGATTAATAAGAAAGCACTTTCAGAGACCGTAACAACCAAGATTACAAAAGGAAAGCTGGTTCAAAGTTGTTTCTGCCAAACTCTTGTTAGTCACATGTACAATTGAGATCTTACAATATGTCCAGGAAAGCAGTGATAAATGAGTGGTTAATGAGAACAGCATCCCAGCTCAACCCACCTCACCCTATATTTCATCGCAATTTCGATTATAGTGCGAATGCTAGTGTCGAATTTTCAAGAACCTCACTCCTCACTAGTGTCCATCACGAATAAATTAGTTTATGATCCGAAATAAATCCCGGTCTGTAGATGTACCTATTATAAATTTCTTGTTATATTTATCATTCCGGGCCCGGATTGAATCCGATAGAACCGAACAAGCCCTAATTGAGAATCACGAAAAGAAGTGGAATAACTATCCTGGTTCCAAGTTTTTAAAGGCCTGCTTTAGTGTCACAAAACATAAGTCATATACTACCTGAAAGGGACGATCATTTGGAAAGAATTTTTTGCTTACCATTTTTACAATTAGGTTCATTTAAATATTTAATTCGGATGACGTGTTTTTTCAATATAAGAATACATTGACCCTAGAAAATTTGTTTTTGAGTAATAAGTGGAGATGTTTATTCTGAAGTATACATGTCCTGACATACCTACCTATCTTGTTCAATATTGGTCACCAAACAGAAATATCATTGGAAACTCTCGTTCCCCGAAAGTCCACCAGAGTTTGGGTGGAATATATATGTGAGGCATAAATTGTTCGAGAGGATCAGCTTGAAATTTCAGCAACAAGTACACGATAAATAGTTGATGCAAAAGGAACTAATGCAGAAATAGTGATTAATCCAGCTAGCACGCATGCTTATTAATTTAATGCATCTGTGCATGGCTGCATCGTGACGACGAATTGAGTTCTGATTCGGCAAAGATCATGCCAAAAAGGAATACTCAATTGCTTGGCCAGGAAAGCTTTCTTTAGTAAAGCTTAATATCAGCGTCAAATCAATCACTGGAGAAAATGTGGCATAATTTGGAAAAACTCAAATGCAAAACTGGGAACCGTCGCTTATATTTGCATGTATCCTGAGTAGGGTTTTTAGGGCTAAAATATCTGCTGGCTGGCCTTGGTGATGTGAGTTAGCTCATGCACAGTACAGGGATCGATGCCATGCTTGATTGATCATGTTGATGTCAATCACAAATTCACAATCGCAGTCCGAGTAGAAATTGCATCCAGAATCACACGACATGACCGATCAATCAAGCTGCCAATGCAAATAAAATGTGTTGCTCAGTCAGTCCACGTTTCCTCCTGTCAGTGAGCTATATCAAGTGAGAGCTAGTTTCATGCCTGGACTGATCGACGGATCGATGCAAAGGTAAACTTGCGGTTGCACGTTTTCGCAGAAAGGCATCAGGTGCCTTCCACACCAGCTGCAAGACTTGACTACTCTCCGTCTCCATCCTTTGAGCTGGGTGTCTCTAACGTCCTCCATGCTGAAGTCATATGTATCCATCGAGGAAGACGACTTGTTCCCTTGTGTGAACTGGTGTTTATCTCCTTTTTCCCTTCTTTCAGGAGACTATCTGAAACAGACATGATGCCTTGCCGGGTAAAATTTAGAACTCTATAGACAATGATAGACTGTCCGAAACTTGATATGACGAGAGAAAAAAATGGCATAGTTTGGGACGTTGGGAAAGCAGAAATGAGAAAACTTAAAGTGCATGAGAAAAAGGAAACTACAGGAACAAAATATGGTAGTAATTTGGCAATGAATATCGGACCTAATGACAAAAATGACCGTCGGCACACAGTGATGCTACAATGTGACAAAAATGAATATCGGAACTACAGTACTTCCATGCTATTTTACATTATGCATTCGAATTTGAGCGGCGGCTTGTGCCGCCACTAGCATCCACGTAGGCCCGCCCCCGTTGAGTACGTGTGTAGACACACACACATGCAGTGATGCAGATCTGTTCCATGTCAGGAGTTGGATACAAACAGATTTGGATACAGATACAATATTATTCTCTAAAAAAAATCTGAGAAACAATTATTTAAATTTGATTTCGTGTGTCAAAGGTGATTTTTTTGTAGGATTATTTTTGTCATAAAAATGTATTTCCTTATATTTAAGCAATTGAGAAATAAACAATTAATCAGTGCAAGAACTAATCCAGGTGGCATCTTTTAACCGTGCACGCGCGAAGCATCCTGAAGACGTATTAAGTTCATATATTCGGTGTAGATCAGGCGTAAAAATGTTGTATTTCTTGGTCAGGAACCTTGCTTTATTTGTAGTCTTGCATTTGCTGAGTTTATATTGAGGGCAAAAGATCATCTAGCTACCCAAGACAGATTGATGATCATGTAGTACAGGGATCGATGCCATCCTTTAGTCTGCCATCCTTTAGTCCAAAATCCATCAGGTTCATGGTAGTCGGAAATCAAAATAATGCATGTCTAAACCGGTGGCAGGAATCAAATAATTTCTGTTAGATAAATCGCGCAAACTTCTGACACAAATCTAACGTGTGTTGCTCAGACTGCTCCACGTACGTTAGCTCCGAGCCTCCGATCAGTAATTAGTGTAGATATTTAGCTACTGGATGTAACAAACGATGCAAAGATAAGGCAGCAGTTGCACCGTTGCACGAGAAATATCTGACCCAAAATGAAGGCTTGAGGCAAACGCAGTATGACCCAACTTTTGATATAGCCTGCATCCTTATCAACTCATCTTTTGGAGACATTCCAAAAGAAAAAAAACTAAGAAAACACAAGATTATAAAAATACATTAGACGACATTGTGCCATGGTTTTGGGATACTGGATGGACTAAAAATGCCTAAAACCTTACGAGTAAACCATTTGATGTTACAAAGGAAAAGCACGA
>JACEFO010000007.1:0-37720 GCA_015342445.1 Digitaria exilis
GTGCGAAAAGGCCTGTGCTTGGAAGTACAAGGGCTGCCAGGGATACCAGGTGCTGCAACAGTGTCAGAGTTGAAAGGCAGCCATGTACTCTTTCTCTTGTTACTTGTTGTTTTTTTTCTTTTTTTTTTCTCTTAGAAGTTTGTATGGAATTTAGCGATTATGTGCGAAAGGATCGAGTTTCTGATATTGGAGCATGATCAATGGGGTTGGCACTTTCAAAATACGAGTGGCTGTGGAGAACCAGGCCTGCTCAAGTATCTTATCCCAAAACCGTTTCTGATATTTTTCCTGGGATTGAAATTGTCGAAATTTGTTTCTAAAAAGCTATCTTTAACATATTATTACAAATAGATGTTTATTTTTCAGGTTCATTAGCAGTGTAAGTTGAATAATTGTACTGGTCGAGGGTTTCTTACTGCCCTCACAAAAAGATAAATGAGTTACACTTCATCGTGGGAAGGAACAGAGTGCCAGTTTTAGCTCGGACCTAAATCTATGGTACAACCATTACGCTTGTCTAACCCCATTCTCAAGTTATCCACAGAGATGTTCCACACGGGACATGCAATTCATGAGTGACTTGTTTGGCTGTCGAGGCGTGGAACGATACCACCGTACCATAGGGCAATGGGGCATCCTCCTTTCCACTTTCTCGTGGTGCCATCTCATCTGACCTCAGATTCCAATTGTTCTTCCCTTTCAGCTGGCAAGTGAGCACTTAATGATCCTGGAAGCGCGCTGTGTCACAGTAGTGTGACATCAATCAAGAGGTATGGCTTGAATCATCTCAAGATTTAATTATTAACTTGTTTAGGCAGCACTGAACTTCAAAAGTAGAAATAAAAAGAAGAAGCATGTTACTTTTCATCTATTTCCAAACGGAAAAGATAATCAGGCCACTATTCGGTTCCGATGATGCCTTTTGGACTTCGAGCTGTTTTACCTCACAGCAGTGCAGTAGGCACAATGATTGGAGAGAAGTGAGTGATGCTGACTCATCTTCTCTTGCGGAAACTTTCCAGGGGTGTTTGGGCTATTGATTGCAGTCTTCCCTTGCCTAACTGCACGCTTCAGGCACCTTCAACGTGAGTAAATTTTCCTCCTTTTTTCAATGGAAATCAAACACGGGTTTTATCAGTGCAGCCCTGCGTTTGTCATGTTGCTCTCAAGCCACAGTAGTATAGTGCATATTGCGGATCAGGCTGTTTAAAGTTGCAGTAGACAAATTATCGGAGGACATGGTGCCACTGGCATCTTTAGTTCTTTACTGTCTGTCTCTACTTGCTGCAAGATATCTGTTTCATATATCCCTGGCTTTGCAATGTTTCATTCAGTCCATAGCCATTTTTCAGCTGACATTAAATCTGTGTGCATTCATTATGGGTAAATCTTCTGGCATTTTGGACTATGCTGATTCAGTGCCCCGGCAACATTGCCACAGGATACTTATTAGGCCCCATCCTGCTGTCTGGCGTCTGGTGCATGGACTTGGCTGTCGTTTACCTCGTAGCTCTCACCTTTCTTTCTTTTCCAGGTTATTTACATTTGCGTTCAGCTCTCCTGCGTATTCTTGAAAAAAAAAATACATTTGCGGTTCAGTAGCAGCATTACCTTCTGTCCAAATGACTCAATTAATTTGGGCACTTCAGTATGAAGGGCATCTTGGCTAACTAATCCGTGGTTCTTATCTGCTGCTAACTTTTCAGAACCGTGACGATGCTCGCCAGTTCCATGAAACACCTTCACCATGATCTTGGAGTTGGTAAAAACTCTGGTCAAATAATTTCACAGGAGATGAGATTTTTTCTAAAAAAAAGAATAGTGCTGGTAATAAATGTTTGCCTTTCAATGCAGAATTGCCGGAGAGATCATATGGATCTGATTGCCGTCTGTATGTTCCAGAAAACCCTAAAAACAAGTTCATAAATATTATGTATGATTTTCTGTATGAACCTTTGTATTCTGTGAAGACGCACATGCTTTGGCTATCATCATTGCTGTTGCTATATTAAACTAGACTGTCTGATCTATGTATAGGAGACATTGTTTGATGAATTCGTTGTTGCCCATATCCTTGGGTGGTGGGGCAAAGCTGTAATGATACGAAATCAGCTTCTCCTTTGGGTCTTGTCGATTGGATTTGAGCTCATGGAGGTTAGATCTGGATGCCCTGTCTGAAAGGACTTCAAAATTATCTTTTCATTCTTGTCGTTTCTTTGAAAAGGAAGTATGCTTACTATGGTCATTTTGCAGCTAACATTCAGACATATGTTGCCAAACTTTAATGAGTGCTGGTGGGATAGCATTATTTTGGATATATTGATCTGCAATTGGTTTGGTGAGACATTTGAAGATAGTCAATGTTCATGTTTCATAATTCTGATTATCTTACTGATATTAATGTGATTGGCTGTCGATCATTAAGCTAGAAGTAATAAGCATATTAAGTAATTACTATGTTCTCCATTTGCATGATTTTATACAGTTAAGCTGCATTGGATCATATCCTCTGGAACTTGGTAGTATTTAAGATTAGTGATGTATCCATAATTTAAATGGAAAAAAGAGCTAGTACATGTCTGGCATACTTCTGACACCATGTTATTTGTCTACAATATTTAAATGTTATGTCACTTGGTGCCTAGAAAATAAACTTTCTATCGATCAAATCGGGATCGTAAGCATGTATATTCTTGGCCTTGGGAACCTAAGAACTGGTGGAACAGTGTTCCTACTATTTGGTAATGAGAATTATATGCTTTTACCTGAAACGCTGATTTTTATCCAGGTATTTGGGCTGGAATGCACACAGTCCGTTACTTTGATGGCAAAACATATGAATGGGTTGGACTGAGCCGCCAGCCAAGCATCATGGGTAAGGTATGTTCACTGAAAATATATTAGCAGACGAATAGTCTCTCCATCTTATAGCTGGGTAGTTTTGTCATAATCTTATTGTTGTACAGATAAGGCCTTTGTTCCTAAATAGATGTTCTTTTAGCATGCATCAAATCAAATTTTAGAAAATTTTGACTTCAAATACGAAAAAAGTATGTTCTTTATGTATTTTACCAAATACTACCAAGAATGAACTATACATGTTTTAGAGACTGCTGAAGTGTCGGTGCCTGAAACAAGTAAAACAGAACACCAGTATGCTGTTTTTTCCCCCTTCCCACTGAACTTTATCACCATGGCCAAGAGTCCGAGATCCCGTGTAATTGTCAAGTTTCTCTTGGAACTTTCTTTTCTTTTTTTTTTTTTTTCATAAGAGTTACACACCATGGATAGTTGGATACTGCTCTGAGTTAGGACAGCGTCTTGCCAAAGGATAGTCCAAGACAGGTGACTCCAAAGCAATGCAGTTTACTGAGCAAAAGTAAATCGCTTTGACTTCTTGCTTGTGAGATGCCAGACAGCATGTGAGGTTTTCCCAGTGGGCCTGCTTTATATTTCTGTCTCGCTGTCCAAATCTGCTCTTTGTCATTACTGAGCCTTGAGTTTCTTCACAATTCCTTTTTTTTTTTCCATACAGTTGTCCACTCACAGTTATCTGGTGGTGTACAGATTGATCCTCTGCATGTGGATAGCTGCATCTGTTTCAGAAAACAAAACTTGTAATCTTGCCCATATGGACTAGGGCCAAAAAATTGTAGTTATTTTTGAGTTTGACTGATGAACATGAACCTTTTTCTGTCATAATATAGGAATTTAGAATATCAAAAATGTAAAAACTGTTTCTGAACGAATAGTTCTAAGTAAGTTTCGCATGGAACAGCGTTGTAAACACGTCCTAAAATATTTTAGTTACGCTGTTACTCCTGAGAAGTACCAATTACATTGACATTTAGCAATTTTTTTCCCCGGCAGACATATTGCGAAGTTGAGAACTTGAGCATTGCCTGTGCCTGTGCAGATTGGCAGACTGATTTACTCTCTTTGCCTATCTTGCAGGTGAAAAGATCACTGAGCCAGTTCACCCCTGCACAATGGGATAAGGATCAGTGGCATCCTTTCATGGGACCACTGCGTTTCATCCAAGTGCTATTCCTCTGCGTTGTCTTCATGACCGTGGAGCTTAACACATTCTTTCTCAAATTTTGTCTATGGATACCTCCAAGGAATCCCTTGGTCGTGTACAGATTGATCCTCTGGTGGCTGATTGCCATCCCAACCATCCGCGAATATAACTCCTACTTACAAGACAGGTTAGACTAATAGTGCCATTCATTTGTTAGCAACAGTGCGCATGAAAATCATCACACTTTCTTGATGGATAATTGATGATTGGCCATGATTTTGATCATCCCAGCAAACCGGTAAAAAAGGTTGGAGCCTTTTGTTGGCTCTCTCTGGCTATTTGCATAGTGGAGCTGCTTATCTGCATGAAGTTTGGGCATGGTGAGTTTCCTCTTTCAACTTTCTTGCTGTATTTAGCGTTGGAAATTTAGTGTATGATATGAATGGTAGTTGAAAAAAAAAGAGGCTATGTCTTGCAAAAGGGAAAAGTCTATTTTTCACCCTCCAACTGTTACAAAAGTCTGATTTTCAACCCACAACTACAAAACGGACACTAAACACCCTCCAACTATCAAAACCGTGCAAAATTGGCCCTTTGGGTGGTTTTGAAGGTGGTTTTTGTATTTTCCAAAAAATTAAAAAATAATTTTTTAATTAAAAAATTCATAACTAATTTATTTTGAACTAGATAAATTAGAATCTGGTGCAAATATTTTTCTAAAAATGTGACCTACATGTTGGTGCACCATTAGAAGTTATTTGCATATTATTTTTATTCTAATTATTTTTTGAAAAATAATAATACACTAGTAATATAAATATATATTACCCAAATAACATTAAATGGTGTGCCAATAGGTTGGTTACATTTTAAGAGAACTTTTGGCACTGATTTCATATTTTTTAGGTCCAAAATAAATTAGTTATGGTTTTTTTAAAGTTTAAATAATATTTCTACTATTTTTAGAAAATCCAGAACCACCCTCAAAACCACCCAAAGGGCCAATTTTGCATGGTCTGGATAGTTGGAGGGCCTTTAGTATCCGGTTTTGTAGTATGAGGTTGAAAATCAGACTTTTGTAACAGTTAAAGGGTGAAAGATAGACTTTTCCCTTTGCAAAACTGCTTGCCTGATATTGAACGATCTGAGCAGGGCTATTTCATGACCAAATGCCTACACGGTTGATCATCTTTTGGAGCTCAGTGGGATTGTGCTTGTGATTTTCTTGCTGGCATGGTCATGGAGGAATCACCAAAAATTCCGGAGAAAGCAGCTGTGATAGATTGCAAGAATTCATCGGACAATTTCGTTTTTGGATACAGCCATACAGGCGCTTGTACATACGCGATGTGTGATGCAAATTACGTATTAGGGGAGCCCATTGTTCTGCTGCTCCTGGCAGGAACTTGTTGGTCTGTCACAAACTCACAATAGCTCACATGTTACAGAATGAGATGAGATTGATGAATAACTGCGAATCGTGCAGCATCTAACCTCGTGTAATTAATCAAGTAATAAAGCAAGAGGTATGCATAGGCATCTAATCTGTTTGTCTCACCACTTTTGTTAAAAGTGAAATCATTTTTTAATGTTTCTTTGTGCGAAAAAAAATAATGTGACTTGAAACGTTAGGCTTGCTCGAAAAGTTTATCTTGTACTCCCTCCATATCGCTATTAGATGATGTTCTGGCATTTGGAGCGATTACGCAAAAGGACGCCGTTTCACCCTACGCGTGCGCAGTTTGGACGGTTTGTCCTTCCTTAATTGCTGTTGTTTACCGCGCCTCGTCTTCCGTCTGCCTCCTCGTTTTGCGTCCGCCGCTCCACTTCATCGTTCCCACTTACTACGCTGCGTTGCGCCTCCAGTAAAAACTATCGCCGTGCTCAGCTCGTCATTCTCAGCTCGCCAAAACCATCGTCGTGCTCAGCTCATTCAAAGAAAAGCCACGGAGGTCATACCGGAGTCCAAGGAGTTGCTCGTGCCGTCGTCGCCGGGGCCGGAGCTCATCGCACCGGAGTCGGAGGAGTTGCTGGCGCAGTCATCGCCGGAGCTAGTCACGCCGGCGCCGGAACTCATTGATTGTCAGCGCGAATCAAACATTCGTCGAGCGAAAAAAAATTTAAAGAGCTCACAACGCCAGCATGCAAAAGAAAACGCGACTCCAAGGAGCCAAATGGGCCAGCATGCGTGCCATTACGTGAACAAAAACGAGACAAACAAGAGCTCACAAATCACAACACTATGCAAAGTTCTAGCAAAAAACAAATAACCTGCAACAAAAAAGGATCGAACCCAAAACCTACTAGTCGAAACCTGGGTGCACTAACCACTTAGACTGTGTTTGCTTTGTTAGTGGAAGCACCTGTAGCAGTATTTAATAAGAGCAAACAGGGAAAAATACACCACATTTAATGACTTCTTGGTATGCACAATCGTGTCCAAAACATCATCTAATATGAGTATGGAGGGAGTACTCCCTATGTTTTATATCACAATTCGTTTGATTTTTCTGACCCAAAGTTTAACGCTCGTCTTATTCAATGAATTTGTAGAAACATAATGAAATTTAAGTCAAGGACTTTGATTAATATAATAAGCCATAACAAAAAAGTATTGAAAAAATTAATAAGATAAGTGGTCAAACTTAGTGTAAAATGTAAAATCAATTGTAATTTGAAACAGAGTGATCTGAGGTACAAAGACAAAATATTGGTCAAATTTGGGAAGGCGAAATAAATGGCCCACTAATCTTTACGTACAGACGACGAAGAGTTAGAGTTTGAGTTTTTTTCTTTTTTTTTTAATGTGGAACGAGGCTTTATGGTGAAATAAATGAAACGCTACTTCGCACGTATCTTGATGCGGCTCCTACGGCTCGCGCGGCTCCGACATCGAGAGGCCGGAGCCCTAAGCGCATAAACCCTTCCACCGCCGCGGCGCCGCCTCTCGTGCCCGTCGTCTCCTCCTCGCCGTCCTCTGCTTCCCAGCCCCGGCTCACCACCGCCACGGCCGCCGCGATGTCGAAGAAAGGAGGACGAGCGAAGAAAGCGGCAGGCGGCGGCGAGCTGTCCCGCTTCCTAGATTCGCACATCCAGACCATCACTGACACCTTCCAGGTACGCCCCAACCTACCATGGTCTCGGGCCAGCTCCGATCCCATGCGAAAATCTCGCCGCGCAGCTCATACGCTTCACCCTTGACGCTCGTTCGCTCTTCGCTGTTCAGATGATGGCGGAGGCGGTTCCGGGAAGCTTGGAGCGTACGGAGTGGTCTGAGGTCGTTAAGTTCGGCGACCAGGTCTCCAGGCAGGCCACCGTCGGTAAGTGCAAAATTGAGCTGTTTCATGTACTTAGTTTCTCTTGCTTTGTTTAATTGATTGAGAATTTCTCTGGGTGTACATAGGAGTATTTGTGTTGGTTTATTTCAGCGGAATTGAGAAGTTTGATAAGTTAGGAAAATCTTGCAACTTAACAGTTACCGCAGAGTGTACATAGTTCCTCTGCTGAAAATAAGTTTTATCCGGCGGGCCTGGCCAGACCAAATTCAACCATCCAATTATGCCCCAACCTGTAGTAAAGTAGTGATGGTATATGTATTGGTATTTTGCAATTTGTTTCTAGCTAGTTCTTAGGGTAGTATATGCAGTATCGGTCTCTATATCCAGTTATGATAGAGCAACACTGTTTTATTGACATGGTACAAATCTATTTTGATACTGATGCCTGTCTCGTACTGCAGCTGGAATGATCTGGAGTGGTGACTTGCCTAATGTCGAGACCTTGAAGGAGAACATTGTTGCATATTTTAACATCCTACAAGGATTCCTTTTGGTTTGCCATGGAAGCATGGTCGGTGCTGGGCCTACCCTTCACAAGTCCATCTGTGGTTATGCAAAGAACGTGGTTGACTCTAGCTTCTCATTGTTCAAGCATGCTGTTTCTGCTTATGGTATGTAAAAAATCTGCCAAAGCTTATATATGATCTTATTTGTCTAAAACAATGCATTCTGATAGTCCCAACTAATTTGATATGGAAACAGTTGGTAAGAATGAAGTATAGCGCAACGTTGATGATGAAATAATCGCAGGACTAAAAATTGCGGATTTAAATTCTACATATTTGAAGTGAATAACTATTTAATTTTTTATCAGTGTCAGTTGCATCAGTATTGTGATTCTAGTCCATGGTAAAGGGCATATAAAATAGCAATAAATCAATTATCACATCACAGACCTTTGAGTCTTGCACTTCGTTTATTTTAATACTTCAGAAGATTTTTATTGGCCTAACACCTCCTTTATGTCCAATTTGACACAGAATCCCGCAGTCCTGATCGGAACACAACTGTACCCCAGGTCACAGGAACTGTATGGGAAGCTTGTGCTGCTCTCAAGAAGGTGCCAGCGTCAAACTGTATTGCCATAGGACGAGCCATGACCCAGATTGGTGTGTGTCTGAAAGATATTCTCCGGGAAATGAAGGAACTCCCTATTGGTGATTCTAGTGATAGTACTGCTGAAAAGTCTACCAATGGTGTTGTTGACACCACGAGTTGTTCTGATAGAGATGAGGTATCATCTGATCTTGATATGGATGATGATGATGATTTCACTGAAGAGGAGGCTGCCGTTGCTAAGTTGGTTGTCACTGTGGTATCTGATTCGCTGGCTGTAGTGAAAGAGGCAATTCGTTTCATTACTGGTTTGCTCAAGAGCTCAGGTAACAAGAACGGGGCTAACGAGGACAAAGTTGAGCCAATGGAAAATTGTTGAGCCATTGCAAGGAAATTGCCGGCCAGGTCAATGATCTTGGGGCTTCAGTATATCCACCACAAGATGCATCCGAGATGAAGCTAGCTGTAAAGAGACTGTATGATGGCATCAATGGGATGCGCAAGGAAATAGGACACCTTGGTGGCTCACCTGCGAGCGTCTTTGCAGCCCTTGAAGGATTCGAGAAGTGCCTTGGATCTCTGGAGGGGGAGTTAGCTGATGATGTGGTGAACGACATGGAAAATCTTACTTTAAGCCATTAGCACGTCCTGATAGTGTTCAGATTTGTCATAGCAATGTTATACCAGTACGTCTTAGTACGTCTTCTGATTTGGGCAATGGAAGAAGCTTTTGCTATCGAGTCAGTTACCTCAGCGCCATCTAGCTTGCTATTTAAGGCATGCGTTTTCTGTACTCTCTACTCTGTACTAGTAAGAAGCTCGGTCTGGTTTGATGGCTTCACTAGTTGGTGAAGCTGGTTAAAGTGTATCGGATATGTGAAGATTGTTGCATTCTCTCGTTCATTTTATTCCCAGCTTTAACAAGTAGACGTCTGATAGTGCACTCTACACAGAATCAAGATCAGATGAATTATTATTTGATTTGTTGGTGTAATAGGATAGCACAATCATAATAGCAACCTTGTATACGAATACTTCAACCAAGATCTAGAAAAGAATATTTCAAAAATTCACAAAGTTCTGAAAATGAAAGAAATTTGAATTCGTTTTGTTGGCATCCTCCTTAAATCCTTAATATGTCGTCCTAAATAACTAGCGGATGCTGCTGAGTGTCGAGCACAAATATCGCGAAATTTGCTCACGACGCAGCTGCCTATATCTGGCCTCTCGTAACGCAAATAATCCCATCTCTAAAGAGCTCGTTAATCTTTCAAAAAAAATAAAGAGTTCGTTGTCATCTGTTTCCCCTTGGATGATGCCTGCATCGTGGTGGTGGGCTCAGATTCACCCGACTTCGGCCCGCCCCCTCGTCGTAAGATCCAGAAAAGGAGAATCCGACGCGCGTGCAACGTGGGGGTTAGACGTCAATGAAAGATTCACAAACCAACAAAAATTGACTTTGATTTGTTGGCGTCCTCCTTCATGCTAGTAATAGGAGAACACCCGGCAATGAAAGATTCACAGACCAACAAAATTTGACTTCGATCTGTTGGCGTCCTCCTTATAATAGGAGAACACCTAAAAAAATTAGCGTATGCTGCTTATTGTGATGTGCACACGGTATTCTTTAGTAAAAGGCGAAAGAATAGTTCGCTCTGTGCTCACCACGCAGCTGCGTGCTTTGGATGTGCGCCACTGCCGTTCCTCTTGTAGCACACCCCCGTAATCCCATCACCACTGCTCCCCGATATGGTACCATCCCACATCATCAGGCATCAGCTGCTAGCCTCCCCCACTCACCCATCTTGCGGCAGTGGGCTCCAAATTTATTCACCCATCTTGTGGTGGGCTCCCATCTTTGGCCCATCACAGCGATGTCTTTCTCTGCCTGCCAACCCTTCAGCCGGTCGGCCCATCAAGGCCACTCCCGCACCGTGCTGCCTTTCTTCTCTCTCTGAAAAGAAGACACATCTTTGCAGAGGCTTGCGGGCGTTGGATCCGCGTGCCACCGCCGTTGGTCTGCCAGCGATTCGTGCGAGCCCGGGAGCTTTGGTTCCTGTCTTCCTGATGCGCGTGCCGCTGCGCCTTGCCGGGGGGGTCCTGCCTGCACGCTTGGCACGCAACGGGCAGAGAGACGTGCGGGAGAGGGGACGGACCACTCGCACACTCGCGTCACCTACAGTGACCAAAAAAAAACACAAGCGGGATCACGGCCGAGAGCTGCACGGGCACCCACCACACACCAGCGCCGGCCGGCCCCCGCCCAAGGCAAGGCCACACCAGTGCCCTCCACGCGACGTGCGCGCGTGCGCCCTCGCGCTCGGGGCCGCGGGTGCGGGGGCGGAGGTGGGGTGGGGACCCGCCCCGCCCCCGCGACGCCGCACGCGCCGCTCGCCGTGTCGCGCGCCGGGGCGGCAGCGCCGGGCCGCGGACGTGGACCGCGGTTGATTGCCCAATGATTGAGCTTATTATACTCTGCTCCATCTCCCCCGTTCTCGCGTCGAGCTCGCAGTCGCAGCGAGCGACGCCTTTTTCTGCCCACCGCCGATGCGTGCGTCGCCGACTCCGCCGCGCCCCGACCCCCCGGACCCCGGTTATCTTTTAGCTGTTGCCACGCGTGGGCTGCCCGTGCTGGCCCACACCCCCGTGTATTCATCCCCTCACATAATACGCATCCCTAAAAGTTTCTTTTTCACCTTTACTATTCATCCCCTCACATAACACGCATCCCGAAAAAAAAAGTACTTTATCTCATCCAAAACTAAATACGGCCTTATTTTTTTCCTTTGCTTCCAAGAGAATGAACAGCGGAGCAATTAGCAAAAGCCGTTACGTGCTCCTGACGTATGTCGAGCGACAGTAACATGCATGCTACTATAGTACTACCATACGCTGCCGGGTGCCGAGGCCTCATTCGCCGGCGCGACCGATCGACGTCCATCGCCGCGAAAGCGATGGGGTCGATCTCAAAACTTTCGCTTCACGTTTTGATTCTCGACGGGGCCTCTTTTAGCATGCAGACGACTAGACGAGCTCCTGCGGCTGACAGCAGTAGCGCAGCCGTGATAGAAATTAGAAAGGTGATGGCCGGGGGCGGCATTGGGCGGGCGTGGCGGACAGGTATGATGGACTCCTTTCGGTGAACAGATTTGCCGATCATGAGTTCAGCAGAGAAAGGCGTAGTTTTTTTCAACATTATCTGCTTGTTGTTTTTTCACATTCAAAGACGTCGGCCATGTGTGACAGTTGTTGTTTTCCTTTTCTTTTCACCCTTCAGTCTTCGTTCGCACTGCGCAGACATGTTGAGTTTGTTTTGCCTGAATATCAGTGTATCACGATTGTTAGGAGTACTAGTTAAGAATAAAAAGGACCCGACAAAACGTGTCAAAATCTGTTCTTGGTGGTACAGCATTTCCTTTTGAGCCACGCTTCTCCCGGAAACAAGAAAACAAACCAAGAGAACACCAGACACAAGCGAACAAAAGGAGGGGGGTGCTTCGCTTTGCTAGGCCACACAGCGCCACTTCGCGTGCACATTCCCGGCACCAAACGAAGAGAAAAAAAAAAGGGTGTTGGGCAAAGGAAGTTCCCCCCTTTTGTTTTCTGCTCGTCGCGAGCTGAAAAAATCATGCTTCTTTCCCCTTCCTCCTGTCACGCAGAGCTATGCTCACGCATGCATGCATCCTAAAGTTGATCACCAACGCGGAATGACAGAGAACAGACGAACACGTTCGACAGTGGCCAGCAGCCCAGCACTAACACCAGCCAACCGGCCGGCCGGCCAGCCTTCAGACTCCAGAGTCTCGGAAGAGTGCGTGAGAGAGTGAGAATATATCAAATTTGACCACCAGCTGAGGTCTGATAGGGACTGCTCCTTCAGTCCTGCAGAAGTCCAAATGCGATTGTCCCTTGTTTATGGGTGCAGCTTACCAGGAGTAGATATCACAAAAAGGACGATGCGTTTACTGTTACCACCTGTTCATGCATTGCTGCATGTTTGATGCGCACAGATTCTCTAACTCACAATGGCAGCAGATTGGGATTGTTGTTTTCCTTTTTTAAAAAAAATACGTAATATATGTGCAGCCTTTTGCCCTTTTCATTTTCTTTCTTCATTTCGAAAGCGACCAGACATATGCTCTGCTTCGTCGCTGTTAAACTGCATGTCCAAATGTCCAATAGCTCAGCTCACTAGCTCAGGCCTTTCATCGTCTTCCCTCTGAAGCAAGAGCAGCTGTGGATCATGGCTTTTGTCCAGCATGGCAAGCCCATTGTTTTCTCTTCCCTCGAGACCTGCAAAGAAGCACTACACTCCCATCCATGATCCATTTGAGGCGCCTCCTATCCTCAATGGCGCCATTGCATGAAAGTCATCAAAACTGCCTGTAAACAAGCCTCGCCCATCTCTTCTATCATGGGGAGAATCCTATTCTAGACCAACAGGCCACTTTTGGGGAAAATCATTAACAAAACAAAGGAAGGTTATAAAGTTGCATAACACTGGGACCGTTCCTCTGACAATGCTAACACGCATGTTACCTCAACTTTGCATGCTGGGAATGGGTAGAGAGAGAGAGAGAGAGGGGGGGGGAGTGAAGCTTCCATGGCCGATTATTAAGCGAGGAGTGAGCTGCTATGTGCAGCGCACATGCACACGGGAAGTGCGGTTAAGTTGAGGTCTAATTCCCCTTTAACAAACCCTAAACCCTACCAAGCCAACAGATGGAAGCTACACCATTGACAGGACTGGCCAATGGGTTATCCTTAATCAAGTGATCCCTGTCTGCACGAAAGTGAATCATCATGAATTACTTATTGTTTGCTTCATCCTCATGCATGCAGCTAGTCGTATAGCTCGGCAGGTAAGTTCGCCATCTTGTTAGGTCGAGTGACCCATTCACATTCATAAAAGCGAACACATCAAGCATTTACAGGAGTAGTAGTAAACCACAAGCAACTCTCACATTTATTTGTAGATTTCTTTTGCAAAGTAGTAGCTGTCATCAAAAGCACTAGCCAAAACTGTGAACCTTCAAGAGTGCGTCCATGAATCAGCTATTTTGATTGTGCTCAATATCAGTGTTCTTCAGCTAGATTTCAGCAGTGTACTGACAGTTGCCTTGAAGCAGAAGTATATACATGCATAATCCAATCCATGCATCCTACCAATTCAATTCTTTTTGACCAGTTTCTTTGATAATCATACGGACTTTTCTGGCTGCCATTATACCGTTTCCTCATTCTCCAATCATTTTGATCATGGCAGTGCCACAAGGACAGAAAAGTATATTTTCCTTAGCACCAGAAAAGCAAAGAGGAATAGAGGAGGCAGCTCGACAAGGCAGTCGAACAGAAAGCTCATTCCACCCCTTTCCCCTGTCCCTCCCCGTCGTCTCCATGCATGTAAGGTCCATTTCTCCCTGCACCAACAACAGGCGCACACATGCCGCATGGCCCAGCACTTCATTGGCTACACGCTGCTGCCACACTGGAGAGGGGAAAAAAACATAAAAATGGAAACACAACACGCTCCGTTCAGATTCAGTTTACTAGTAGTATTTCCTCCCTTGTTTACCGCCCCCAACACGCCTCGAAAGGCGTGCAAGTGCGTTTTGCGTTCCCCACAAACATGCTTCCCATTCTCTATGCTCCCACAAGGCCACGGTCCATTGTTAAACCAAATCACTTTCTCCCCCCTCTCCACACCCCTTGCAGCCAGCCATGTGAGGGGCTTTGTATATAAGCCAATAAGCACCACTCTGTTCTTCAGTCTCGCTTCCTTCCTCCCCTGCTCTCTATCTCCTGCAAGCCTCCTCCTTCCAAGAATCCTAGTAAGCTTCCACTGTCTGGAAGACACAGCCAGCCAGCAGGCAGCAGCTAGCACTTGTTGCTTCCCTTCGCTGTCTCCGTGTCCGAATGGAGTTCAGGGCGAGCTCTAGAAGGAGTAGCTGGCCAATGTGCGGCGACAGAGGGAAGGAGCTGGATGGAAGGCCGCACAGGTAGGAGGAAGGGTGCGCGCCTTCGGCTCCCACTGCCGGCTGGGCCTCATGCTCGCTCGACCCGTGAGCTGAGCGCGAGGAGGAAGACGACGCAGATGGTGTGAGCTTTTGTGGGGAATTGAGGCTTGATGGTCCGAGATATATATATCTCTAGGTATCTTAACTACTAGCAGCTACTACTAATTTAGCTTTCCTAGCTACTACATCATTTTTCATTCTTCTTTGTCATCTTCTTCTCTGCCTCTTTGCTTCCGCTATTCTGAGAGGATGCGGCGTTCTTGGCTAGGTGCGTGCTTGCAATGTCAGGAGATTTCGATGGTCCTCTAAGTGATGTAATAATGATATTTTTAGAGGCAGTATCAAGTTGGGAATGCAGCGATTACATTTTGTAAGGCCTTTTGTAGTCACTGATTTTGCATTGTGCCCCCCTGTTGTTAAAATCTTTCAGGAAATGCCAGCATGTTCTTTGTAGTATCTTGGTTTCATCTCTTGAGATGACCGCATTGGCGGTAGTAATATGCAGGAGCTCGGTCGCTTTTCCCCCGTAGATCCGATCTCAAGTTCAGCTTTTTATTTGGTCCTGTGATGTAAGCAATTTGTTGGGAATTAGTTGCAGCAGTAGAACCGAGTCCTGGGCTGAATTTGCTTTCGAAAACTGGACGCTGACAGCATAACGCTGATGCAAATGGACCGGGGTCATTTTGTCCCTGGATTTTTGTTTTATTTTTTTTAAAGTACTCCTGTATACCCGCAGCATTGCAGCAACAGCCAGAGCCACAGCAAGCCGTCAGAGCAGTTTTCAGAATTATGAATCCTAACGATCGAGGCAGCTACTACTCCTACTAGGCAACTAGCGTGCAGCTTCCGCAATCCGTCTGGTCGCGGATGCACATCCACCACGGGTTCGACGACACGGCGCGCGCTCATCCTCCGGTCCCTTTCCGCTCCTGCCTTGCGCTAGATCACGCCCATGCTTGATGCTTCACATACTAGCCATGGCAGCAGCGGCACGGAAGCAGACCACGATAGGAAAGGAAAGGGCAAGGCAAGGCGGCGGCAGGCGCGGGGCCATACATGTTCAGATTAAGAAAAAAGTATTTCTTCAACAAATTTTTTCTATTTATTCCACCTACCGAACACGTTTTCCAGTGCAATTTATCTAAAACAACTACTTTTTACTTCCAATAACACAGCAGCATGCGCCCGGGGAGTTAATGTGGCTGCGTCGCCGTGCTTTGTCGTTGCTTCCTCCGAACTCTGGCGGTTAATGGGTGGTGCAGGGAATATTCAGCCGCTACGCAGGGGCGCCTGCCTGCCTCGTCCACGCATGCATGCGACGCCCGTGCTCCCCCACACCTCCTCCTGACATCCTCTGGCTCTCCTCCTGCCTGCGTTCCTGCTGCCCGCTTTACGCTTTTGCTTTCTATAATCGCTGTGACAGCACTTACTACGCTTGGCGCTCGCCTCGCTGCCGCTTGCTGCTTCCTTCCGGCCGGTGGTGGCCTCGGGTCTGGCAAGGACGGGATGGAGACGATGGATGGAAGCAGCGGCCGCAGCAGCAGCCATGTCCACGAGCCATAGACCGTGCCCGCTCTTCACGTTGTTATCTTGTCTGGCCCTTCCGCCCCGTGTGTGTGCACCCGTGCTAGTAACAGAGAAAGATGCAAGAACTCCTCCCGACGAGCAATCAGAAGGAACGCTGCGATGGACTGGGATTGTTCTCATCTTTTTCCCGCGATTTGACGACGGATTGGGTGATTGACGCTCGCCGCGGCCGCCGGCAGACAGAGGGAGACTGACGCTTGACACCATCGCGGAGCGACGGCCACGCAGTAGGGTCCCCCCAACCCCCGGTCCGGCCGGCTCTTCTTCGTGCCCCGCGCGTCAGTAAATATGCTCCCGCGGCGAGCGCTACGCAACAAGAAGCAGCCACGGATCGACGGGCCACGGCGGGGCGTGCTGTTTGGAAGTATCCTAGCGTGTCGACAGCAACACGGTGCATGCCTGCTGACGGATCCGACTGACGGATCCTGATCAGAACACCCGTCGACGCTCACACATTTTTTTCCCCACAGTTCTCCATCTGTATATCGCTTTTGGGTCTCAAATTCCTTTCCTCCAGCAATGTAGTACTAATAGTAAATTTCTGCGATGTATGATACTGCGGATTATGGGGTGGAGTATTTGCTAGTGCTAAATCGAACAGATTAGCAGAGCATTCCATGCACGGTGTGTTGAAGGCCTGAAGCAGACTGGCAGGGTACATGGCCACGCCTGCCGCCGCATGGTCCTGTCCAAGTCCAATACTCTGCATCCGCTCCCCAGGCACAGACCTCGGCGGGGCAAAAGTGTAGCAACGAACTACTAGCTGGACGACCCTGCTCAGCTCAGGGTTCACAAAACAAACCGAGATTTGACTGGTTTTTGTTAGAAAAAACACCGGTCCGGCTAACCGTGAAACCGACCGGCTAACCAATATTAACGGTTTTATAGCATCGGTTTGGAGTGGTAACCGGGGTGACCGGTTTGACCCGCGGACCGGCCAGTTTTGAATCGTTTTGTGAATCCTGGCTCAGCCCCGAGTGCGCACTGTGGCACTATGCAGTGTATCCCAGAAAAGATCATGCGCGCATGCATGGCGCGGAGCTCTGTGAAGAGTCAACGGTTTACGCGCGCGCGGCTTCAATGCCGGCACAGGAAAGGATCTATGGACGGCAGGGCTTTGGGCTGCCGGACGCTCGACGCTGGCTGGCTGCCGTCTCGGCCGCTCCAGCAGTCCTGCGCCCCCGAGCAGGCGCAACAGCCATGAAACGTGGACTCCGTCGGTCGAGCAGCCATGGAACAGAAAGGCGACACAGTGACACACGCTTTGCTCTAAAGAATGACTACTACATCATCAGCTGGTAAAAGAGGCTTCCAGCTTGGCTCGAGTGCTCGACGGAGTAGGTAGGATGACGAGGTGCTCTGTCCCATAAAACATATAATTCTCGTTTTCTAAGAAATTTAGAATACTGACTTTGACCAATTATAAAGAAAAAATATAAATATTGATCAGATAAAATATATATCGTTAGATTCATTTCTAAATGTAGTTTTTCCACAAATTTATTTAGAGCCATAAATACGAATATAATTTTCTAGAAATTTGTTCAAACGTGAACTACTTCAACTCGCACGCATCGTAAATATGTATGTTTTTTTGACGGATATAAACCAAAGGCGTTTGCGGTGAACGTGATGCTCCCAAAAGCGGGCGCCGTACACTGCGGTGACGAGTAAAAAAAAAGCATGGCGTACCGAGAAAAGGAGGCATGGTAGCGGCGGGCTAGCGGCGGCATCAGCAGCCGGCACGGATGGGACGCGGCCGTCAGCCCGTCAGTGGCTGGCAGGCCGAGTCCGAGCAGCGCACGGACAAGACGTGTGATCCGCGAGATGCTGCTGCCTGCCGCCCCCTCACAGTCCGTCGCAGTGGCCAGGGACGCGACGGGACGGGGACCGTGCGTCCGTGCCCGTGCCGCCGCCGCAGCGGCGCCGTGGCCTGGGGCACACCACACACCAGACGCGCGCGTGCGTTGCGGCGCGCGAAGGCGAGCGGAGTGGCGGCTTGGCTCTGGCTCTGCCGGCCTGCGACGTCGCAGCGTAGAGTGGAGGGAGCGCGGCCGCCGGCCGGGGCGAAGGCGTGCTGTCTCCTTCTCGTACGGCGAGTATAGCGGGGCGTTGCCGGCACGTTTACTGCTGTGTTTAGATTAAAAGTAAAAGTACTTTTTTAGATGAATAATGCACTACAAAGTGTGTTCTCTGATTGGGATGAATAGAAAAAACTTGTTGAAACTTTTTTCTAAACGTGAACACAGCCCTACGTCTGGCGCACGCGGAAGGTCGAGGACCGGTGGCCAGCAGAAGACTTGCCGCTCCATTGCATCGTACTGAACTGGCTACGCGTTTTATTATTTTCGTTCGTTCCTGCCGCTCCTTGAGCTTCTCGCAACCAGGGACTAGTTCGAACCGGTAGACCTCCGTAGTTGGAAAGTTCAAGCGATTTTCGACGTTAAACGGTTTAGGATTAATAGGATCTGTGATCATGAACTTCTAAACAGGTCGTTGTAGTATAGTGGTGAGTATTCCCGCCCGTCAACGGCGATTTTTTTTATCCAGTATTTCCCCGTTAGAACGTTTTTGTTAGGTTACAAATTGAGCCTATTTGAGCTGGCCCGGATATTTTAGACTACAGATTGGGCTCATATACCTCCCACTCCCAGTGCTATGTTGCAATTTTAATGTTTCTGCCCGCTGTCAGCGAGCTTTGTTCATGTATGGTAAAAACGAAAATGACCGCTGCTTAATTTCTAGGCCACCGGGGCACACCAGGCAGGCATCCAAGAAGCTGTTATATCTTTTTCTAAAGAAAATGAAGCTGTTATATGATTATCCAAACGTATAGTAGGTTGTTTTAGGTTAGTTTTTGTCAGTAATAACTACATGACAGGTTATCTAAAAATCGTACTCGAGGACTCAGTTGATGGGAATGTTAGAATAACGCATCAAGGGTAGCCTCAGCAGATTTTTTTTTTCAGAACCTGACAAGGTCTCAGGTCATTTTTGAACAACTTATATTATGCCTTTCGTATGGTGCGCGGTGGCCTTTGCCCTTTGGCAGTAGCTCGTTTCCTCATCACATCTACGAAGGTAAGGACCATGCTGACGCCAATGAAAGCATGACACAATAAGCACGGATCATGCCCTCATTTTTCTGAGCATGAATGTGCGATGGAGAGTACGGGTGGCCGTATGGGTCATCCGGACGACTGGACCATAGCATAGCCAATATGCTCATAACTGAAAAAAAAAATGTTGAGGAGTTTGAATTTTGACAGACTTGCCACCCATCAAACTCCAGCGCCAGTTCTTTTTTCCCCCCACCGTGGGACCGCAAGCACAATACACTCCCTGTTCGACCTTTTGGCTTAGCTAGTTTGCTTGGCCTCTAGGGATGGTGCTCAGGGTTTTAAAAACCGGTCCGGTAGTTCGTACCGCCGGCCGGCGGTACCGGTATACCGGACCGGTTTGACCGGGATCCGGTAGAAACCGGTTGAATTCAAATTTTGAATTCAAATCCCCCGTGCAACCGGTTTTTTTCGGTAAACCGATCGAATTGACCGGAATCCGACCGGTTTTACCGGTATACCGACCGGTTTCATCCGGTTTCGGCGGCAGTCCAAACCGGTCGGTTTGGGGCGGAAACCGGCCGGTTTGACCGGTATACCGGCCGGTTTGGACGGTTCGGTGGAGAACCAAAAATTGGCATGAAATATGCGTAAATTAAGGAAAAAAATAACTAAAAATATAGACAAACATCCATACATATAATTGTACATACAAACATAGTACAAATGTCCATGCAAATAGTTCAGTAGTCCTCTGGTACAAATAATTGTTAATACGAATAGTCTCGCACAAAAAATTGTTCAACGGTAGCATCGCGAGGCCATTTCATACTCCGCGGTGGACATCACATTCAAACCCTGCCTTACCAGCAACTCAGCTTTGAAATCTTGCCAAGTTTGGCCCGTCCAGGCCGATGTCGTCTGCCACTCCTGAAGTAACATATTGTACCAATGGGGATCTTGCCATTCGTACACCCATCTCATCGGTGGCTGCATGCTCAACTCCGGAATAGGATAGTGGTAACTAGACTGTGAGGAATCCCTGTAGGAGGAGCTAGAAGAGAACTGTGGAGAGTCGTAATCCGTCGGTCCAACCGTTCTCCTCTGCGACATCGGTGCTCCATGGTCAATGTCCTGGGTTGCATGTGTGAACTCAGTCTCCCCTGCAATGAACCACATAGTATAATTAATACTCATAACTCAAAATAATAAAAACATGTTCATATATACGTACACTTGGTACCTGTAAAATGGAGACCAGCAGGTGGGTTTGAAGGTGACACGCCTCGGCCCCCGCCACCGCCAGTAGCACCGCCACTGCCGCCACCACCATTTCCATCGTCACCATCACTGCTACCATCCCCATCATCACCATCATCGCCGTCATCGCCATCATCACTATCATCACCATCATCGCCAGAGCTGCTGTCCTGAGACTCCTGATACTCTGGGCTTTTATCACCCTCACCATCATCAGTGTCTTCACCGCTCAGGACTTCTATTTCTTTCTCTTTCCCTTTTCCCGTTGCCTGGCCTCGTTGGCGCTTCGGGACAACCTTGCTAGGCGCGACGTGGTACTTCCGCTTCCCTACATGAGTGTCACCCACATGTCGCCGTGCCCAATCACTAATGCAATCTTCCCCTGTAGAAGTACGGAGGTCCGCCGGATTTATTTTATCAGCGACAATATTAGATGGAAGCGGCGTGTCACCTTCATCGTCGTCCTCGTCTAGAACAGGAGCTTTGTTTGACCTTCCATATTCCATCCAATCCCGCACTGCACTTTTAGGCTCATAGAATGAAAGATGGGCTAGCTGGTCAATGAAATCTTCTTCATCCCGTGGAGGATCGGCAACATCCGCAAGTCGCAGGCGCAGGTTGTAGTTCACATCCCGCTGCAGCCTTCTCCTTTCTCAACCTCTCTTGAGCACGTTGAGCAGTTAGCCTCTTTGTCCTTTCAAGGTCACGCTGAAAGTACTCACGCACCTCCTTTGAAACCCTATCACAATGGACGACCTCCGTCCCGCGCCCTGCCAAATGTTGTTTCAATCTAGTTGCACCACCGCCTCCCTTGGACTTATGACAATAGTTGCATCTCCAACCGGGGTGAAGACGTTCACCGTGTTCCCATACAACATCTTTCTCTCTGCCAGACATTGCGTATCTACAAACATAGAACAAACATAAACATATCAATATCAACTTGACAACACATAGCTATATCACAATGCTTAAATCCTACATCCATTTCCTTATTTCCAAAATCACAATACCCTACATCTAAATGTACATACATGGCTATAAATCGCTAGATCCACTTCATACATTCTAAAATCACTTGGATGCAATCAAAATATACCTAAATATCTCCATCACCACATCCATTTCATAATTTCATAGATCACAATAGCCTAAATCATTGAAAAAATCATCAAAACCTTACCTCACCCGCGGTCGGCCGGTAACCGAAGAAACCGAGCGAAATCCGCTCAAACCGGAGCGGTATACCGGCGTACCGAGCCGGTAACCGTCGCGCCGCGAACCGGACCGGTATACCGCTCAATCCGAGCGGTATCCGCTCCTCCCGTCGCGGGATCCGGCGGTTGCGAGCGGTTTCGCGGCGTGACGCGGTTTTTCGCCCGAGACAACGCTCAGCTGCGCGGGGGGGGGGGAGCGACGGGGTGTCTGGGGGGTGAGGGGGGCGAGGGGGGGGTTATTAGGGTTTACGCGATTTGGGCCGAGTTGGGCCGCTGTTGGGCCGACTGGTTTTTTTCTTTTTCTTTTTTTATTTAACTTGTATTTAGCGAAACAAATAGCAAATGACCAAATATTTGAGAAATTTTGACACCAATAGATCCAGCACACCATGAAGTATTTTTAAGAATTTTTATCCGATTTTTCGAATTTTTAAATTCAAATTTGAAATTTTTGAATTTGGGCGGTTTCAAACCGGTCCGAACCGGTACCGGTCCAGACCGGTACGACCGGATCCCGCGGTTTTCGGGCCGGATCCCGCGGGATTTTTAACCCTGATGGTGCTACATCAGCGACCATTTTTACTACTGTTGTTTGCGCCACACATTGGAAATTCCGAAATGCGAGAGGTACAGGTTACTACCACTTACCAGCACTGTGTTTATGACGGATCACGGTAGATGCATCTCCTGCCGCAGCGGACCATTCTACTGGCCACCGCACATGCCGAGTGTCTGGTCTGGTGACTGGATATACTACGCTACGGAGTACTCCGCATTATCTCCCGAGAATTCCCGACGCGCCCGCGGCCGGCAGCCTCCCTGCGGCGAGACAGCGAAGGACCACACGGCCGGACTGGTCCGGCGTCCGGCGAGTACCCGTGTCACCGTGTGTCCGTGTGCCCGTCACTCCCTACCTTACCGCCGGTGCCCCATCTTACCCCGTCCGACCCTCATCTGACGGACGGCCGAGATGTCCCCTCCCGTGACCACAAGCACCTTTCGAATTAAAGCGCTCGATCGGCCGGGCGGGTCCCGTGCCCGAGGACAAGGACGCCGATTAAAGCCTCGTTTGCGCATGGGCCCCTGCCGTCTCGCACAATTACTCCCCGTGTTAAACCGTCGATGAAGTATCGAAGTGTTGATTTCGAAGTAAAGCAAGGATCTTTTGCCACCGGATTTGGGGCGATTTGCTAATCAAGCACGGGCCTTGCGAGCCGTACGTCGCGATGGCTACATAAATGATCCTGTCCGCACATGCCCCCCGTGATAAACAAAGCCATTTCCCGCACGAAACATCAGACAGGCGGGCCCCCTCCCCCCCCTTCTCGTCTTCACTCCTTCGGTCCCTCCCTCCTCACTCTCTTCTCCACCTCTCCCCCTTCCCGATAAGCGGACAAAGAGCGGCGCTGCAGATTTCGATCCGGCTCCCAATGCCTCTCAGGCCCGTCGTCCTGTAGCCACCCCCGTGTACCCGTCTCCGCTCCTCCACCTGCAGCGGCGGCCACGGCACGGCGCCTGGATCCGGCAAGCGCGTGGCCTGGAGCCTCAGATCCGAGCGGAACCGGAGCTTTCCGTGGCTGGCATTTCCGCCTCCTCCTCTTGGTCGAGATTTCAAGGCCAGTCCTTCGAGCTTTGGTGGTTTCAGAGGTTCTTCGTGGTTTTCTCTGATTCAGTTTGCATATCAGCATCTGCATGGTCCAGATTTAGCTGCTGCATTTTGCGGGACTGTGTTCTCCTGTGTAAAAAAATCTGAGCTTATTTCCTCAGAAGTGGCTGGTTATCGCATTTGACGTAGAGTTAGATCTTTTGGTTAGAAGCTCTGGTTCTTTTCCATCCGGTGCTAATCTTGGTATGTTATCGGCAAGCTCTAGTGTTGCTATGGTATTGGTGTGAAAAAGAAAAGGTTTAGTAGAAGATGTGGAAACAGTTTCTTAGCAAGCTGCCCCGGAAGTCCTCGGCCTCCGGGGACTCAGGTCAGTGCAGCAATGGCACCGGGATACAACGCACGAGCAGCTGTGGAAGCGTCCCGTCTGCCCGCCCTGCTTCCGCCATTAGGCGCATGTCATCTGCAGTCTTCCCCTCAAGTGTTGTGGCTGGCATTGAGCCATTGGTTTCCTTCAAGGATGTCCCAAACTCGGAGAAGCAGACTCTATTTGTGAGCAAGTTGAGCCTATGCTGTGTCGTCTTTGATTTTTCGGATCCAAACAAAAGTTCGGTGGAGAAGGATATCAAAAGGCAGGCATTGCTGGATCTGATAGAGTTTGTTGAATCTAGCAGTGCTCGCTTCTCAGAAGCGGCGATTGCTGCGTGCGCTAAGATGTGTGCCATCAACTTGTTCCGGGCGTTTCCTCCAAATTACAGGTCTGGTTCATCTGGTGGTGGTGAGGGTGATGAGGACGAGCCCATGTTCGATCCTGCGTGGTGCCATCTGCAGCTTGTGTATGAGCTACTGCTGAAATTTATTGGATCGTCATCCTTGGATGCAAAGATTGGGAAGAAGCACTTTGATCACTCATTCATTGTGAAGCTCCTTAATCTTCTGGATTCCGAGGATCCAAGAGAAAGGGATTGTTTGAAAACTATTCTGCACAGGATTTATGGGAAGTTTATGGTACACCGTCCTTTCATCCGCAAGGCAGTGAGCAATATATTCTACCAGTTTGTCTTTGAGACTGATCGGCATAATGGGATTGCGGAGCTGCTGGAGGTCTTTGGCAGTGTCATTAGTGGCTTTGCATTGCCGTTGAAGGAAGAACACAAGATCTTTCTTTGGAGAGTTTTGATTCCTTTACATAAACCAAAATCAGTTGGTTTGTATCTCCAGCAGTTGACCTACTGCGTGACACAGTTCCTAGAAAAGGACCCAAAGCTTGCAAGCTCAGTAATAATTGGTTTGTTAAGATATTGGCCAATAATAAATTGTCAGAAGGAAGTGATGTTTTTGAGTGCGATTGAAGAGATCTTGGAGTCTACCAGCCAGGCAGAATTCCAGAAATGTATGGTTCCATTGTTCCGACGGATTTCTCATTGCATCACCAGCTCACATTTCCAGGTAACTTGCCCTGATAAGTCTGATCTAGTGTTTGTTTATCTGCTTGTTGAAATATGAATTTGAGTAAAACAATTGTCATATGGAATTAGGTTCCTTCTAGATTAACTGTTGTATTTTGGTATTTATGTACACTATACTTGTTCCTACCACTTTGTACTAGAAACCAAATCTTTTTGTTGGTGGTTCTTGAATCTTGATCACAAATACATTTGCTGGTTACGCCTGACTCTGAAAGCCAGGATATTTTTACTCCTTTCATGTGCCTAACTTTGGTAGGTTAGCGCATCTGTCTAATAACCTGAAATAATTGTGGACACTAACATTGGGCAATCATGTCACCAAATTATGCTGTGGATAAGGGCCCCCCATATGCTGTTTAATATGTCGAGGACCAGGCATTAAGCATTGGAATGAACAAATGATCTCAATATAAAACATGTTTGGTTATCTTGGTCTTTAAGGTTTTCTTTCGCAGTTCTCTTATCCTGTTTGTTGCCTTAACAAATCCTTGTTGGTGCTTTGCTGTTGTTGCTTTTGTCATTGCCTTAACAAGTTGTATGGTTTCAGGTTGCTGAAAGAGCACTCTTCGTATGGAACAATGATCACATTATCAGCTTGATCGCACAAAACCGCCAAGTGATCATGCCTCTTGTTGTTCCAGCACTAGAACAGAATATTCAGAATCACTGGAACCAAGCAGTCCTGAACCTGACTATGAATGTAAAGAAGATGTTTTCTGAGATGGATGAGGATCTCTTCTCGTCATGCCTGGCTAAGCACAAAGAGGACGAAGAAAAGCGGGTGTCTTTAGAAGTGAAACGGAAGCTGACCTGGGAGAAGCTCGAGTCAGCTGCAGCTTTCCAGCCAGTGACTGGCCATACAGCCGTCCTAGTAGGACACCAGCCGTCAGCAAATATGATCGCGACCCTGATCTAGCTTCTGCCTTATGCGCGCTGAAGAATCAACGGTGCTCTTCCCCCTTTTGGTGAAGAGCAGCAAGTGTAGCGTTTGCTATTTTTCTCTCTTTTTCTTTTTTCATTTGTCGGTATGAGTAATCAATGTTGTAAGTTGTAACTATTTTCATCTGTTTATGCTCTGAAGGCAAGCATACCTGTAATGTAAGACTGCTGAGTGCTGACACCTTTACATGTATTCTTGCCTGTTGATGGATGAGAAAATGTCGTAGTTCCAAAATGTCTGAAGCTTCGGTTTGTGTTCGGTGCATTTTTCATAGTGGAATGCTTTTAAATGCTAAGATCTATTTTTCATTATGGAATTTAGCTTCGAAATGGCCATGTTGCATTATTGGAGATGGAAAAAATTGCCATATTATGTCGTTTGCTTGACGGTGATGACACTGGTGCTCAATGAGGATGATACAGGTCACCAGCGTTTTCAGAAGATGTGACCGAAGAAAGATTGTTTCCAGGAGATGCCACGAAATACTTTGCAGTCACACTGACTAGAAAAAAAAAATTCCGTTGCCGGGACTCGAACCCGGGTCTCTCGGGTGAGAGCCGAGTATCCTAACCAGCTAGACTACAACGGATTGTTGATGGGTTAGTTCACTTAAGTTGTATATATTGGTGTGTAGTACTTAGCTCATCCCGACTACAACCCGGTCAGCAGATGGACGGTAACGCAGCAAACCAGGCTGTGGAATGGGGGAAAGGTTCCCGAAAATATATTGTTTATAAAAAAAACATTTTAGATGAATAGTGTTATGTGAGTGGAAAGGATAGGATGAATAGGGAAAAGTTGGATGAATAGTGGTTTTTTGGGAATTTTTTTAATCTAAACAGCGCCTAACTTCCTTGCGGACTGTTGATCCGAAAGTCTGTCGTTCGGATCAGCTTGCTGCGGCTGCAGCTGCAGTCAGATCAACCTTAGCTGGCCATGCTGGTTGCAGCCGCAGCGAGCAGACGAGGACATGGGCTGAACCAGATGTTCAAACCCTCTTCAGTTTTAAATCAAGGAACATAGTGCCACCAATAACTCTATCACACAGCCGTCCTAGTAGTGTACAAGAACCCTCACTTTCAGAAGCTAAAATATTGTATCCTTCACAGCGAGGAATATGCAGGAAAGACAACTTGAAGACAATCAGAGACGTTTTTCGTATTTTTGTTTCGAGAAGACTAGCTACACCATATGTGAACCAGCCTCGCAAATGCATTTCACAGCCATATACCGTGGGCCGAAGCCCAGACCTGCAAACTATCAGAGAAGTGATCACAAGCGACACAATGAGGCAACGCTTTCATGTAGTCAGATACAGCTTGACGATCACATCAAGAGTGTGGTGCTGCACAATCATTTCTTCCACTGGGGCAGCCGTTGGACCACAACCTAAAGATATTGAGCAGTGTAAATGGTCAAGTACTTCACAGAAAAACGGTGCATTATGCATAGCACTTTTGAGATTTGAACCAAAAAAAAGGTGATGTAGCTGCATACAGGTGGGCCCAGTTTTGTTTGGCGTAGTTAAGTTGTGTGGTGGCAAAAGAATACTAGTAGGTTCAATATGGTATCTATAACACGTCCAGAAAGTTCATATTTTCTGATTGATAGCCAAACACAATCAGAGAGTTAACTGCAAAAAGGGTAGGATTTAATGAAACATGCCTTGCCGGAGTTCTCTTTGTTGCCTACAATAGTCTGACAAGCTAGCCTCCATGACTCCGGTTTCTGTCAAAGACAAATATTAAAAGAGCAAGGTTAACTGACAACTTATTTGCATGTAGCATAAATACCATCGGAGCTAACTGTACAGACTTCAGAACCGGAACAACAGTATAAGCACTGAGCAGTTGAGTGAACTGAACACTGCCTACCTTCTTCAGGTACCGGTTCTCGGTGTTCGTCCTTTCATTTAGGAGTTCCTTTCCGTCAAGGATCTGTAAATTCACAATGCCATTATCAGTTGCAAACATTTTTTTTTTGAAAGACTCAGTGGCAAACATTTCAGAGTCAGGTCATAGCAATCACCACTATAAGCAAGTGCTAGTACATCGACGATGCAAGTGCCGCAGCTCCCACCGCCACCGCAGTTCATCACCTTACCCTGCAAATCAGCAAGACCACTCTCTTAAGCTAGCGCTGCTATGATAGAAATCTGACGACGAGAGAAAGCCGAGATGAGGAGAGACTCACGTATGCGGCGTAGAGCTCGATCTTGTTCTCGTTCATGATGTCACGGAGGAGCTTCTCCCCGCTCGTCGCCTCCGCCCGGTCCACCGGGTAGGACCCGTCCTCGCCCGGCTTCGGCTACAGGATCGACGCCCAACCGAACACGAACGTCAAGTCGTCAACACCAGCATCAGATTCAACAGCCCATCCATCACAAACCAGCAAGAATTACAGTTCCGGCCGAGGAAGGAGAGTCTTGTCTTACCCCGACGAACTCGAGCTCGATTTGGGGCTTGGGCGG
The DNA here is from genome assembly GCA_015342445.1 of Digitaria exilis. Classification (NCBI taxonomy): domain Eukaryota; kingdom Viridiplantae; phylum Streptophyta; class Magnoliopsida; order Poales; family Poaceae; genus Digitaria; species Digitaria exilis. Next base: position 28,038 of record JACEFO010000007.1, read on the forward strand.
CGCCGGCGCCGGGGTACCCTGGGACAGGTTCGGCGACGCGCTGGAGCACCTGATGACGGTGGCAGCCCTGAAGAGCCTTGGACCGCGGTGTCTGCTGGCGGCGGAGACGCGGGAAGAGGAGGTGGAGGTGGAGGCGGGGAAGGGGACGGAGACGAGCGCTGCTGCCGCGAGGGCGGAGCTCGTGGCCGCCATGGCTCTGGGCCTCTCCTTTTCTTTTTTTCGGTGGGGACGTGGCCGCGCGTTGGCTTTGGTACTTGGTAGGATGGTTTGTTTGAAACGCGGACGGGTTTTTCTATCATCCGCAAGAAGGTGTGGTGACGCGTGGCCGCTGCGCGCGCAGGGTCAGGCCGTCGGCGGCTCGGGAACGCCTCGCGCCCCGCAGGGACGCGCGTGTGTAGGGATGAAAACGGTCCGGAACAGTGGGAAAATACCTTAACTATTCATGTTTCTTTATTTCTTAGCTGGGAACGGGAGCAGGAACGGGAAAGCCGGTTGGGAAAACGAAAGCAATATTACGGGATATCAGGAACGGGACAATACAATCGGGAACATGTCGATTACGATCGAGAACGTGTCAATTATGGTCGGGAACACAAAACATATATCCACTTCAAACATTCAACTCGATGCAATGATTACGGCCATGGACACTTGCATCAACAATTAACACTCAGGCAGGATAAGAACACATCGGTACATCAGATCATCATGCCAGCAGCTAGCAGGCAACACTAACAAGGCAGCACAGGTTCGAATTAAAAAAAAAAAGAATCCAACTCCAACAGCAGTTCAAATCAGCATAGCCGCACAAGTTTGAATTAATAAAAAAACATGTCTTCATCTGAAGTTCAGGCAGCAGTGCAGCACGGCAATAGCAGGCAGCGAAGGGGCGGCCGCCGTGCGCCCATGCTTACGCACATGCGGCGCGGCCAGCTTCCTGCCTGCAGTCCCTGCACCGCTGAACGGTGCTCGCCTAGCAGTGAACTTGCGAGCAGCGAGCTGGCGGCAGAGGGGCCATGGCTCGGCCGTGTCACAGCGTGGCGTAGGGTCTGGGACGGGCGACGGACCAACGGTTCTTCTTGTGAGTTGTGTGGTGGCAGCGGCCGGCGGCTACAGAGGGTTGGTGAGGGAGTGAGGTTGAGGAAGTTAGGGTTGGGGTGGGGGCGCCGGTGGGGGTGGGCTGGTGGGACTGGGAGGGTTGGAGTTTGTGGGCCAAGCCGAGGAAGCAAGGTATGGGCTGAAATGAGGATTACAACCCATAAATACGGGAATTTCCGTGGGAAATTTTTCCGGCTGAAAGCGGGATCCGACAATACGGTCAGGAAAATACTCCAACCGGTTTCGCACCGTGACCGCCGGTTTTCCTGGTTTTTTTTTCCGTTTTCCCGGTTTTTCTGGGAAAATGGTTCACGGACCGTGGAGGTGGAAGCGCCTGGCTTGCTCCCGAATTTCCTCGTTCGTTTCCGCCACTGGGCCGTACACGCTCAGCCCGTGTGGGTTGCTGAGACCGGGCTGTTTTTGCGGCGGCGCCGTGCTTTGGGCCCATATAACTTCAATAGAAGAAAGCTCAGCCGGTGCCATTATGCTGCTGCCTACTGCGGTGCGTGTTTGCATGCTGGTACTAGCGGCACAAGATCTCATCTCCGGTTTGTAACATAACTGCATCGGTGAGGAGTTGCTGTGCTGCACGTTGCGTGTGCCATATACCGAGTGTGTAAGACCTGATCGACCGAATGAGTCGAGTGCCCAAGCACGCATGCACCTATACTAGGCGCTATTTAGCTCGCGACACCTGAACGCCAAGTATCTTTTCTCCCTGAAAACAAGATGGAGTGATGGGGGAGGTCAGGAACTCAGGACCAGCGGGGGAAATTAAACCAATTGGTGCAATGCACGAGGGGAGGCATCCCTTGGCGATTGTGGGGACAGGCGACCTATTTAGCCTCTTCGCTCACTCCAAGTCTGCAACAGCCATTGTTGATTCCCCGTGTCCCTCCAACATCACCACCGTACCGCTCATTATTCTCGATCTGTAATCCTTCATATCAACTGGCCATACGTCGTAAGTACCAAGAATGTCGAGAAAACCCCTCGATGTGTTGGCAACCACATAAACGGGCAACTTAACTCAAAATTGCCAGTCTACACGAGGCAAATAAAAGCAAATAATTATCAGACAGTTCTCCACATTCCACACAAGCAATTCTCATCCCTATGTTGGTCTGTTTTCACTGTCGTGCCATCTATGCACGGGGAAAGATCTTTATATAGCTCTAATTTAGTCTCGCCAGCAGCACTGAAAAGTGAAAGTACCATCCGGGTCTGCTGCAATAAGTCCGAAACAACGACAATCGAGCAGCTGCCGCTCTAGCATCACGCCATAGATAATCCAGGCCATTGATGTTCATGTGTTTGTCTTAAGTTATATGATATCACCCCTCCGTTAAAAAAAAAATATGATATCAAGCCACACAATCGTTTGAGAAGTGCGCTTTTTCTGCGGACGCTGAAACTTTGGAAGATATCAGGCACATGGATATGAAACAGACAGTGTGATGGATTCTCAAGATATTTTCTATCATATGCCGGATATTGGAGTGGAATAAAAAAAGTGCATGCATCTTAGTGTAGATATTTGCATGATCTGGTCGTTGGTCCGTCACTACGGTTGTCATGCATGTATAGTATGTATAGTACATTTCATTAGTTCAAGAGCGAGAGAGAGCGAGAGAGAGACGGCCTTAGTGGTAATTCATATACAGTACGTATATGTCCTTTTTTTTTACATATATGTCCTTTTTTGGTACATAAAAGGCATATCACCAGGTCAACTTGCGCCCTACAGTGACTAATATCTTGGCAGGGGCCCCTGGGAGAGGAGGGGGGGGGGGGGGTACATTCTTGTCGTTGCTGCATATGGATCATCCAGATATCCAATACGGATAACGAGATAAAACTGAGTAATGAAGACATGAAGTACATTCGCGTTGGATGCTAGCTAGCTAGCTAGCTAGCTAGCTTTGGCACGGCAGCTCAGATGATTGCCGTGCAGGTACGTATCTAATTCTGTCCTATATCCAGAGAAAGATATTGTCACGCGAATTATCCCTCTCGTAGTAATGTCAATTTCCAAAAGAAAAAAAGAAAGGAAAGATAATCTTTTATGTGGCTTATTATCATATATATCAGGAATGGCATGACTATTTGATAGTGGTTAATTTAAACTATATATAATTACTAAACTAACCCTGTTTGTAGGAAAACATCTTTTCTAAGATCAACGGTTAAAAATAATTTGATGAGGAGGAACCACTGGTTCCCCTCAAGCACCGTATCAAACCTCTAATTTAAAACTTAAAATTAGGCTAAGATAATATTTTATGTGGCTTATTATCATATCCCTCCGTCCAAAAAAGGATGCACTTCTAGCCGTTCTCTACATTCATAGCATCTCATATGAATCTGGACAACCTCTTATTCAGGTTCACTAAAGATGCTATGAATCTAGACACTTATGAACAATGCTAGAATTGTATTTTTTTTAGACAGAGGGAACAGGAATACCAAAAGAAAGGAAAGATAATCTTTTATGTCAACTTTTGGCCTTATCACTGACTGACGACACACACAAGTAAGAGATGGCGTCCGATAAGATTGTGCGATTATGATATTGCGATAAGGAGAGACGCGGCACCAAGCAGGCGATTTTCGTAGATGCTTCCAATCCATCGTCCCATCGACAAGCAAGAGGGCAGGGCGCGTTGGACATTGGAGTGTACGTGCGGTAAGCGGACTCTTCAATTAGCTCGCGAGGTTTCAGGTTGAAAGAACAATGACGAGAAGAGTGGATCGGAGATTATTACGAAGAAGATCGATTGGTTACATTAACCTCAAAAAACCTCATCCTCTTTTTGATGAACAGATAATAATTGATTATAAAATATTTTGCTAGTTCCCTGTTGCTGGTTGGTCTCTTGTCGATAGATGGTAACAATGTGTGGTGATGCGTTGTTGCATTGTTTGGATCAGCTAATAGCCTAATGCAGGCTCGTCTTCCTTCTTGTACGCACAGCTACTATAAGTCATAGGTGTAAAATTTGTTCTTGTGCTTCCTAGGATTGTTAGGTTCCCCTGCATCATGTCAGAAATGATCAAATGCACCATTTAAACATGCATCGTGTCGGAAATGATCAAATGTGCCATTTAAACAAAAGCATTACTGCGCGTGCGTGCGTTCGGCCGATTTCTTTTTCCATGGAACCTGTAAGCTCCGGTATATGCATGTTCTATCGAATCGGTGAATAGCTCATTGGCTATACTGCGTTTAATTTTGATACCTCCCACACGTTATAATCTTTGTCCATCTTGATACGACATTTCTAAGGACAGTAGAACAATTTCATTTCAAAATGCCAGTGATACCATCTACTCCCTCCGTCCTAAAATAGATATCATTCTCGTTTGCTAATAAAAACAATATCTTTGAGCATTAGCTAATTATATATAAAATAATATTAATATTTATAATACATCATTAGTATCATTAGATAGATATTTGAATCTAGTTTTTTAACAAATTTATTAGAGATATAAATATTACATATATTTTTCTGCAAATCGAGTAAAAGTTGAGAAAGTAACACGTGCACACATCCCATAACGACATCCTTTATGGAAAGGAGGGAGTAGAAAACAAAGTGTCGTTGAATAATTATTTCATTGCCAGATGTAGCTAAGAAAGCTATTTCTATAACTGCAAATAATACAAAAACATCGGTTTCACACATCATCTCACCATGCCATATATCCATCTCTTTTATTTTCAAAACTAATTCATTTCATATTCTCGATTTTGCATGGTATAAGAGAAGCCATGACGTACGATCAAGAGAGTGCATGATGAATAAGGCTCATATGTTAATTTGACTGTGGCACATGCTAACTTTTCATGCTTTATAGTACTGTATACCTGATCAGATATACACAAAAGTATATAACCCTTTCAATATTTTTTTGTATTTTCATGCTTTATAGCACGGTATACCTGATCAGATATACACAAAGTATATAACCCTTTCAATGTTTTTTTTTGTCTTTCCTATAGACAAGCATTCTGCCTATATAGAATATGGAGTATAATTTTAAAGCCGCTTGATTAATTAGGATCTTCGTACCCAGCTGGCTTGGCAAAATATATATTGACATGCTCCATCAAATTAACAATGTATTATTCATCGGTTTAAATAGAGATAGAAGAGTATGTTTTGTATAGTATGCAGCTGAGATAAATATACTGTATCTATTGGTTTCTTCTTGTAGTTGATGGCTTCTGAACAAAAATGCCAGGCAAGGACCTTGTCACTTGGTTTTCTCAGGCAAGGTTCTTTGTTTGGTAGTGTTGCATGCACGCCGTGATCTTACATTCTTACTAATAGTCATACGAAATTCAAACCTACGTACAACTATTTAACTGATACTGCTATTTGCTGATTAGAGAGATTCTCACTGTTGCATCGTCGTGATTGACATTACATGTAGCTAGCTAGCTCTTGAAAGGCACCGGGTTTTGATTCTCTATTCATTTTTTTTAATTGATTCGATTCTTATTCTACCTGCTAGCTGCTGGTCTTAATATACCAGCAGCTTGTATAGACGTCAAGATCAACTTGAACATGAGTGTATATTCTATAGCAGATGAAAGTTCAGAGTTCTCAGCTCTCATTTGATTAGTTTTTCATGGTAAACATATGATGTAACCCTAACGGCCGGGCGAATGCGAAATCCCTTTCACTTTATTTTCTCAACCCGTAATTAGCCAAGCTCCCAGATTGTCATTGCTCGACAACTATAGTGATTAACTGCAAACCAAGATAACTCCGTTGGCACCATGAAAGCTCATCAGAAACACCGGTTGCATCGACCTATCGATCTTCCGTTGGCACTGGCGAGTGGTGAGGCTGCAATTTGGGCTGCAATTTTCTTCAAAATTATCCAGCACAAATTGGTCAAGTGAAAGACCTTCTTGATCAGTTGACTCAGCAAGTCAGCAACCTTGTGTCCAAAGCAGCAATGCAGATCATCTGAGAAACTGATGCGTGTCCGGTCGCCGCGTGTCTCAGCCGGATCGGGGATAAGATTACAAGCGGACCTCGCCTAATTTCAAGCGGCGCGGCTTTGGATCCCCGCGTTGGCGGCGGCGCCCCGCGTGTCGTCACGGCCGCCGGATGCGACGGCGGCGGCAGGTCCCACCCCGGGTGGTCGCCATTTCCAACGTCCTGTGGCTCGTCATCCTCGCTGATGTGGGCCCATGGGATCGAAACAGCTGATACGGCGGAAGATCTGCTGCCTACTCCTACGTGGCAGCTTTGCTAGTTTGGCACCGTGGACCCTGTCTAGATGTGGAAATTGTGTACCTTGCCCGCTGGTTTTGATTAGTTCTGCTCAATGTTTCATTGTGATATTCTCACAGTTTTTAGGAACGATATTCACTGATAGACTCATCGATAATTCAAGATGCACATTGATTAATGTAGAAAACTAACATGGTGGAAACAAAAAAATATATGACGCTTAGAATACATTTAGCTTAAAATGAGTTAGTTTGCTTATTCTAAACAATCGTAATTTTTAAGAACGAAAAGAGTATTATACTAACATAGTAACGTTGAATTTAGCATATGACCAAAATCATTCTTGTTTGGGGTACCTAATTGCTAATTCACTACAATCTTAACACCTATCGGTATGGCATCATCTAACGGCTCACGCATGACTGTTTAGTGTACACGGGGAGATGAAATAAACATATAGCTGCCAGCTATGGAATCAACAAGGAATGAAACGAGCGAAGACTCAGAGGTGGAAAATATAAAGAAACGGAAATGCGCCCCACAGATACTTTACAGGGTCCAGCTCCAGCACCAAATGGATCCTACCGTAAATTCCCTATAAAGTCCTTGCGCCGCGCACCAGCTGTGTGTGATCCAGCGAGGTGCAGTGGAGCGAAGGAGCGCGAAGCGCCGCCGAGACGAGAAGCGGCGGGCGTCCCCAATCCATTCGCCGCCTCCTCCATTCCTGATTCCCCCACGCCACGATACTTTTCGTCTTGTGGCGAAGTACACGAGCTCCAACGAAGAGTGAGCCAGGTATCATTTGCTCTGATAGAACGCCACACGCTAATGCTCCAATCATGGTTTTCGTTGTACTCACAATGTGTTCTGCCATTAGTTTAGACTGCGGACTCAGTTCTGATTTCTCTACCTTCATTTTTCATAAAAAAGAAAAATTTCATTGGTTTTATCCATGGCGAGCGAGGAAGCAGACAACTCCGAGCTTTCTGCAAGCTCATGGCACCAACATTTTTCTAAAGTTTTTTTTTTTCAGATAGAGGACCCTTGGAATCTCAAACGTTGTCTGTTCTCTGTTGCGCGCAGATAAAGTAACGGCCCACACCTGCGCGGAGGCGGCCGGGCGGCACTCTTTCTCCCTCCCCACAAAGCCGGGCAATGTCGGCGGCGCCAGGGCCTCGCTCTGAAGCTCCGTGCGGCTCCGCCAGCGGCGACCGTCGTAAGGCTCCTCGTGGACGGACGACGGTGAGCGCGGCGGCGTATGGCGGGGCGCTGCAGCACCGCCGCTGCTTGCGGCGGCTGCCTGTCGCTGGAGGGCGGGCGGTTTCCTCCGCGGCGCGCCGCTCCCCGCCGCCGCCCACCAGCGCGCGCGGGCCTTGCCGTGGGCTGAGCGCGCGCGCGGCGCCATGAAGGGGTGGTGGCGTCGGCGGAGGGCGTCAGTCGATGTCGAAGATACCGGGGAGCAACATTGGGCTCTACGACCCGTCGTTCGAGCGCCGACTCCCTGCGGGCGTCGGCTTCATCGCTGAGATTTCCGGCGAGCCCAACCGCAGAAACCGTGAGCAACTTTCGTGACTAAGCGCGCGGTGTTTTGAAGTTGATTCTTCCGTGCCGAAGTTTTCTGATGTTCAGCGTCGTGTCCGTGTCTGAGACTCTGAGTTGTTTTGTTTTGAGCTGCTCCTTTTGGACTGTGTAATCGACGATGCCATCGAGATGCCTCGAGAGAATGTCCCACCGTGGCGCATGCGGCTGCGAGAAGAACACCGGCGATGGTGCAGGCATCCTTGTTGCACTGCCGCATGCCTTTTTAAAAAGAGGCAAGCTTAGTTGAAGTTGTTAACGTGGGGAGGTTGAGGGATTCACTTTTGGTGTGTTATTGTGATATGGCAGGTAACCAAGGACGCCGGTTTTGAGCTTCCCCACCAGGTAGTATGCCGTAGGGATGTTCTTCACACACCAGCCGATGGAGAAGCGTCGTGAGAAAGCAAGCTTGTGTTTCCGTGAGGTTTGGTCTAGTGAAATGAGCAAGAAATAGAAAAAGAAAAATCCGATTGCAACATAGGCCATGCTCATATTCTTCTTGTATGTTTGGCTGCAGATTGCGAATTCACTGGGACATGAATGTTCTTGGGTGGCGTCGGGTTCCCACAGATAACTCGGACTTGGGCAAATCAGCGCTCGATACTGAACCAGTGATTGAACAAGTGTTTGTGTCTAAGAGCACACAATCCAAGGCTGATTTTGAGCAGCAGGTCATTTGATGAGCTATCGAATTTCAACTCCATAGATTTCAAATGTGGTAAGACACTGTTCCTTAACTTCCTTTTGCAAACTGCAACTACAGATGTACATCCTACGTAGACTCTCAATCAAGTCCATCCAGGAAGCTTTAGATCTCCAGCTTGGAGGACAAAGGATTTCTATATGTGCTCTCTATCTTCAAGGTTCTTCTTTATCACCCTATCCATTTTTTTTTCATTGGTGCAAGCTGAAACGATGAAGATCTTGAACTTTCAACTGCATCCTATCTTCTTGCACTGGTAATAATTGGCAGTCAGCAGCGATATGAAACAGAACAAACATGTTTCCCAAATTTTCACCTTGAAAATAAGGAACATGAGATGGCATATGGAATAATGTTTCTTTGTAATCCGAGTTTATTCTCGCGTCTCCTGCTTTTTCTAACCAGTTATTTTCTGAGATGCATTATTGTTATTCTTCTTCAGGACTGTGTTTACAAGGGTCAGCTGAAGCCAACTCAACTGAAGGGGTACTTTTTGCCGACTTAGGTGACCGGAGCTTCACAAGTTACTGGCTCTGGTAAATAAATACCTAGCCTCATCATCTTATTCAAATTAAAGAGAGCTAGGAAACTTCCAGTAGCAATATGTTAGGGCAAGAAATGCTTCCAGCATGCACAAGTCGAGTTGCCTCTCTTTCACTGGTCTATGCACGTGCTGTGTTAGTACTGGTTCATCAGCCTTTCGCGGAACTATTATAATATGCATTATTGTACACCACACAACCGCTGTGATTCTTTCAGGACATGTCCTTGAATTAGGTAGTGTAAGGAAAATTGTGTCACATCTGTGGCTCGTGAACTGTTTAGGGAACTAATATTTCTTTCCAGGTAGTTGCTGATAATCCATTTGAGATCGATACTGCATAATGTATATAAATGAAAAAAATATGAGCATCGGTTATGATTCAAAATTAAAAAGCACGCATGAATACAGGTACACTCAAGGTTCTCCCACAAATACCTTCCCAGCTGGGATCGCGCTCAGCCAATGCGTGTTTTGGGACATAACGGTGAGATCAATACCTTAGAGGGAA
>JACEFO010000008.1:0-46445 GCA_015342445.1 Digitaria exilis
CACATGCAAGTATGTACACAGCAACATCCAATTATTCTCACATGCAGCAACCAAGAGACTGGGAGTAAACATTTGAAACCACACAGACTGGGAGTATCATAGTAGAAATATAGAATTCATCAACTAGCAACCTCTCCTTTTCTATGCGCAAGAAACCAACGGAGCCATTTTGGTTTCAGAATCTAAGAATAAAATCTAAGAATCTAAGAAATATAGACTGGGAGTAATCTTCCTTGTGAAATCTAAGAATCCAGAACCATCCCGGACACCATTTTGGAGATCTGATTGACATAGAAAAAACATAGTAATAATGAGTAACCTTTCCAACACACATGCTAAACAACCTAAACCTAAGATGTAAGTAGTAAGTAGTAACTAACATATACACACCCAATCTCTACTGATGGTGTAGCGAAATAAGTTTATAATTGGATAATAAAATCATATATTGTAAAACAATGAAATTAAAAGGCACAAATATAGTGAGATACCTCCTTTTTGTTCATACCAACGAGGGTTTTGAGATCATCAATCTGAAAGGGAGAAAAAACAACTTCAGTGATATTTCCAAATATTTAATTTAGCTTTTTAAGCATTAAATACGAAATGCTTACATTTTTAAATGGCTCTGGCGACTCCTCTCGGAGCTCAAGGATAAGATTTGCCCTTTTCTCTCCAATACCCTGCTTATCAGCAGCAGCAGTTTACAAGACATAAGTAATAATTTCTTGTTTTTGTTCGTATGTGTGGGGTGTTTGGGGGGGGGGGGGGTATATAAAGATATTGATCTAACCTTGAGACTTCTTAACTGCTCCCTGCAATTGATATGGAAATGTGCATTATAATTTAGAAGGGGAAAGAAAGCCAAGCTAGTGATATATGATAAGGACAATACTTACTTATTAGCGCTGTTCAGAACTGTCAAGCACTCTTGAGCCAGGGATTTCTGCTTTTTCGAAAAGGAGTAAGGGTTTATTAGGAAAGATAATGATATGATACTATGATAGTGTGCAAAATGAGTAAAAGAAAAGGTAACCTTAATCCCTGTGCTGCGACCCATGAGTGACTCTTGAAGGTCTTCAGCATGCCTAAATTTCAAGTGAGCTGGAGGAGTTTTTGGTTCAGCCGAATCTATGTTAAAGGGTTGGGCACAAACCATATCTGTTTTTTGTTTCGTTATATTTATTGGCCTAGTGCTAAGAAGCTTCAATGTGTTCGATATCTCTTTTAACCGGTCGCTGATCTTTGGAGAGGATTTGGGCACTGGAGTCTTCTCAGGAAATTCATCTGAAAAGTGATGACAATTGAGAGTGGACTCATACTACAATTTCACAATTAACTTTCAGAAAAAAAAGGGTTAAGAGATGTGCTATACCACATATATCAGATGAGCATGTCAAGCCCAAGTCAGTAAATGAATTCTCTGCATGCAAATCTGAAGAGGAATGGTCCTGAGGGTCCTGGACAAGAGGGACAAGGCGCTACATGTTTATGATATTCAGATTGGGATTGGAGACACCAAAGTATCAGCTATTTGCCTATTCTTAAAAGGTACCTTTTCTTGCATGTCAACTGATGCTAGTTCTTTAATACTGCAAGGCACTATTTCTTGCATTTGAGATGACACAACATCTACAACCTTTTCTATTTCATCACATGCCTGCATGTCGCAATAGTATATGGTGATCATTGATTCAAAAATTATCAGACGCTTATGACTGGAAGGAAGCTAAAATACCTCAACTGGTGATGAGGCTTGAATTGCCATGCCAAGTGATGACTGAACCTCCTGTCGAATAAAGCAGAAATCTCCAGTATAAATATGTTCACCGATGATCAATGAAAATGTACATGGGGTTGCTAAAGTATAAAACCTCAACTTTCTCGACTACAGTTGGCACAACGCCTATCTTTTCTTCCTATATAGTTCATAAATTGCAACTTGGTGTAGTTAGGAACACAAGTGACAATTTCAACAGCCACTGGCCAACATACCACATGCATGCCAGGGCACAAAGAAGGAACCAGTTGAGATATATGTACCTTTGTTGGATTGCTATTTGGAGTGAAAAAGCTCCTGCAGAACACCAAAAACAAAAGAGAGTCAATTTTACAGCGGTAGGTTCACAAAAGGGGTTGAGACATTAAGGAGTTAAAGAACAGTATGTGTGGTACCTCACACTCTGGATAGACTTAGCTCCTGAGCGCTTCATATTCAGTGAAGAGACAGAGTTTACAGGTCTTTTTGCTGAATGCATGGTCACCTCAGACCTGCATAAAACCAAAACTAGCATTAGCTTCACATAATAACGAAAATATCAATATCAAATGCTTCCCAAATCAGAATGTGACCTCTTAGTGGCAGTGGGGGTTCGAGTCACTTTATCTGCACTGTTAATGGTTCGGATTCGACCCTGCTTTTGAGAACTTTGTTGTTGGATAATAGCGGGCAGCGATGACACTGACATCTTCTTTGTGCTCGCTGACTGGAATGCATTTGATTTTGAAAACCTTCTGGAACCCAAAGTTAAATTGTAGACTCGTTCATTGACCACTTGGCTTGAGCGAGAAGCCCAAGTAATACTAGACACTGCATCTTGGCAAGAAACTTCATCCTACAGATGGTAAAGCATACACTTAGATTACAGATAACAGCTGCTATGTATCAATTCTGACAAGTTGGATAAGTTAACATAGATAAGGGTATAACAAATAGGTATAGCTAACTTCATGCTGCAATGGGAATGCATGAAACAAATGAATCAGGGAACCATGGTATCGAAACTTTTAATGGATATATCATGTTATGAGTTAGATTAGAGGTACTAGAACATATACTTAACTAATTTAGAAATATGTCGTTGACAAATAACACGATGTTATACTCCTACATTATTGAGTCAGCTTCCATTTTAAAACATGTTTTGATAACCAACGGAAGAATAAAAAGTAGAAGCTCGCAATTGCAACCACTAAAACCTCACTGTTTATCTTAAGCACCTCAAGAACAAAGTCATACAAAATGCATATGCCAGGTATCCTTACCAAACAACATATCAACACAGCGCCACTTGTCTTGCATAAAGAATCTTGCAAAATACGAGCCACTTTATGTGTCCTATAGGATATGAAGCTCCTGTTGCTGTTCAAAGCATGTATGACATCCATTATAGCGCACATGGACTTATTATAATATGATGGTCCAAGCCCCTTTTGCTTGATATCAACATACCCTAATGAAACCAGGGAGCAGAAACTAAGTAAGTTATGCAATACAGCATATGAAATTGCCATTCATGCATAAGAAGAACAAACCTGCCAAGTCGAGAAAATTTATCTTAGCTAATGTGCATTCTCTCGAAATATAAACCACAAAGCCTTGGTCTCCTCTGGCTTGTATCTGATTTGAAGTTTTGGTGGCATGTTTTAGCTTGTAACTAGTACCACAACAAAGATCAGAAAACTCCTCCATTGACTTGATATCAACCTGAATTAAATGATTAATTTCAATTTACGTTGCAAGAGAAACTTAAACATACAACGTGGTTGAGGAAGTAACAAGACAGAAACATGAAGGTAATACAAGGCAAAATGTAAGCAACTAGGGTACCCTAGAGAGGCCCTTAAGGTGTGTCTTTCCATCAGCATCCTGCAGCACCCGGACCTCGCTGTCCTTTGGCTCTAACAGATCGAAGACGCTATCCTCAAGCACCTGATAAGAGGAAACGCTGATGGCTGCCCCGATTTCTTTGGCTCTATGGAGAATCTGCTCCATAGTCATGGTGAGGATGCCAGGATGACCCTGAGACCCCTGCATTAACATTTCAATCTTGAGCAAACTAGATTGAAGAAAACAACACAATGAAAATATGATATTTATGTAGTGAAGAGTGGACGTCTGATCTAAAACTTAACCGAAACATACCATGAGCAGGTGGGTCTTGGCGGTGGCACCACAAGTGATTATGGATGCATTTCTGTGCTCATCGCCGCAAAAGATGTTGTCCAGGTGGTGTTTGACCTCGTTGTCGAAGATGCGAGTGTAGGAATCATCCTTCAGATAGCAGTAATCGAGCTTGTACTTGCAATCCTTGCGCGGGGTCTGAACCCTGCATGCCCAATCCAGGTTCAATTTATGAGTTCAGCGGGACAGAAATAATTGGCAAGGGAAAAGATTTGTGATTAAAAAAAAAGCATCGTACCCAGCAGAAGCAGCAGGGATGGTCTCCTTGTTGATGGGGATGAAGGAGATGGAAGCCGAGGAATCGGCCGCATCGGAGACGTGTGCGGCGACACGGAAAGAGCCTTTGGATTCCCCGCCGGGGCAAATCCTGGCGACGACTCTGACGCGGGCGTCCCGGGGAGTGGGGGAATTGAGCACTCTGACGCGGGCGTTCCCGATGGCGGCTGCTGCGTCTTCCATCGCCCCTTGTCTCGTCCGGAGCAGCAGCTCTTCTCTTCCGCCCTTGTTCGACTTTGGTCGGGGATCACGACGAGGAGCCGCCGCCGCCGAGAGGAAGAGGAGCGGAGCGCTTTTCGTGGTATTCGCTAGCCGTTATTGGCAATAAGCAGTGGAGGATGAGGAGCGAGCGCTTGCCCTGCCCTGCCCTGCCTCGCTGCCATCCTTTTTGAACTGCCTGTCCAATCGAACGGGCTGCGGAGCGTGGAGGGGTCCGCATCGCATCGCGTTCGCACAGGGAATGGTGGGGCCTACCTGAACCGTGTCGAAGGAGGAGGAGGAGGAGGAGGAGCGGTTACGATCGGGGTTTTTTTTGGAAAGATTAGCGGGTTCAGCTTATTCACAAAATACTTTCATGATATCGTACAGAATCACCTGTTGTCGATTGGCTAGTGCTCCATATTATTGATAGAACACAAATAATAATCAAAATCATTACTTTCAGCAAAATTTCAAGGAGATGAACTCATTCCACTCCAGCCGTCGTATATTCTAAAAAGAATCCGGTCGTCTTATCGTAAAAATTTGTGTTCACTGTCACAGTATGCAGTACAGACGGGGCGCAACATGCTTCGTGTCCCAGCATAAGCACCTTATGGTCTGCCTGCATATGGCATTCGACTGCGTCGTCTTCCCCCACAAACAGGCGGCCCAGTTCGGCCCCATGCCAGATCGGCCCGGTTCTCCGAGGAGTACCGCAGGCTGCCAGGATCGCAGGCCACAGCCATCGGCCATCGCCGCCGCCGCCCTGTCCAGAGAGAAGGAAGGATGGGCAGCGGGATGGGCGCGTACGGCGGCGCGGTGCGGCCGGTGGAGAGCGCGGCGGGGGAGACGATGCTCCTGTGGGGGCTCGGCCAGCCCACGGCGCACCGCAACAACGCCATGGTCCGCCAGGCCGCGCACTCCTTCGAGCTCGACGCCTGCGGGCGGCGCCTCTCCCTGCTGCAGTCCCCCTCCTCCATGTCCACACCCGGGGTCACCGGGGCGGTCGTCTGGGACAGCGGCGTCGTGCTCGCCAAGTTCCTCGAGCACGCCGTCGACTCCCAGCAGCTGCTCCTCCGCGACACGCGGGCGGTCGACCTCGGATCCGGGTGCGGCCTGGTGGGCTGCGTCGCCGCGCTGCTGGGAGCCGATGTGGTCCTCACCGACCTCCCGGACCGCCTCAAGCTGCTCAGGAAGAACGTCAGCCTCAACGTCGACGACCCCCACGTCCCGGGCTCCGCTCGGGTCACGGAGCTTGTATGGGGCGATGATCCTCACCATGAATTGCTTCGGGAGCCACTGCCTGATTTCGGTGACTGACTGCTGCCAGCCTCTGATCCCCTTGTTTGTGGCTTGTACATGCCTGCTTCTGATTCATCTTCACATAATTGAATCATGTGATGATCCTTGATTCAATTCGGTCTTGTTTCAGTGCTCGGCTCAGACGTCATCTACAACGAGGAAGCGGTGGATGATCTGCTCCTCACCCTCAACCAACTCTCTGGACAACACACAACAATACTACTAGCTGGAGAGCTCCGAAACGGTAAGGCTTCTCGTTCTCCTTTTGCTTTTGGGATGGGATCCATTGACTCATTAAACCCCAAATAAATGTTTCTCTCACGACTGTACAGATGCTGTGCTGGAGTGCTTCTTGGAGGCAGCAATGGAGGACTTCCTCATTTCCTGCATCGAGCAGGACCAATGGCACCCCGAATTCCGTAGCAACCGGGTAGCCTTGTTTATCTTGGTCAAGAAATCACCTATAGTTAACACGGATTAGTCATCTACTCCTCTCCTTGCTGTAGAATGATAGAAGGCATCTGTGTTTGTCCTTCCCTATGATGTTGTGATAGCCAAGGTTATACCCCTAGCCTAGCCACACCAATACATCATTAGTTGCTTGCAACCTTATGCAACCTAGCCTGTGAAGTTTATACACAAGTTGAAATAGGCTCAATTTTGAAAACTACAGATGGACACTGTAACAATATGAGTAGTGGCAAAATCTTCAGACCGATGTTTTAGGCTGTTAGTCCATCAAAATATCGAAGTAGCATTGAGATTTTTTTCTTAGACAAGATTGTGTACAATGTAAAATGAGTCTTGAATCAAATTTGGATATTGAACTAGAAACTTATGACTGTACGAAAGACTCAATCATCCATCATATTCATTTTTGGGTTCATTTATTGTCTGCTTATACAGGATGACATAAGTGCATAGCTAGTCACTATGGTCTCCATTCCTTGTAAATATTAGCTGCATATAGAATTTCCCTCTTATTCTTACCCTTCACATCTACACTATTGTTGTAGTGTTTCAGGGGTCTTTTTCTCATCAGAAGTTACAACCAAGTTCAGATGTTTAGCAACCTAAGCTACACATGCAGCTGCCTAGCACCAATGATAAATCATCATCACCAACACACATAAATGTCATATCTTCCTTATCTTGTACAGCAACAGTTATCTTGTTTGCACCATCCTCAAGCCCACTTTCTTTCCAGCATCTTGCACGCTAATGCGAAGGAGAGGTTGAGATCATAAGGTATACAAGGATAATTTAGGAATTTCTTTAGTAGCAGTAGCCCTGTTTCTTCTCTGCACAATTCCACCCAACCACAGCCGGCTCAGAGCCGAACCCAGCGGATCAGCACTTATTTGGCAAACAAGTAATAGTGCTCTCTTACCAGTTTCCACCGCAGCTTGCACATGTTCCGGCAGAGCAACTAGGTAGTTATAATAGACTGAGCACAAGCAGTCCTCGATCTATCCAGATTAACTATATTGGAGTAGTTCCATTTAACTGCTATCAACTAGCTAGAACATTTATAACTGTAAGAAACGAAGCAAGAAGCTAAGCCTAAACACTTGTCGGTCATCAACAAGAGAATTTAAGCATACACGTTATTGGATAGATGGTAGCAAATTAAGCACGTGTAACAGTTAGCAAAGCACATGCACAGATAAGGATAAGTTCTCCAGCATCACAAATTGCTATAACATGGCTAA
Organism: Digitaria exilis; assembly: GCA_015342445.1. Taxonomy (NCBI): domain Eukaryota; kingdom Viridiplantae; phylum Streptophyta; class Magnoliopsida; order Poales; family Poaceae; genus Digitaria; species Digitaria exilis. The sequence continues at coordinate 7,456 of JACEFO010000008.1, forward strand.
TCACATCACTATGTAATCACGCTGTTCACTAATCGCAGTCACCAATAATGGCTACAGAGGAGCAAAATGAGATTAGAAGAAGGTGGGGGAACTGGTCAACTAGACTTCTTTGTCAACATGGGTAGGCAGTGTTCTTGCCTTCTTGGATACATTTTGTGGAAAGGTGTTATATTCTTCTAGAAAACTGTTTACTATCTAAGGTTATATGTCGTGCATAATTTCCATTTTCCAGTGATAACATATTCCTGTATCTGTATATGTGGAAGTTGGAACTGTTAGAGGAGTAGCTGATATGGAGCAATTGCCTTTGTTGATGTTGGATTCATTCGGTGATCCCACCGCAGCTGACTGAAATGAAATACAGCTATACATACTAGTGTATGCACTTTACAATTTGTGTGTTGCATCTGTTGTGATTTCTTGAAAGCTTGTGGATCCCCCATCAGGTAACCGGGCTACAAGTTCCTGGCTAGTAGCTGCCCAACATTCGTTGGGGTGTACAGTGTACTCATAACTCAACGATAATCGACATGCTATTAAAAAAAAAATACCAGACTTGTTCCCCGCTGTCATCTTGTTGAAGCTGCTTGACGGATAAGCCTGAGGGACTCAGCAAAGTCGTCCAAAAGCTGATGGGAGTCTGGAAACTGAGCATCATCCACCGCGAGGACAAGCTTGATGGAGTTCATATAGCTTTGGTAATGTACAGTCAGAGCCTATATATACAGAGATGACTACTCGTGAGAATCTGGAAATTATGTTAGTGTTCAGCATGGTTGATGGCTAATGATCGCTTACATGGGGATGCCCATAGACAGAGGGGGCAATGTAGACGATTGGATGGCCATAGAACTCCACCTTCTCAACAGGTCCGACCATGCTTGAGAATGACATAGTGGTATTTGTGAACATACCATAGCAGAGAGCTGCTGCTGCCTATACAAGTTTCACGTTAACATTCTAGAATAGATAAAAGATAGTCCATCTTGTCCGAATTAAAACCAAAAGAGACACCAGTTAGGATGAAATTTTGTGAGGGTAAAATAAAGTTACAGCGATCAGAGCCTTGTCATGTGACCCTGCCGATTTATAGTTCATGGCAAGGCTGTAAATTGTGTGCTTGCCTTCTTGGAAGAAAATATGGATTATAATGCTTGTTGATCTGTTCGTCTAAACGATGGGTTTAAACAATCATAATGATTGGTTTCTACTGTACTGTGAAAATTAATTGCATCACATCACTAAAACCTCACGAGCTTACAAAGCAAAACAAAACAATGATCAGACCAAACACGTTGATGTATGAGTAGGAACCATACCTTCATGCCGAAAAGTTTGACTATCAGGTTCCCGCTCCAGTATGTGAAAACTGCTTCTAGAGACGTCTTTTTCCTTTCAGCTGTTCTTTTTCCTTGCCGGATGTATTCAAGAGGATCATCGTGCATGGTTATATGGAAAGGTAGTAGGATGTAACCAATCAGATTTCCCCATTTTGCAGCATTGTGCTTGCTAGAATTCATCATTTCTGTCAATGCCTGCCCAAACCAAAATCAAACTGTGAATTCAGACCAAATTATCCAAAAAAGGAGCAGTACAAAAAAAAATTCAGATCAAAGAAATGAAAATAAGTACATGCAAGCCAGGTGCTTTTCTGATGTTAACCAAAAGAGCTGATCGCACGCAAATGTTCTTCTGTGATTTTTTCCTCTCGTTGTTGGTATCACCTGATGAAGTTGAAGAAATGTTAGATACCAATCATGTGTAGCATGACTGCTGTGCATGGAATTTCAAGTTTTACACTCACTGGTTTTCCGGAAATAATACCGCGACAATCCTGCATTAGTCACTCCAATCAGTACATCGTTGACAGTCTGCAAAAAAACCACCAGAAGTACCATTTCGTTCAATCCTTCAGAAGCCTTGCACACTTGATGCCACTCTTCTATATAGGAGCAGCAAACACACACACACACACACACACACAGAGAGAAGAGAGAGAGAGAGAGAGAGAGAGGCTCTTACACATTTCATGGCATCCTTGACGAACTTGACGTCATCGAGGCTGAGCGTGCGGTGCACGAAGCGCTTGCGGCGGAACTCGACGCCCTCGGACGCGGCCATGAACGGCGTGCGCGGGTCGCGCAGGAACAACGCCGTGGCCGTGAATCGCGCGACGTCCACCAGCGTGTGCCACGCGAGCACGGCGTACGACCACGCCCACAGCAGGAGCGCCACGGGCCCCGCCGAGAGCGGCGGCCGCGGCCGCGCGTGGACGGGCCCCGCACGGCGCGGCGCGGGCGGGAGCTCCGGCAGCCGCGCCGGGTCCGCGGCGCTGCGGGTGCAGGCGATGAGGAGCGAGAGCAGCGAGACGCCGTCGCCGAGGGAGTGGTGCATGCGGAGGACGGCGGTGGAGGCCGTCTCGGAGGTCGGGAAGTCGAGGAGGTGGAGCTCCCAGAGCGGGCGGGAGTGGTCCATGGGCGCCGTGGACAGCCGTGACAGGTAGTCCTCCACGGCCCGGTCGGGATTGGCCGACGTGGCGGTGGGGTCCAGGCGGGGGATGATGACGTGGTCGTCCAGGTTCACCGTGGTCCGCACCCACCGCGGCTTGGCGTGCCTTTTGACATCGTCCTTCACCTGCAAAGACGAGAACATGTGTTGGACGCAAAATCTCTTCAGATATGTGATCGAGCATTCAACACGCATATTTGCATTTCATATATGTGCTGCGTGTTGAATAAACTCACTCCACACCTTTTGGGAGATTTTCAATCAACTGTCCTCCCGCCCTACCCTATTAATTTGCACCAAATCTTTGGTACCAACCACCCGTCCACCCCATAAGTAGCGATTTGGACGTTCAGACAATCAGACACGTCCTACACAAACGAGTACCATATGCATCACAGTGTTTGCTGTACTAAACTAGCCCCGACAGACATGAAGCTCCCTTCGCTCATGTTAATAGCTCTCATCCACGCGTGACCCGTGCCTTGCGCGCAGCGGACATCACGGCGCCGTACCAGGCGAGGACCGGCAGAACTCAAGGTGCTCGCGAATTGCACCGGCACAAGTTAAAACCAAAAAAGGAATGTCTAACAAAAACGAGAGGACGTGCGGCCTCGTGTCCGAAGTCAATGGCGTGGGCTGACTGGGTTCTATCGTTTTCCATCTGTGATGACGGGTGACGGCTGGGTTTTCGCCTTTGTTATTTGGGAGGGCGGAATCAAGATGAACACTGACAAAGGGCGAGCCGCGGGCAAGGAGAAGACCACGGGAGGTGCGCGTGCGATGCGATGTGAGCAGAGAAGAGCAGGGACGGGAGCAGTGGGCTTACCTGGAGGCTGCAGAAGCGCGGGTGGCGGGCCAAGGTGGCCTCCAGCCCAACGCGCATCGCCGGCGACGTCCACCGCCGAGCCCAGCCCGATCACGGCCACGATGTAGCAGTTGAAGTGCGTCTCCCGGAACAGCCGCCCCGCCGGGCTCATCGGCTCGCCCGCCTCCAGCTCCACCTCCACCTCCAGCTCCCTCCCCTTCGCCGCCGCCTCCGGCTGCTCCTCCATCGCCGGCGCGGACGCCATCGAGATCGAGCCCGCCGCTTCCCGCTCGCCTTCCTCCCTCGCCCCTTGCCCTGGCATGTGTCTGCGGGGGCCCTCTCGCGAGGCAGCGCCGTCGGCGCCTGGTCGCGACGTGTCTACAGAGATGGGCCGCTTCCGCAGAGTGGACGGGGCGGGAGGATGATCGGCCATCACGCCAGGATTGGCGTACGGGCCGCGGCGTTTTTTGTGGACGCGGGGCGAGCCCAGGCGCGGCGGCGACAGCGACGGCAGCGTTTCTGGGCGCTTCCGGACTCCGGGAAGCCGGGCTCTCGTCTGGGTCCGCGATGGCGAGTCGACCACTTGCAGCGCTGCAGTTGCGCGGCCTCGGCCTCGCGGTGGCGGGGCGGGCCAGCGGGCGAGACGGCTTTTATTGCAGGGAAAACGCAAGGGTTTCGCGAGAGAGCACGGGCGACCGACCGGGCTGGCAGGTTTGTGGAGTTTTTCATATGCGCGATCACGGATTCACCGGTTCGTTCAAAGGTGTCAAAAGGGGTATCATTTGGCGGATGATAAAATAAAGGCTACACATCAACTTTAAGGCTGCGCTATGGCCTCCCACGCCCATGTGCCTGCTCCTCCCCTGCCTCCGCCCCCGCAACAGCAGCCCAGCTCGCCGGCGTCGCCCCCGCCGCCGGCGACCACCGACCGTCCCAGCACCTCTCACCAGACGCCCACCACCCCCCCCGAGCCGACGCCTCAGCCCCTCACTGGACCTCGACCAGGTAGACTACTCCTTCACGCCAAGCCCCATCAGCGCCGGACCCAAGCCAGAAGAGGTTGCCAAGCAGCTCGACTACAAGGCGGCGCTGCTTTCCACGCCGCCGCCTCTTCAATGCGCACCTCGGAGACCATTCACCGCTGCAGAGAAAGGTAAATGCAAGACCTCAACCCCCACCTACCCGAGCAAGCCCAGGCTGCGCTCCGTGCTAGTCATACCGGAACGGAGCCATGGGAGCGGCGCCTTTCCTCACCGGTCCGCACGCCCTTCCGCTCCGGTGAAAGCTTGGAGGCCGGTGCTCAAGCAGTCCACCAAAGAAGGCCTTCCTGACCGTGACAGCCAAGGTTGGGAGGAGGTCCGCCGCAAGCACCGCCGGGTGAAGGAAAGTGTCCCGCAGCCGATGCAGCGCCGGCCGGTGCATGCTCGTCTTGGGCCTGCACCCCAACAACGACCCTCCGTTTTCCTGCGCCTTGGACAGTCCATCCCAGACCTCTTCAAAAGGCAAGCAGCCGGCCGTTGCTTCAAGTGCCTTGCTTCAGACCACCGCGTCGCCGCTTGCCGGGATCCACCGCGTTGCCTCCTCTGCCTCCGTTCCGGCCACCGCGCGCGCCATTGCCGTGCTCCACCCAACTCAACCACCGCCCGAGCCACTTCGCCGCCGCCGCCAACTTCCACCTCCGACTTCCCCCCACTGCCGACCATGCCGTCGCACCGCTCCTTCTCCACTGGCCACCACTCCAGGCGGCCTGAACGTGTGGTCGCTTGTGCGGCCTACACGCCTGCCATGGTCGCCGCCGAGGAGAGGTACAGCCGCTGTGCCGCCGTCGGTGTTTACGTCAGCGACAGCGGGTACACCTCCGCCTCCACGGATGCTGTTCGCGCCGCCATCGAGGAGCAGCTCCTGATCCCCGGCAGTGACACGGAGCTCTCCCTGTTCCCGCCTGCCGGCTTCCTCGTCCTCTTCTCCGACAGTTGCTTCAGGGACCACGCCATGGACTGCCACAATGGCATCGACCTCGGCGGGCCGAGGCTTTTCTTCCGTCCCTGGACGCGCATGGTCAACGCCTCGGCTGCCTCCCTGATGTTCAAGATGCGCGTGTGCATTGAGGGTGTCCCCCCTCACGCTCGGCAGCCAGAGACCCTGAGGTCTCTGTTCCACCCCGACACGCTGATCGAGTGCATCGATGCGCCGCTCTCAGACCAGGAGATGGCGTGCTGCTGTGTGAAGCTCTGGACGAGCAACCCCCACGGTTTCGCCCTGGAGGGCGCCCTCCGCCTCGAAGAGTCGCTGCAGCACGGCCAACGCCGTCGGTCCTGGGACGGACCGGCGAACTTGCTCGGCTTCGAGGTCATGCTCCACCTCGACTACTTCCTCGACTACTCCCCTCCGACCACGCCAGATGCTGCATGGCCCAAGCGTGCAAACTTCGACTGGTCGTTGGGGATTCGCGACGACCACTGCGCGCCAACACTTCTGAGATCCGTCCGCGACCGCCTCGGCCCAAGCGGTCGAGACCGGTCCCCCCCCGCTGGGGACTGGTGATGGCGGCCGGGACACTCGTCGCCGGCGTTCGTCGACACGGAACGGAACGGGACCGACGCGGCAGGACGGGGCTTCCTCCTCACGCGACTGCGTTGCCTTCGTCAACACGCCATACCACTACGGCCACGCCACGACGGAGCTGCTGCCTGGCGCATGGGTCCAAACCGTGCCGGCGCCAAGCGCATGGGTCCAAACCATGCCAGCAACAGCTTTCGGCGCCCCTGCGACGCGTGCCCGACAACCTTCACCTCTTCTTGCTGACGCAGGTTTGCAGCCTTTTATGGTTCCAGTTTGCCCATCCCTGCAAGGGCGACACATGGTGATCTACATGTTTTGTGCAATGCCTCGCCGACCGCCAGCCCAATGATGGGGGATCTCCACCTGCCTGCACCGACAAACGGGGTGGCGGCCTCAGCCCAAGTGGAGCGGGCTCTTTTGCCGGCCCAGCCACATGGCGCTGTTGGGGATCCATGGGCCGCCCCCCCGGCCTACCACGACGACAACCCCTTCGGCCCGCTGTGTGTGGAGGAGGCCGAACAGGTCCTCAACGCGCACGGTGACCCCCCAGCTGGGGGCGAGGCCGACATTGCCTCCCCGCCGCTTCTCGATACAGACGCCGAGGACACCACCCTCCCGCCGGGCCTGCTCGACTCTCCTCCCAGTGACCACCCCGACGCCGACGCGGACGGCGATGCCGAGCGGGCTCCATCGCCGGCCCAGCGTTTCCTCGACACGATGACAGCACCGCCCCCCGCGCCGGCTCTCCCGCATCCACCGGTCACGCCGGCCACGCTGGCCACGCCGGTCCCTGCCAACGCTGAAGCAGTGGCGCCCACCCCACAGTGCCGCTTCAGCGAGCGCCAGCGTCAGCGCCTCGCCGACACACCCTGCACCAAGACCGCGACAGAACGTGCGGTCGAGGTTCAGTTCAAGTGGATGGGCCTCAACGACGACCGTGTCAACCCCAATGCTGAGAAGAAGAAGCACTGCCTCAGCAAATACACAGGCAACGACAAGTTGAAGGCACAGGCTGCACTCGACGACCTGTTCGCAGACAAGGCGGGCACCATCTCCAACTGATTGGAGATATTTCAATCTGTTGATCACAGTGTTTTCCAATGTTATGCTTCCATCTAGTTATTGCTGGTCTGTTGCTTGCATGTGTGGTTTCGGTAGGAAGAAGGCTTGGGGGCTGTCTGTCTGGTCCTGTTCTAGTGTGTCCTTCCACTCAGTGTTTGGCTTCAAGTTCATTGTTCCCTCTGGTGCTGCATTTAATCAATGATTAGTGACAAGAATTGTACTATTTTCAACTGGAATGTACGAGGCCTCAATTCCCCTGCTAGACGACAGGTTGTCCGGGATTTAGTCAATGACCACCATGGCACTATTGTCTGTTTACAAGAGACCAAATTATCTTTGGTGGATGATGCTGTGGTATGCTCCATGTTAGGCCAACAATTCTTAAGCAATTATGCGGCAGTGCTGGCTGATGGTGTCCGGGGTGGAGTATTGTTGGCTTTTTCGCAAGATCACTATGAAATGCAAAATGTGGATGTCCGCCAATACACGGTGTCAGCGACCATTCGTCAGAAGGCTGATAATGGCACTTGGACTGTCACAGGAGTGTACGGGCCACAGAGCGACAATGACAAACTGCAGTTTCTTGAGGAGATCAGGGCAGTGAAGCAACAGGCTCTGGACAGCTGGGTAATCCTGGGTGACTTCAATTTGATCTACAGGGCTTGTGACAAGAAGAACAGCCGCCTCAACCATCGGTTAATGAACAGATTCAGATTGGTGCTAGATGAATTGGAACTCAAGGAACTACACCTGCATGGCCGCCAATTTACATGGACTAGTGAGACAGATAATCCAACACTAACAAAGATTGATCATGTCTTCTGTACGCGAGACTGGGAGATGGCTCATATAGACTGTTATCTCCAAGCCATTGGCACCTCTGTATCTGACCACTGCCCCATGGTCCTGACATGCGCACCATTCCACAGGCACTACAAGGGATTCCGCTTTGAGTCTTTTTGGCTCCACCAGCCTGGGTTCCTAGATTTGGTCAAGGCAACATGGGATCAGCCGGTATACTCTAGCAACAAGGCAGGATTACTTCACATCAAGCTGGCACGGCTGGGAAAACAATTGCGGGCTTGGAGCAAGCACCGTGTTGAGGAGCTGAAGCAACAGGCGGAGCTGGCAGAGCGGATTGTGATGCAGCTGGACCAGATACAAGACCAACGGCAACTCACGGAGGATGAGCTCTTCCTTCGCCGCCTGGCGAAGAATAGAATTCTTGGGCTGGCTTCCCTGAGAAGGACCAAACTCAGGCAAAGATCACGGCTGACAACAATACGGGTGGGGGATGCCAACACACGTCTTTTCCATCTTCGAGCCAATGGACGACGCAGGAAAAACCATATCCCAGCGCTGAACCACTCGGGGGTCACCCACACCGGCCATGAGCAGAAGGCGGCAGCATTATATCAGCACTACACTAGCCAGTTGGGCAATTGCACTACACGGGACCAAACTTTGAACTGGGACCTTCTGGACATCCAACGTCATGATTTGGGGAGCCTAGATGTAGATGTTACCATGGAAGAAATTAAAGCAGCAGTCATGCAAGCACCATCTGAGAAGGCACCAGGACCGGATGGTTACATCGGGGCTTTTTTCAAGGTAGCATGGGACATCATCAAGCATGATCTAGTGGCAGCAATACAGCAAATTTTTGACCGGAGATCAGCGTGTTGGAACCTTCTCAACTCGGCAAACATAGCACTGCTACCAAAGAAGGAAGGGGCGACTGCAATCAGTGACTACCGGCCAATAAGCTTAATGCACAGCGTGGCAAAAGTCCTGGGGAAAGTTCTGGCCAACCGGTTAGCGCCACACCTAGATGGACTGGTTTCTCATTGTCAGAGTGCATTCATCAAAGGGCGATGCATCCAAGATAGTTTTCAGTTTGTGCATGGAGCTGTACAGCATTTCCACAACTCAAAAACACCGATGCTGTTGCTCAAGCTGGATATTGCAAAGGCCTTCGACAGTGTACGATGGGAATACCTACTGGAGGTCATGGATCGGCTTGGCTTCGGACAACGTTGGCGGGACATAATTGCACTTACATGGGCAACTACAACATCCCGCATCCTTCTCAACGGAGAGCCAGGCACACCAATCCAACACCGTCGGGGATTACGACAGGGCGACCCACTCTCGCCAATGCTGTTCATCTTGGCCATGGACCCCTTACAGCAACTTCTCCACCAAGCAACAAGGGAAGGATTACTCACGCCCATTGGCGCCAGCCCAATCAAAATGCGCACCAGCCTCTACGCCGATGATGCAGCCCTGTTTGTGCGGCCAATTGCAGCTGACATTGCCAATCTTCAACAGATCCTGCAACATTTTGGGGAGGCGACAGGACTGTGTACCAATTTCCAAAAATCAGAGGTGTTCCCAATTCGATGCGAGGGTATTGATGTGCCTTCTATTCTTGGTGGCCTGCCGGCCAAGCAGGGGCAACTACCGTGCACCTACCTCGGCCTGCCGTTGCGCATCGGTCGACTGCATCGGAGTGACGAGCAAGCCATCGTCGATAGGGTCGCGGCCAGGCTACCCGGCTGGAAGGGGAGACTGCTGACCAAGGCAGGGCGCCTCACACTGGTAAAGGTCGTCCTCTCTTCAATCCCCACCTATTACATGACTGTTTTTCGCCTTTCTAAATGGGCGATCAAACGCATCGACAAAATACGGCGGAATTTTCTTTGGAAAGGCTCTGAGGAAGCAAGGGGAGGACACTGTCTGGTTAATTGGAGGCGGGTTCAACGGCCCAAGCAGCTCGGTGGTCTTGCAATCCATGAACTCACTGCTTTCAACCGTGCTCTCCGCATTCGATGGTAGTGGCTGAAATGGAAAGACATCAATAAGCCATGGTCCGAGCTGCCAATCCGACACACACCAGCAGAGGTTGAATTATTCAGGACATGTACCTCTATTTCACTTGGCAACGGACAGCGAGCTACCTTCTGGCACGACCGTTGGTTGAACGGGGTCAGCCCAATGCAGATCGCGCCAGCCCTGCATAAACTTGCCTGGAGGAAGAACGAGTCCGTTGCCACTGCCCTCACCAATGGCCAGTGGAAGCGAGGACTACGACTCCTGTCCACCACAGAGGAGGTTAACCAGTATATAGAGCTTTGGAGTCTACTGCAAGAAGTACAACTTGGTGAACAACCGAACGACATATCGTGGAGATTCTCAGCTAATGGCACCTACTCATCAAGCTCAGCATATAGAATTCAGTTTGTTGCTGCTTTCCCTGACCATGACTGGCAGAGATTATGGAAAATCAAAGCGGAAAACAAATGCAAGTTCTTTGGATGGTTGATCCTACAAAACAAGCTGTGGACTGCTGATCGTATACTCAAGAATGGAGGCCAAGCCAATGCAATTTGTACCTTGTGCCGATCCACGCCTGAATCGGCAGTGCACATGATGGCTGGTTGCTCTTACTCCATACAGGTCTGGACCTCCTCTGCTTCCATGGGAATCATCCTGCAGCAATTACCGCAAACAAGCTACAGAAGCCTCAAACGATGGTGGACAGCCATGATTGGAGACACTGGAACACAGGCATCTCAGCAGCGAGAGCAGATAGTCACCTACATCGCCTGGAATATTTGGAAGGAACGTTGCCGCCGGGTGTTCGACAACAAGGCAATGAATCCATCACAGCTAGTGCTCCTCATCAAGCAAGACATTCAAAATTGGCGCACGGCGAATGATTTTTGGGAGGAGTAGCATACACTTTTTTCTTCTACTTGGTGTATTTTTTGTTTTCATCATTTTGGCTTAGGCATGTCTTCTTGTACTTTTAGACTCTATGCTCTCGATCTAAAATGAAAGGCAGAGCACCTGCCATTACGCTCAAAAAAAATAAAAATAAAATAAAGGCTGATTGATTTGACTGGACATATGATTCGCTGTCGACGGACAATCAACGGAAGACTACTGTGTGCATTTTTTTTAAAAAAAAAAGATAGCAGGAGCACTGCTCTGTCATATAAGAAGGAAAAACATTCATCCATAACGCGCCGAAGAGAACACCACCAACACAAACAGACCCAGATAAGACAACACAAGCTACACCACCAACACCACCTGGGAGAGGAGCTGAAAGCAAACCACCCGAAAATGCGCCGTCGTCACCAACGATGCGCCACGCCAAAAGTCGTGGCCCGCTACAAGCCCGAGTGGCTACTTGAGCTCCTCCACCATAGGACTATCACCAGTAAACCGCACACACAAGATCTTCGATTCCCTTGCTCTTGCGTTGCTTTAGTCGAACACTCTCGTCGCATCACCATTGAAGAACACTGATCCCGACCACTCTGCGTGGGGGGCCTCGCCTCACCCACCGCCTCACTCCTGTATCAAGACTCAGATATCTGAAACCGCTCTAAAAGAGTCACCTCCGCCCAGCCGTAAAAAAGATCACCAATGCATCTTGCACGCCAGCTAAAGACATCTAGCACCCATAGACCCTCTGCACCTCCGCCAACCCATTGACCATGCACAACACCTCCTCCACCACCACCAACACGTCCAACCAACACATCCAACCGGCAACCTTGTCCTCCCCCAATCGGCAATACAACCACAAGCCAAGTCGGGTCTCGAATACGACGCCTTCAAAAAGGGTGCGATGCCAAGATGACGCTGCCATCGCATGTCCAACATAGACAAGGTTTTCACCCCGAGACACCCCGCGCAACGAACATGTAGACTTCAAAATGGTATCCTCAACAGGGAAAATGACGCCCGAGGGCGCCACCACCATCGCCACCGGCAAGAGCACCGGCAGAAGCTTTCACCCGGAGTATCCACAAACCCCGCTGAATATGCACAGCCACGCTCCTCATCACCTCCGTGAAGCCAGCGCCGAGAGGATGGCCACAGCACAGCTCGCAACGCCACCTTGGAGCCACGAACGTGGGCAGACCACCCCAGCCCCACCACCACGGTAGCGCCACACAGAACAACACCGCCGGTTGTGTTCAGATTGGAAGTAAATGGTACTTTTTCGAGCGTGTTCTGGTGGGATGAATAGAAAAAACTCATTGGAAAAGTATTTTTTCCCGAATCTGAACCATGCCACTGCTGCCGCCGTGCCTGCAACAGGCCGCACAGCCGACGTCGCGGGTCGGGCACCGCGGGCCGCAGGCCGTTGCAGATGCCGCCCCCGCCGGGGCCGGAGCAGCCAGCCTGCGGGCCCATAGGCCGCCGCTGAGGACGAGGCCGGCCACCGCCGGAAAATGCCCAGACCGGCCAGAGCAACGTGGATCCGGGCCTCCAGTGCGTGGATCCGGTCACCACTGGACGGATCTGGCCGCCTGCCATGGCCAAGCCACCAGGAGGATGAAGACCCGGGGTTGAGTGGAAGGAGAGAAGGATGGGGAAAGGGGGAGGGTGAGAAGGAAGACGAAGGGGCTCCGCCGCCACCCTCCTCACTGCTCGTCGGGCTTCCGTCGGCAGCTCCGGTGGCGGCGGAGGCAGAAAGGGCGGCGGCGAGGTAGGGTTACGCGGGGTCGCGCGTGCCGCCCGTGTCGCCCAGACGGACGACGCGGGGGCCTTTCCCGTTCAGTGTGCATTTTGATCCGGCTCCTCTCTTTCTATATATATATTTTTTTCTTTCTGAAACGAATCATTTTGAAGTGCGGTTTTACAACCAATACAAAATAATACCGACCGGTTGAACTACAACGTCAACACTCGTCTCATCACACCAGTATACCACTCACAAATGGATTTTAGCAATGGCCACGTCGTGCCCATGCCGTGCTCCTGGAATTTATAGCCATGACCACGTAACACGGTGGGGCATAGGAAGGCAACGCATCTGTGTTGTCTTCTTTGTTGCCACTGCATTGCCTCTACTCTCTACTCGTCATTTAATTATGCTTGGAGACACCGGCGAGTTCGTTAGGTGACACGGTTAGAAAGGGCCATCGAGCCAGCCAGCCATTGACCACCGTACCGGGTTAGTTGTTGGCTACTTGGCTCACGGTTTTCACATCACGATGTTTCGGCGACCGTATAAAAAAGTTCTGGAGCATGCCCGTCTTTCTAGAGACCAGAAATGGAATGGTTTGAAAATGCTCCGTCTTGGAGGTGTTATTAGAGGATGTTTGATACATGGAGCGAGAGCAAAAAAAAAAAATGCCAACCACAATTTGAAGTCAAAAGATTTGTGCCATCTCTTTTTTTTTCATTTGCCCTTTTACCAAGAGAGTGTTTACAAACAAATGATGAAAAAATGGTAAAATAGATGTCATTTACTCATGGATCCAAATAGCCCCTTTCAGGTATGGACAGATTTGTCTCAACACTTCATCAGAAGTTTTGAAGAAAAGCCTGATCTTCAGACTGACGATGGATGTTCATGCTCTTGGCCCAGGGCTGTGGATAGGCCATGGGCCAGATAGGTTCTCGTAAGAACACACAGCTGGCCCAACCGTCTCCATGCGTTAAGGCCCGATATTCCTAGGTGGGCCAGATGCAAAACTGAACCAGCTCACGCCGGCAAATGTCTTCGGCACGTCCGCGCACGACGTACACGACGAAATCTCAGGCCGCGCGTTGCTACGGGCTGCCCGAAAAACAGCCTGACTGGCTGGCACGTGGAACGAGCCAGAGTAGTAACTGCGCTCCAAAAGAGAGCAAAACGTGAACTGAGACTGGCTCAGTTGCCAAGGGTCTTTTTTTTGGAAACTGTCCACTCGGGTTTGAGTCTTCGACTCGGTACGGGTGTCATATTTTTCTGGATTTATTTCAGGATTAACCGGCATTGTTCTTTCAGTGGTAGGCGACGTCCCCGTCGATTGCGAGGCGCCTGTGGTGGATTAACCGGCATTGTTCTTTCAGTGGTAGGCGACGTCCCTGTCGATTGCGAGGCGCCTGTGGTGACTTCGTCAGTATCAAGATTAGCCGACTCAGTCTCTTGGAGGTGCTCATAGGGGTAGGGATGCGTATATGTATTCATAGGGGTGAGTGTGTGAGCGTATTCGATTGTACTGTCATTTAAAAAAAAAAAGAGCAAAACTGCAAAAGGCACGGTGGAACTCCATGGATCGATCCCAATCCCATCAAACGGCTAGAAAGAAGCGACGCTTGTTTCAAATTTGAAAAACGCGGAGCAACGGTGGGAAGCGACCCCACGCCGGCGGCCGTCTCCTCGTCGACGGTGACCACCCACCCGTGTCTCTGTCCCCAGCAGCACGCGCACCAGCAAGCTGAGCTGAGCTGAGTGTTTCCTTCCACCGCCGCCGTGACAGGCCACCGCGCTGCGGTTTGAACGGGCCGCGTGCCTGGTTAACCGGATGGTCATGTCCGCCGACCCGCGGACAAGTGAACATTGGTTACGCATAGTTTGCTAGGAATTTGTAGTATGACAGGTCGTCGTGACAGACAAAAGGTCACGACTCACGGGTATGCAAGTGCTGACTATTTATAGTGTTTAATACTTGAAAACCGTCTAACGTTTTTAGCGTGGTTAAACCAAGGAGTTGCTCAGTGTTGCGTGGCGCAAGTGCGTGACACATGCTTGGTGCGGCGAATGGTTTGCAGCTGTCCTGGAGCCCGGGCAAAAACACCGCCAACAGCTCGTTCGGCTGTACTGTAGCCCGGGCTGCAGCTGATATGTAGTAGCATAGCTAGTGATTTAAATCCTAACTATTTACTTCAAATTATTAGTCATTTTAGGTGACATTTTAAGTTTCTAAATTTATGTCATTTTCTATAAATCTAGACATATACTTGTCTAAATTCATAACATCTTCAATAAAACTAGTTAAAACCCAGGGTGACTAATAATTTAAAACGAAGAAAGTACGTGACAACAAATAGCTCGTTTGCGCAGGCTACATCTGCTTTACTGTAGCAATGTAATAACTAGCAGCTGCAGCTACAACAATACCAGCCAAACGATGTGAAAGAAAAAATCATGAACAATTCATGTATGATGTATTGGAGAATAACAGCAATAAATAGCAGATGAGTCGTTTTCACTCAAAATTACACACTAGAAGAGCAATTCAAATAAATTGGGTTGTGTGAAAGGGACATCATCGATGTTTTTTTTTTACTAATTCCTTGAATTTTGGTAAAAGAATGACCTAAGTTGTTTGTTTTGCTATTCGAGATATACAATCTAGTGATGAAACACACTAATTGCTTATATTTACTTTAGGTTTTAAAAACTAGCAATGATATCTTTTTAACAGTAGACGTTCGTCAATGGCGACATATATGTAAATTGTGATGATCTCAGCCCCGCGAAGATATCTGTAACTATATTTTGGAAAAAAAAATATCACAGTCGCTGAGTCACCGAGCTTTTTGCTACAGTGAAAATGTTAAGCGCAAATCCACTTTTGATGAACCCAATTACTAAGGCTGTCTCCAACAGCCGACGCAACCCAAACCCAAAAATGCGTCGGCACAGTGCGTTTAGGTTGCAAAAGCAGCCTCCAACGGAGGACGCAAACGTCTGACCCATTTTGGGTAGCGTTCGACGGAGGACCCTTCTTTGCGTCGCCTCCGCACGCGGAACGCATCCTGCGCGCCAATCCCCAGCCTCCCGCTGCTCCCTCCGTGTCGGGTACCTGTAAAAGGGGTACCCTAACATTGGGCCCAGAACTACTCAGTAACAAGGCCCACAAACGAAGCTGGCCTGACTCCGTAGCCCAGCAAAGGCCCATCACGACAAACTTCACCTCGGAGCTCGCCCCGCTTGAAAGCCCTCGAGCGGGGATGTCCGTGACGATCTAACCCCGCCAGGCTCGAGGGGGACGTTCACCCTCGAGCTCGCGTTTCCGCCACGTTCGAGGCCCGGCGGCCAGGCTCGAGAGAGACGTTCACCCTCGAGCGGGCGTTTTCCGTCACGTTCGAGGCTCGGCAAGCTCGAGCTTGCCGGCCAAGATCGAGCCTGCCACACCGGGAACAGCGCCCGGGATTCTGCGACCATCATCACCCATCATAAATGACTCCTCTGCGGTCAAAAAGAAGGATTCACTGCACCACGCCACCGCCCACACTGCGGAGAAGACATCGGTCAAATCCACCTGGCGCGGTGGATTCTGATCTGACAATGCACAGGTCGGTCCTGGCAGTGATACTGTGCCAACCACTCCTTTGACTTTGCTTGCCTCGGATGCGCTACCAACCTCGAAGGCGACCCTCGAAGGAGACTGCGGAGGCTCGATCCGGACGCCGTGCTCAAGTTGCCATCCTCGAAGTCCTGAGCTGTCATGAGAAGAACATCACGTCAACCACTGCTATGTCGTCAGCCGGAGTTGGAAGGCGCGATTCCCGCTAGCATTGTGCGCGGCATGGGCAGCACAGTGCACTTAGCAGCGTCAGCACCACGACACATGTACTCACGCCCTCCCCTTAGGTCTATAAAAGGGGAAGGAAAGCCCATGCAAAGGGCAGGCGGAAGCAAAGGAACACACACACACACCCGAAAATACTTAGCTAACAACACCTAGACCTCAGAGACTTAGGAGTTCATCTCCTTCTCCCACCTTGCTTGTAACCCCCTACTACGAGCAACACGAAACCGGTGCTCCGCACCACTGCTGGACGTACGGCCCCGTGGCCGGAACCAGGATAAAAACTCCCGTCTCTCCACCCGCCATCGGGGCAACGAGTGGTTAGCATCGCAATCACTTGTTTGTGCCGGTGTGACCAAATCAGGCACCGACAGTTGGCGCGCCAGGTAGGGGACCAGCGTTGCGCAACTCTCGTTCCATTTCCGATGGCGAGCTTCAACCAAAGACGGCCTCCGCTGGGCGAAAGCAATCTGCTCCCAGTGGGGCAGGAGATCTGGCTCGGGAGCTTGCGATTCCAGGCATGTGGTGATGATTACCACCTGCGCATCCTCCAAGAGGAACCAAGCAACCAGCCGGAGCCTCCTCAACCACCACCGGCGGCACCACGACGACGGAGTCGCCCCGGACCTCGCACACGACGAGCACGCGCTGCGAGGCACGCCGCCGACGCCAGCATCCCTCCTCCCGCGAGGGATGGGGAGATCCTACGATCAGGGTCATGGGAAAGGGTTGCTCCCTTCCTCCCGGACCCATTTCTGCACCACGTGCTACGACAGCAAGTCCCTATCCCTACGGGCTCTGCGGCCCCACGGCTGCGTACACCTCGTTCATCCGCACCACCATGGGTGCGTATGATGGCCAGCCAGGCTGTCATCCGACCTCGGAGCGTAACCTCGTTGCCCTGACGCCCGACGATTCCCACACGGAGTCGAAGGATGGATATGCCTTTGGGCATGAGCACCCCGGTTGGGACTACTCGAGTCTCCGCGACCCAGAGGCCTTGCCTTTCTGGCCTTCCAAACAGCGGCGGATTATTGCTTCGGCTATTCTGATGATGAGTATGATCCAACCAGGGAGTGTTTCGTTATCAGCGATGGGCGGGTCAGCGAAGGATCGACATCGGACGACGACGGCGAAGATGACGACCAAGGAGGCAACGACGGCGCAGATCCGGTAGGCGCGCAGCCACCGGACCCATCGGACCACTTGCCTTCCGAGGACGAGTGGTATCCACGCCGCCGGCCACGAGTTGCTCGCCCCCACGACTTAGGAGGCGGCGACGTCTCACCACCAGCGCACTCCGACCACGAGCCGCCCAAACAAGGCCACAAACGGAGCACGAACGCGCGGTGCGCAGGACGGGTAGCTCAGGCCCGCATCCTCGCCGAGGACAGGGATGGCGACCTCGCTCCCAGGACGAGCCAAAAGCTCATCGCAGCAGCCGCGCTACTCCGAGCCATGCCGGAGTCAGCTACCCCCGAGGGGCGGAGCTGCATCTCGAGGCCCAAAAGCTGGTTGAGAACGCCGCACGATAGCAGGCCGAGAGCTCAGCTTCTCGTCTTCGGCGCTCCTCGGCCTCGAAGGGCGAACGAGGAGGGGAGTCATCGGTGCGCTCACCCCGGCCGAACGACAGGGCACGAGCTCAGTCCCGGGGCGACTCCCACCGGGACGTTGCGCGACGCCACACTGATGAACCACGCGTACCCGAAGCAGAGCCACTTCCCGCACGGGCGCCCGCAAGGTCGCGCCTCCGGGACACCCGAGGCACGATCAACGATGGCGATGCCCGCAATACGCTAAACAAGATGAGGCAGCGAGAGGGAGCCTGGACCCGCCAACGCGGGCGCACCAACGTTGGATGGAACCTGGATACGGCCCCGGAGCCGGCGGGAACGCGCGTGTTTAGTCGTAACATCCGCACCGCTCCGATTCCCCCTCGTTTCCGACAGCCTACTACCATCACCAAAGACTCTGGGGAAACGGACCCCAGGGTATGGTTGAACGACTACCGCCTAGCGTGCCAGCTCGGCGGCGCTACAGATGACGACATGATCATCCGCAATCTACCATTCCACCTGGCAGATTCCGCGCGGACATGGCTCGAGCACCTGCCCCTCAATCGGATCCACGACTGGAACGACCTGGTCGAGACCTTCGTGGGGAACTTCCAGGGCACCTACGTGCGCCCCGGGAACACGTGGGATCTTCGAGGGTGCAACCAAATGCCCGGCGAATCCCTGAGTGACTTCATCCGGCGCTTCTCCAAGCGCTGCACTGAGCTTCCCAACATCACCGACCATCAGATCATTCACTCCTTCCTCGAGAGCACCACATGCTATAGCTTGGTATGCAAGTTAGGGAGGAGCCCGCCTCCCGACGCAAACCGGCTATTTGAAGTGGCCTCGAAGTACGCCTCAGGGGAGGAGGCGGCCAATGCCATTTTAATGGTAAAAAGGGAAAGCGTCCCGAGGAAACGCCCGCAGGGGACGACAAGACCAAGGGCCCCTCGAAGAAGCGGAAGCACGGCAAGAAGGGAAAAAAGCTCCGGGCACCCCGCGAAACGGGCGACGTCGAAGACGAGGCTCTCGCAGTCGACCCTAACCACAAGGGGCCTCGAGGTCCCCCGCGTGGTGGGGGCATCTTCGACGACCGTACCACAAGACCGCAGTCGCTCACACTCTCGAGCAGTGTGAGATGCTGCGGAAGTTTTACAACCGCATCCCTCGAAAGGACGGCGGTCAGCCCAAGGATGGCGGCGGCAAGGACGACGACGGATACCCAGAGGTTGAACACGTGTTCTTCATTATGGGAGGCCCCGCAGCCAACCTAAAACCTCGACAGAGGAGGAGGGAACGTAGGGAGGTCCTGCTAGCCCAACCAGCGACCCCTTCGTACCTCGACTGGTCTTCAGAGACCATCTCGTTCGGTCGCGAGGATCATCCCGACCATATCCCGAACCCCGGACAGTATCCCCTTGTCGTCGACCCCGTCATCGGCAACACGCGCTTCTCCAAGGTGCTCATGGACGGCGGCAACAGCCTCAACATCCTGTATGCTCCAACTTTGGAGCTCATGGGAATCAGCACCAGTGAGCTGCGCCCCAACAAGTCCTCCTTCCATGGAGTTGCGACCGGAAAACGCGTCCAAACTCTCGGGCAGATCGACCTACCCGTCTGCTTCGGAACCCCGGCAAACTTCCGCAAGGAAGTGCTCACCTTCGAGGTAGTGGGTTTCAAAGGAGCCTACCATGCCATTTTGGGAAGGCCGTGCTACGCCAAGTTCATGGCCATCCCCAACTACACCTACCTCAAGCTGAAGATGCTAGGGCCTCACGGAGTCATCACGGTCGGCCCAACGGTGGAACACGCCTATGAGTGCGACGTCGAGAGCATCGAGCTCGCGGAGGCTCTTGCCCTCGACGAGTCCCTCATAGCGGACCTGGAGGCGATCATCAACACGCCCCCTGACGTCAACGAACGGCAACCTGGGAGCTTCGCGCCCGCCGAGGACACCAAGACTGTCCCCCTCAACCCCGACAGCCACGACGGCAAGGTGTTGAGGATCAGTTCTTCCCTCAGTAACAAATAGGAAGTGGTGCTCGTCGACTGTCTCCGTGCCTACGCTTACATCTTTGCGTGAAGCCCCTCCGACATGCCAGGCATTCCGAGGGAGGTCGACGAGCACTCTCTTGATATCCGCCCCCACTCCAAGCCGGTCAAACAGCGCCTCCGCCGCTTTGACGAAGTGAAACGGCGGGCGATCGGCGAAGAGGTACGCAAGCTTCTGGAGGCCGGGTTCATCAAGGAGGTTTTTTATCCCGAGTGGCTAGCTAATCCTGTACTAGTAAAGAAGAAAAATGGGAAGTAGAGAATGTGTGTAGATTACACCAGTTTGAATAAAGCATGCCCGAAAGTCCCATTTCCTTTACCACGTATAGACCAGATTGTAGACTCCACGGCGGGATGTGAACTTCTGTGTTTCCTTGATGCGTACTCCGGTTACCACCAGATTAAGATGAAGGAGTCCGACCAGCTTGCGACTTCCTTTATCACTCCCTTTGGCATGTACTGCTATGTTACGATGCCCTTCAGCCTCCGAAACGCCGGGGCCACGTATCAACGCTGTATGCTCCACGTCTTCGGGGATCATATAGGTCGTATCGTAGAGGCATATGTCGATGATATCGTCGTAAAAACCAGGAAGACGGACGACCTGGTGCGCGACCTCGAGGTCGTGTTTAGCTGCCTCAGGGCGCACGGAGTAAAACTCAACCCCGAGAAGTGCGTCTTCGGTGTACCCCGAGGTATGCTCTTGGGTTTCATTGTCTCCGAACGAGGCATCGAGCCCAATCCCGAGAAGGTCACGGCCATCCAGCAGATGGAACCGATCCAAGACCTAAAGGGCGTACAGAGGGTAATGGGATGCCTGACATCCCTAAGCCGCTTCATCTCTCGTCTCGGGGAGAAGGGGCTACCTCTGTATCGACTTTTGAGGAAATCAGAGCACTTCACCTGGACCGCGAAGGCCCAGGAAGCTCTCGATCGACTCAAAACGGCGTTAATGAACACGCCGATCCTTACCTCACCAAAAGAGGGCGAACCTCTCCTCCTCTATGTCGCAGCGACCACTCAAGTCGTCAGCGTGGTTATAGTGGCAGAAAGAACCGAGGAAGGACATTCTCTGCCGGTCCAGCGACCGGTGTACTACATCAGCGAAGTTCTGACCTAGACCAAGACGAGGTATCCTCATGTCCAGAAGCTGATCTACGCCATTGTGCTGGCTCGACGTAAGCTGCGGCACTACTTCGAGGCTCACCCAGTGACCGTCGTGTCGTCCTTCCCACTGGGCGAGATCATCCAGAACCGCGAGGTCTCTGGGCGAATCTCGAAATGGTCGACGGAGCTGATGGGGGAGACCCTCACTTATGCGCCAAGGAAAGTCATCAAGTCCCAGATCTTGGCAGACTTCGTAGCCGAATGGACTGACACTCAGCTCCCCCCTCGAAGTCCAGCCTCGACTGCTGGGAAATGTACTTCGACGGGTCGGTCATGAAGACCGGCGCAGGCGCCGGCCTGCTCTTCATTTCACCCCGCGGGGAACACCTCCGGTACGCCGCGCGACTCAACTTCCCCACGTCCAACAACATGGCGGAATACGAAGCGCTCCTCGCCGGCTTGAAAATCGCGCTCGAGCTCGGCATTAAGCGCCTCGACATCCGCGGCGACTCGCGACTGGTCGTCGACCAGGTGATGAAGGAGTCGAGCTGCCACGACGAAAAGATGGCGGCCTACTGCCAGGCGGTGCGCGACCTCGAAGACAAGTTCGACGGCCTCGAGCTTCATCACGTCGCGCGAAGATATAATGAGGAGGCCGACGAATTGTCCAAGATCGCGTCAGGACGAGCCACCGTTCCCCCGAATGTATTCGCCAAGGACATCGACAAGCCCTCGATTGCCATCACCCCCTCGGCTAGAGCCTCGACCGCAGTCGACCCTCAAGGGGCCGCCCTCGGCCTCACGAGTGCGGAGCTCTTGGCTGATGAGGACGAACCCATGGGGTACGAGGCTTGCTCGGAAGAAGAAGACGAGGCGGAGGCGATGGAAATCGACGAAGTCCCAGCACCTCGAGATTGGCGGAGCCCGTACCTTGACTGGCTCGATCAAGGCGTTCTGCCTAACGATCGAACGGAGGCAAGGCGCGTCGTAAGGAAGGCTAAGCGGTTCCTCATCATCAAAGTTGAACTATACAGACGGGGAACCTCGGGGGTCTTGCAGCGTTGCATCCTGATACCCGAGGGAAAGTAGCTCATCGTCGACATCCATGCGGGCGTGTGCGGACATCACGCTGCCCCACGCACGCTCGTAGGCAACGCCTTTCGACAAGGCTTCTACTGGCCCACCGCCGTGGCTGACGTCACGGAGGTGGTACGAACCTGTGAAGGGTGCCAGTTCTACGCACGTAAGACGCACCTTCCTGCCCACCCAGGCGCTTCAAACCATCCCCATCACATGGCATTTTGCCATATGGGGCCTTGACCTTGTCGGGCCAATGGCAAAAGCGCCCGGGGGTTTCACACACCTGTTGGTGGCGGCCGACAAATTCTCCAAATGGATCGAAGCTCGACCCATCAATAGAATCAAGTCTGAGCAGGCGGTGCTCTTCTTCACCGACATAATCCATCGGTTTGGGGTTCCAAACTCCATCATCACCGACAACGGCACCCAGTTTACAGGGAAGAAGTTCTTGGAGTTATGCGACAATTTCCACATCCGAGTGGATTGGTCGGCGGTGGCCCATCCACAAACAAACGGTCAAGTAGAACGTGCCAATGGCATGATTCTGCAAGGCCTGAAGCTTAGAATTCACAACAAGCTGAAGAAATTTGGGCACAGGTGGGTGCAAGAACTGCCATCGGTGATCTGGAGCCTAAGAACGACCCCAAGCAGAGCAACAGGGTTCTCCCCGTACTTCCTCGTCTTTGGGGCAGAGGCCATCCTCCCCACAGATCTGGAATATGGGTCCCCTAGGCTCCGAGCGTACCAAGAACAGCGAAATTGCCAGGCTCGAGAGGACTCGCTGGACCAGGTCAACGAAGCTCGAGACGTGGCCCTGCTCCACTCGGCAAGATACCAGCAAAGCCTGCGTCGACAACAGGCTGATACCAGCAAAGCCTGCGTCGACAACAGGCTCGAAAGATCCGGCACCGAGACCTCTGCAAATGTGACCTCGTCTTGAGGCTTCGGCAAGACAATCGAGGACGGCACAAGCTTACACCCTCTTGGGAGGGGCCATACATCGTCGCCGAAGTCCTCAAGCCTGGGACATACAAGCTGGCTGACAAGGAGGGGCAGATCCTCACGAACGCCTGGAACATCCAACAGCTACGTCGCTTCTATCCCTAGAGTGGCCCGTGGCCCTCGAAACTTTTGTACATACTCTAGTCTTGTACAAGTCTCTTGATTAAAGTGTCGGCTTTTAACCCCCACGGTTTGGGAATGAATAAAACAAACTTTTGTTCCATCACGCTTCAAGGGAGGTGTGGCTCTACCCTTGGTAGAACCACCCCTCCCTAGGGGGCTAAATGGGGAAGTACCCCCGAAAAAATCGTCACTTTTTTCAAAACTCCCTTGCAAACCCTCGAAGGGAACACGCTAGGCGTCAAACGGATAAGGGCAGGATCGTCTGAGCCGAGTGTCCGCCTACGCCTCGAGGCTACGGCAACACCTCACTTCCCTTCACCTAAGTCATTCACGTACGATCGATCCTAGTGGCGACTTCCTTTCGAGGCACATGCATCGGACACAATGCGCGTCGCGAAGATATCGCATTAAAATAAAACCTCGTTTTTAACGAAACAAACGATGTTTGATGTAAACAAATAGGATGTAAGCGTATTAATCTTACATCAGGAAATTCGAATTTCTAAACTATTTTTTACACTCGGGCTCGATGGCCCGAGACTTTCAGGGATTGCCCCCGCCGCCAAGGTCGTCCCAGCCGCCACCATCCTCGCCAGGGAAGAGGACGCCCTCGAAGTGGCCCGCAAGCACTCGCGCTATCTCGTCGGCGGCAGCGTCGGCTTCCTCGATCGCCGCCACTGCCTCCTCGTCGTTAAGGTTGTCGCGACGACGTACCCGGCGGCGAGCTTCGAGAGGTCCGCTTGGTAGTGGGTGGTGACCACTCCAAGCGCCTTCCGAATTCCAAGCAGGAGGGCCTCCTTCACACGTGAGGTGAAGTGCCCCCCAAGCGCTCGAAGGCGGCTGGCGAGGGAACTACCGGACTGCACGTCGGCACCAGCAATTTCGTTGCAGGCCGCCGAGGCAGCCTGCACCAGCTCATCGAGCTCACGCTGGGTCGCCGAGTGTGCCACCAGCAGCGCCTCCCTTGACTCTGTCTCGGCCTGGAGCGCCTGCCTCAGCGCTACACCAGCAAGGCTGTTAGAAACGAAAAAAGAACAAAGCGAAGAAGATCGAAACAACAGCAAAATCGGCTTACCCTCGACTTGACCCTGGGCAGCCTCGAGGGTTTTCTCCCCCTCTCGAGCCTGCCGCTCCGCCGTGGCCCGAGCCGCCTGCTCTAGCTCCAGCTGGTCTCGAGCCTCCACCAAGAGATGCCGCTCCTCTCCAAGCGCCGACTCAGCCGCCTCACGCGCGGCCCGCTCGCGTTCCAACCAAGTGTTGGCGTTCGTGAGCTGATCGCGTATGGTGCGGACTGTGTCGTCCAGGCGGGAGATGACTTCGCCCTTCTCTCGACACTCGGTGGTGGCCCGGTCTCGAGCGTCTCGAAGGTCGGCCAGTTGGTGGTCTCGAACTTCCACCGCCCCCGACAAACGACGGAGCTCCAACAGCATCGCCGCAATTTGGTCGTTCTTTGCGAACGCCTCCTTGCGGAGTTCCTGTGTAAGACGAGCTAAGCATCTTTTCAAAAACAATTGCGACGAAACACTGGCTGCAGTGAAACGCACCTGGTGGACCTAGCCGGCCTCTTCATGAAGCGAAGAACGTCTCGCAGCGCCCGGACAACATCCTGGCCGTGCGCCAACTGGACGTCCCATAGTCGCTCTTCCGCTGCAGCTTCACGAACGAACTGTTCGGGAAGCTCGCCGCGGGATTGCCACATCATGGGGGATCCACGTTTGTTGACACGGGCAGGTATCCCGCTGGGCTCGGCCGACGCTGGCCCCGTTGGAAGCGAGATGAGGGCCGACGATGCGGCCCCGCCACTCGTGCTCCTGCGGCACGGGGGCTCGCACCTCCAGAGCCTCGGCCAGCTCCGGCAGATGGGGAAACCCGCCGCCAAGGGCTCGCCCCTCTCCCCCCTCATGCGGGGGGGGGGGCACCGCGACGTCCGCCTCCACGGGCGCCGCAGACGGCTCCTCGACGCGAGAAGCCCCCCAGGCGCGGGGGTGGCGTCCTCGGTCCGAGCAACCTCATCACGGGGCTCGACGACGCCCTCGAGGAGTTGAGGCGGCCTTGGCTCCTCGAGGACCCGGGGCGCCTCCTCGCACGGCTGCCGCTCGACCTGCAGCCCCGCCTGAGCGTTGAAAAAGGTGACGAAGTCCTGGACCGCCTCGTTCACCGGACCCAGGAGCTACGAGGACGGGTGAGGCGACGAGCTTGGCCTGACCTTGAGGGCCTTGGTCGGCGCAAGGGAAGGTACGGCCCGTCCACCAGACCGACTGCGCCACGAAAAAACTCAGTCAGAAACAAAAATGAAGTCTCGATGAACGAATAAGCAACGAAGAAAGCTTACCGAATGATGGGGAGCTTCCGCTTCAGCCTCGAGGCTGAGATAGGAGCCACCCTCGAAACCTCGCCTCCTGTAGAGGCGCCGACCTCCCCTTGAGAAGCCACCCTCGAAACCTCCTCGCCTCCTGTGGAGGCGCCGGCCTCCCCTTGGGAAGCCTCTATGCCCGGCCCACGAGCTGGGGCCTCCTCGACAGCGCCCGGCCGCTCGGGTGCCTCGCCTCGATCTTGGGGTCTCTCGACGGCAACCCCCGTTGCCTCCGACGGGCTCCCAAGGGCAGGCTCCGTGGTCGACGGCGGAGCTTCGAGGTTGATAGGCTCTCCGCTGCAACCACCAGACGCTGCAGCCAGGGTGGCCCCGCCGGGGGAAGCCCGAGAGGAGATGGGAAGCCTGAGAGGAGACGGACTACTCGCCCCACCGTCCTCCTCGGATCCCTCACCAGCGGGATCAGGGGAAGTCTCCGGCGTCGGGAGCGGTGAGATCCCCTGCCTCTCCCGCTCGCGGTTCTCCTCCAAGTGCTTCCTCTTCTTCCGCTCCTTCCGCTTCCGCCGCGCCTCCTTCCGATCCTTCTCCTGCTTCGCCCGCTCAGCGTGGGCGCGGTTGGCGGCCTTGTCCTCGGGGACAGGGGGCTTGGAAGTGAGGCGACAAGACAGCCCCTGCGAAACACCAGTCACGAGGTAAAGAACACGCGAAATCGAAACATAAAGCAAACACGAGGGTCAAAAAGTCGCTTACGAAGCTCAGGTGGCCATCCTCGGGCCGCATGGGCACCGCCCACGCGTTGTCCGCCAGCCGGTCGACGGCACGTCGCGCCCGCTGAACGGCGATGGCGTCGGGCAACGGCTCCGCCGCCATCGCTGTGCCGGTGACGTCGGCGCCAGGAGTCATCCCAAATAGCGGGAGCCTCCTCTGCATAAGGGGAAGCACCCGCCGCCGATGGAAGTTGGCGATGACTCCACCGGCGGTGAGGCCGTGGCTCGACAGGCGCTGGAGTGCCTCGATCAACGGAGCGAGCTTGTCCTTCTGCTCCGGCGGCGACACCCCGTAGGTCCAGCAGTCCCGCTTCTCCGTCAGCAGCCTGCCGGTGTAGGGCGGCAGACGCCCCCCGTCGTTGCGGAGGTAGAACAACCCCTTGTCCCAATCTTGGTTGTTGGAAACCATGGAACCACGGACCCCCTTTGTGACGCCCTCTAAGAAGAGGTCGCCGAAGAAGAGGTGGCGCCACAGGTCCCAGTGGGCCTCGATGCCCAAGAAGCCCTCGCAGACGGCGACGAAGACCGCCGCCTGCGAGATCGCGTTGGGCGAAAAGTTGTGCAGCTCCACTTTGTAGTGGAAGCACAGCGCTCGTAGGAATTGCCCCGCCGGGACGCCAAAGCCCCGCTCGTGGAGACGAACGAGGCTGACGACGCAGCCCGCCGGCGAGGCGGGCTCCGCGGCAGCCCCCGGCGAAATCCAAACCGGCGGTTCACTGTCGACATTTGGCGGCAACACCCCGATTCCACGAGCCCCTCCAGACAAGCTTTGATGGCCGTAGATGGCTTCCACGGCGCGGGGTCGACGAGTTGAACCATGTCGATAGGTGGAAACTTAGGCGAGAAAGGAGATGGGAACGCGAGAGCGAGAAGGCAAGGTTTGAAGGCAAAGGTTTGAAGGCAAAGGCTAGAGGGTAAGGGAGGCGTACCCTTGGCAGGAGCCCTGCCGCGCTATTTATACTCCCCCGTAGAGCAAGGCACGGCACGACACCGGTCGTGACACGCCAGCCCCCTAGGCTGACAGTCAGGCCCACCCCGGGAGACGTAACGGCGCTGGCCGCGTCTACCGCGCTAGCCGCGTTAGCTGCGCCGCAATGATCGTGGAGTCCGGCGCAGTAAACGTGCGGTCGTGTCGAACCACGCCCGCACGCCTCGCCTGAAAAGGCGCGCCCACTTCTCCGACGAAACCACGAAATCTTCCTCGGTGGTCATCATGACCCGCGCGAAACAAGGAAGGGCGCATTTAAGGCGCCAACCCTCGAAGGGAAAGCCTCGAAGCTCAAATGCTCGAGGAAGACCCGTCGAGGGACAAAGGCCTCGAACGCCTCGACAGATGCCAGCCCCCGCAGGGTTGAACCTCACCCCTGCGGAGGCTCGGGGGCTACTGTCGGGTACCTGTAAAAGGGGTACCCTAACATTGGGCCCAGAACTACTCAGTAACAAGGCCCACAAACGAAGCTAGCCTGACTCCGTAGCCCAGCAAAGGCCCATCACGACAAACTTTACCTCGGAGCTCTCCCCGCTTGAAAGCCCTCGAGCGGGGATGTCCGTGACGATCGAGCCCCGCCAGGCTCGAGGGGGACGTTCACCCTCGAGCTAGCGTTTCCGTCACGTTCGAGGCCCGGCGGCCAGGCTCGAGGGAGACGTTCACCCTCGAGCTAGCGTTTTCCGTCACGTTCGAGGCTCGGCAAGCTCGAGCTTGCCGGCCAAGATTGAGCCCGCCACACCGGGAACAGCGCCCGGGATTCTGCGACCATCATCACCCATCATAAATGACTCCTCTGCGGTCAAAAGAAGGATTCACTGCACCACGCCACCGCCCACGCTGCGGAAAAGACATCGGTCAAATCCACCTGGCGCGGTGGATTCTGATCTGACACTGCACAGGTCGGTCCTGGCAGTGATACTGTGCCAACCACTCCTTTGACTTTGCTTGCCTCGGATGCGCTACCAACCTCGAAGGCGACCCTCGAAGGAGACTGCGGAGGCTCGATCCAGACGTCGTGCTCAAGTTGCCATCCTCGAAGTCCTGAGCTGTCACGAGAAGAACATCACGTCAACCACTGCCATGTCGTCAGCCGGAGTTGGAAGGCGCGATTCCCACTCGTATCGTGCGCGGCATGGGCAGCACAGTGCACTTAGCAGCGTCAGCACCACGACACATGTACTCACGCCCTCCCCTTAGGTCTATAAAAGGGGAAGGGAAGCCCATGCAAAGGGCAGGTGGAAGCAAAGGAACACACACACCCGAAAATACTTAGCTAACAACACCTAGAGCTCAGGGACTTAGGAGTTCATCTCCTTCTCCCACCTTGCTTGTAACCCCCTACTACGAGCAACACGAAACCGGTGTTCCGCACCACTGCTGGACGTACGGCCCCGTGGCCGGAACCAGGATAAAAACTCTTGTCTCTCCACCTGCCATCGGGGCAACGAGTGGTTAGCATCGCGATCACTTGTTTGTGCCGGTATGACCAAATCAGGCACCGACACTCCGCCATGCTTCTTCCCGCGTGCCGTCGAGCGAAGCAGGAGCTCGCCTCGTGCGTCCAGCCAGTAGCAGCAGGAGGAGGTGGAGCTGGGCGTCACGGCGCTGCTCGAATCGGTGGGCCAGCAGGAGGTGCACGGATTTGGCCGCTGGCTGTTGCTGGAGCTCGGTGCTGCTGGATCGGGCGGCGTGTGCGTGGAGCTGCTGCTCTGCTCTGATCCGGCGAGCTGTTGTTGCTCTGCTGGACGAGCTGCTGCTGCTCTGCTCTGATTCAACTGGGCGAGCTGTTGCTGCTCTGCTCTCATCCAGCGACGCGTGCGTGGACCTCGGTGCTGGATTTGGCCGGGCGAAGGAGCTCGCGTTGAGGCGGGAGGAGCGAGCTCAGGCTCGTGGGCTGAGCGGCGGATCGAGCAGAGGTCCTTTTATCGGTTTGTGCTTCCGTCGTCGCCATGCCCGGCTGCTCGTGCTCTCCCGCCGCTCCTCTTCTGCTCCCCCCTTCTTTTTCCCTCTCCATGCGCCGGTTGGGATGGCTCGCGTGTGCGGATTGAGCGAGCTTCCTGGCGCCGATTGAGCGAGCCTCCTAGCGGTTCCCGGCGGCGGCGGCTTGGTGGAGCGCGGGACGGCGGCGCGCTTCTACGACCGACCAGATCGAGCTCGGGCCCTCGTCGCGCGCCCCTCACCACCACCATCGTCACGAGCGACGCGACGTCCCACATCAGACGCCGACGCCTGCTCCTCTCCGGCGACGGTGCCCCTGCTCCTCCCCTGCGCGCAGCTGTCTTGCGTCCGCTGTTGGAGACGGTGGGTTTTTGCCTGCATGACCTATTACCTGTGCCTGACCCAAACCATGGTATAGGTATGTGATTTGGGTCTACATTGTTGGAGACAGCTAACTTACTAGATCAACTGGCAAACCCATTACGCCCACACCACACGCTCGCGGCTCGCCTCTCTTCCTCCACGAGGCCTTTTCAAAATCCAAATCAACTCCCCGCAGACGCCCTCCAACACCAAAGACCACCGCCGCTGCCTGCGCACCACCCAGGCCACCGCTCGAGCCCAACGACCGACGCCTCGACGCGGCTGGGCAGTCGGCTTCACCTCACCTCCCCCGCGCCTCCCTTCCCTCCTGCTCCGCGTCTCGATCTCGCCTCCCGCGCTGCCTCGCGCGACCCGGCCAGATCTCGCCCGCCCGGCGCTGCGGCCATGGAGAACCTGATCTCCCTCGTCAACAAGCTGCAGCGGGCCTGCACGGCCCTCGGCGACCACGGCGAGGAGAGCGCCCTACCGACGCTATGGGACTCGCTGCCGGCCATCGCCGTCGTTGGAGGACAGGTACTCGTCTTCCTTACCCTGGCACGCGTTTTGGGTTGGTTCGTATCGGATCTGGTGCTGCCGCCACAGCTGCGCGGGGCGGATCTCGTGGGTTGCTGGTGGAACCGCGAGGGTTAAGCTGGTGATGCGGCTTGGCGCTGCTTGGATCTGCGATTACTCGGAGCGTAGGAAGCAGAATTGGGTCGCTTGCAAGTTTGAATCTGGAGTAGTTTTGATGCCCCCATCTGTCCACCTGCCAGCTTAGCTTTTGAGTTCCTTGCTTCCCATTTTGTTAGGCAGCCAGTTACCAGCGAAATCAAGTAGGGTATAAAACTTTGCTCTTATGCCGTTTCCCTGATGAAAATCATAGTGATGGTATTCTGCGAGCTGGATTCGTGCTCTTGCAAAACATTTTCAACTTAGTTCCATTTCACCATGCACAATTCAAATAGCTTCACAATCTCACGTTTAAACTTTGGTGATATGATGCAGAGTTCTGGTAAATCTTCAGTGTTGGAGAGTGTGGTTGGAAAGGATTTCCTACCGAGGGGTTCAGGTATGGTTGCTATGCTAAGGATATTGCTGTGAAGTTCAGTGCTATCTTCTAGCTTAGGTGTTTTGAAATGTTAACGTTTTGCTTTGAATGGTATTGGCAGGCATTGTTACCCGGCGTCCTTTGGTGCTGCAGCTCCATAGGATTGATGGGGACAGGGAGTATGCAGAGTTTATGCACCAACCCAGGAAGAGATATACGGATTTTGGTAATTCACCTTTTTGCCCCCATTGGAGCTCCACACTTTTGTCTTCTGCACGACTGTCGAGATCTAATTATATCGAACAGACAAACTAGATTGTCAATTGTAGCGTGGACTATACATGCAGTTGAAGTTCATGATGCTTGTTGACATCCTAATTGATAATAATATTGTTCATGCTCATACCCTGACTTTTAGCTTGTTGGGTTTTCCCTAAACATTAACTAGTGTCAATACTTTTTGTTGGGAAAATGATCTTTACCACCTAATTGGACTTATCTGCACTAGAAGCTTAGTTCACCTGAATAGTACATGGTACATGATGCAGCTGTATTTTTGCAGCTGCTGTGAGGAAGGAGATAGCTGATGAAACTGACAGAGAAACCGGTCGCTCAAAGCAAATATCACCTGTCCCTATCCATTTAAGCATCTACTCTCCAAATGGTAAGATGCTGACGCTGGTGGAGTATTTGGTTCCATTGTATTGTATCATACTGTTCAAATTCTAGAGATAATTGCTTTTTTGGAATGGTGTTTTTGATTTCCTTAAGAGTTTATGAACTGTCATAAGTTTGGCAGCCATACTGTATTTGAATTCTACTATGTGATTTATCTGATATAATTACATTTCGTGTCCCTTAACTTTTTGTTTTGCCTAACAATTTTCTATCATCGCAGTTGTGAATCTGACTCTTGTTGATCTTCCTGGACTTACTAAAGTAGCTGTTGGTAAGTGATTGCCGATTATGGGCGATTATTCTTTGGTTCTTCTTTAGGAGGTTTTAGTTTTCCTAATTTTTCTACTGGCTTCTACACTTTGCAGAGGGTCAACCGGACAGTATTGTTCAGGACATTGAAAACATGGTCCGATCATACATTGAAAAGGTACTGCCAAGTGCCAATTAAGATCTGCATGCATTTTGCATGTTTGACATTTCATTACTGACCATGCTTTCTTTAACTGGACAATAAGTTGATTTGTGCTCATGCTTAGAGTCGCAATCACTCTCGTCAGCTTCTATCTAGTTTTAAATGCTTTTGTCTCTGGCCATGTTATAGCACCTCTGAGCTATTGGCTTCTGCTCTATGTAATCCTGCAAAGTCTGATACCAATAGCCTCTCTGGCGTGTTTCAGCCAAACTGTATCATTCTGGCCGTTTCCCCAGCTAATCAGGATCTTGCAACTTCTGATGCAATCAAGATTTCACGGGAAGTTGATCCTAAAGGTATGCTTTTATTGCATCTGGTTCAAATAAGCACATGCTTACAACTGGGTTCATGGCATATATTTTTCTTATACTGGCCTTTACTTTCCTTATTAAGCTATGAAGATCAGTTATAAAATCAGGATAGATGCATGAAATGGAGTAATGCTGAAAGTACCATGTAAATGTTTAGGATGGAAATGAAATTAACATTTCAGCCACCGTCTCTTTGGTAGCTGGTTTTGATCCTCCCGTGCAGCCAAATTTTGTATACATGTGTAGATTATACTTGCATTTTAAAACTTATTTGTTATACTTTTAGCATGTGAGGAAGCTATACATTGTGGATTATGGCTCTGTGATTTCAGACACTAATGTCCATGTCCTCGTGTCCATATTTTTTTATTCATTTTTATTTAACTTTGTTGATTAAAAAGAAATAATTTAAGATAAATTGTGTATTTTGGGTATTTTTTTATTATTTCCAAGTTTCATGAAAGTTAATTTCTATTACCTTATCAGGTGAAAGAACCTTCGGTGTGCTCACAAAAATTGATCTGATGGACAAGGGTACCGATGCTGTTGATGTAAGCTGTATTTTTTTTAAAAGCATTCCCTAAATACTTGATAGCATGTTATTATAAGCATGTTTCGTTCCTTAGATGTTGCTTAATGTAATTTGTAATTATTTCACCAACAAAGCTAGCTGTTGTCTGTGCTGTAATTTGCATTATGCTTAGGCCCCGTTTGGATCCTTGGAATTGAATTCCATTCTACTAATCTTCTAATAATCATAACTTAGACATAAATTAATTAAGTTAATATAGTTGTATGTGGAATATATTTGTATATTATTGTCGGCCATAGGGGAGATACTTATGTACTACACTATAAATTGTGATTCGAAGAGTACACTATAAAATTGCATTATAAATATAGCATGAGGATCTTTAGAATCACTTTCCACCTCCCACCCCATGAATTTAAGATAAGATTTTACACATACTTTGGAAAGTTATGGAATGCCACATTCTAAGAAAAATAGCCTACTTTATTAAGTAGATTCTAATTCCTCGAAGTGAAGGGATCCAAACGTTGCCTTAATGTTTTTATCATTTCACTGACAAAGCTAGTAATAACTGTTGTCTGTGCTGTACTTTGCATGACACTATGTCACCTAGCCCAGCAACCCCACAAATCCCTAGGTCGTGCTTAAAGGCTATCCCAATAATTTCTTGATTTCTTATTGAATCTTATCTTTCAGATACTGGAAGGAAGATCTTACCGGCTTCAACATCCATGGGTTGGTGTTGTTAATCGATCCCAGCAAGATATCAACAAAAATGTGGACATGATTGCTGCTAGGCGTAGAGAGCGTGAGTATTTTTCCAGTACACCAGAATACAAGCACCTTGCCCCTAGGATGGGTTCTGAATATTTAGCAAAGATGCTCTCCAAGGTATATTTTTTTTCGTTCCTCTTTAATGTAGATGCATGTAATTGTAGTTGACTAATTGACTTAATAAACTTTTGGTTTCTATGCAGCATTTGGAACAAGTGATTAAATCAAGGATTCCGGGGATTCAATCTCTTATAACAAAGACAATTGCAGAGCTGGAAACTGAACTCAATCGACTTGGAAAGCCCATTGCTAATGATGCTGGGGTAAGGCAGCCCTGTTCTTCCTCCTAATAGGCTAAAGACAAGTGCATATTCTTTTTTTAAATATATTTTGGATTATGCTCGTTGGTCTTCCTTTGTTAGTGTTATTTATTAACTACTAATAAATATGGTTACCTTCAATTACTGTGCATCCCTATTTATCAATCTGTTTATGTTGCTCCATTGTTCCACCAGTGGTTGACATCCTTTTTTCCTTTGTTACACCTTATTTTCCTACTTGCGATACTAACATACTTTTGATGCTAATGCATTATGTCCAAGAATGAGAGTTCTCACATATCACTTTGCTCTCTCAATAAATCTTTTCATAGTTGAATCTTACTATTTGCTTGCAAATTGTGATAACATCCTATCGGTAACTTGCAGGGGAAGTTGTACACAATTATGGAAATATGCCGTATGTTTGACGGTATCTACAAAGAGCATCTGGATGGAGTGTATGTTTCATAAGATATTTTTTTCGTTTGCTCCAGTTTCCTTAAACTGGAACATTTTGCTTGCTATGTCTGCCATGCCTTTGTGGTTCATGAATGATAGGGCTGTCTTAACTTTCTTAATATGTAAAGGCTTATAAACTTGCAGTAGCATTTAAGCTTTTCTGTAGGCAGGTTTGTCTGATTCAACTTGTGCTGGATAAAGCCGATTAGGTTGGAGTGTAGATGTGTACCCTCATGTAGCTTGCTTTAATAAAACGAATAAGTTAAGCTTGTTGCATAGGGAATGAACACTATGCTTGCCCTGGTACGTTTAAGTCTCGTGTCATTGTAATCTGTCTTCACCTGCATGATTCACAGCTGTGAGTAATATCTTGTGCTCTAGATGCTTGGATGGTGTGCTAATTGAAAAGCCACATAGTCTGCTCTAGTGTATGGAATTTCACCTTTGGTTTGACTTGTATATGCACAGTGAAATTTTAACACATAATCCCCCAGTGTCAACATGGCGGATGCAACATCTATGGTTTTTTGTATTATGGAACTCCCATCATACAGTTTTATTATGTTTCTGAACCTAATATTCTATTATCCAGGCGCCCTGGGGGTGAGAAGGTTTACCACGTCTTCGACAATCAATTTCCTGTCGCAATTAAACGATTGCAGTTTGATAAGCAACTCTCAATGGAAAATGTGAAAAAGCTTATAACAGAAGCTGATGGATACCAGCCTCACTTGATAGCGCCAGAGCAAGGGTACAGACGCCTTATAGAATCTTGCATTGTTAGTATCAGAGGTCCTGCTGAGGCAGCTGTTGACGCGGTACGTAAATTAAACCTGTACCTGCTCCAATTTTTACTTCAGTATGACGTAGCATCAGAACTCAAATTATTTACTTGTCACTTTGAACTTTTTGATTGCTGCGCTGCTGAATCCACTGTAGTCTTGATAGTTTTGGTTGTTCGGTTTTTCCCATCATTTGAAAAATTTCATCTAACCTTGCTTGTCCTAATTTGAAGTATGTATTTGTTGTTCGATGTTGCCATTTGTACTTTTGCTGACCGGGCAATATAATTTATTTTTTACCTGGACCAGGGTGTCAATACATTTGGAAATAAGAAAGGATTATTTTTCTTTATATCTTTCACTTTGTTTGTGTTGGTTGATTAGTCAGAAAGACCCTAATACCCTGGCATGGCTGCCATATATAAAAAGTTATTCAATCAACTAGGCATAAGTTAGTCAGGGGCTAAAATTGATGGGTCACATGCGGCGTCTTATGCCCAGTGACCATTTTATGTAGTATTTGCATCACACACGCGCACGCACGTATATATATATATATATATATATATATATATATATATATATATATATATATATATATATATATATATATATATATATATATATATATATATATATATATATATATATATATATATATATATATATATCGGTAATTCTGTGTTTGAACATCAAAGTTAGCTACTCTGTCACAAAATTTTCTTCGTGTATCAAAATATCAAATATTGGACTGAAGTGCTGTGGCATGCTACCCTGACTCCCTGAGCCAGTTGTAGTCATCATGGATTTAGTGTATCTCCCCTCGTCAGCCTTAGTTTATTTGGCAATACTACCTTTATAGTTTCAGAATACATGCAACACATTGCCAACATTATCTTTTTTTTTTGTCACTTTGGCAGGTCCATGCTATCCTGAAGGATCTTGTCCGCAAGGCTATCAATGAAACACATGTAAGTCTTCCTTGCTATTACTATAATATAATAGAACTATCTAGATCAATACCTTATATCAGTGTGTGTCTGCACTCTGCTGGTGATGGTTTATTACACGAGCTGTCGTAAAAAAAAGGGATCTGGACTAGTAATCCAACCCATTCGACTCTTGCACAATTAATAAGCATGTTTGGAATTTTTCATCACTGAAATATGTAAGCAGGCCACTAAACTGGTCAAGTACCTCTCCGCAGGAGCTGAAGCAATTCCCCACTCTTCGCGTGGAAGTAGGCAATGCAGCATTTGAGTCATTGGATAGAATGAGGGATGAAAGCAAGAAGAATACATTGAAGCTGGTTGATATGGAATGCAGCTATTTGACTGTAGATTTCTTCAGGAAGCTTCCTCAGGATGTTGAGAAGGGTGGAAATCCAAGCCACTCTATTTTTGATAGATATAATGACTCTTATCTTAGACGAATTGGTAAGCGATTTGCATTTTGTTTCATTGATTGTTGTGTTTCTATTTACTGGCTGACATCTCTCTTTGCTAAACAATCATCAGGACAAACTGTTCTATCATATGTCAATATGGTGTGCGCGACGTTGAGAAACTCCATCCCCAAATCTATTGTTTACTGTCAAGTCCGTGAGGCAAAGCGGTCACTTCTCGACCACTTTTTCACTGAACTAGGGGCAAGAGAGGTGAGATCCTTCATCTGAAGGCGTGTTTGGTTATGTAGTGTGAGCTGATGCTTTCACTACAATATAACATTTACAATTGTGTGCTTGTTTCTCTCCTCTAGTGGGTTGTCTTTCTAGCTATTTCCACACCAAAACCTTTAAAAGTACTATGGAAATCACAGGGGGCTGAAATATAGGACACCCCTCCACTCGTGGAATGCATCATGAGGATTAAATGGAAATTCCCTGCCTAATTATTGTTACATTTGGTGTAAATGCAGATGAAGCAACTTTCCAAGCTTCTCGACGAAGACCCAGCGGTCATGGAACGAAGAACTAACCTCGCTAAAAGGCTGGAACTGTACCGGAGCGCCCAAGCAGAAATCGATGCAGTTGCATGGTCCAAATAGTCTTGTTGGCCAACCTATCATGTTCTTACATGCTCGTTGCTCCTTGTTTGATGATTCTCCCCTATTCTGGGGCATATATAGCTGATTTTTCCTGTTGTAGGTCAGGTCATTATAGATCACCGCAGCTGCACGGTGTCATTTGGTTTGTGCTTTTTATCCTTGTGCTTGAGGATCTAGGGGACGCCAGGCTGCTGTACTCTCATATCACGAACAACTTCATATGTTGTGTTTTTGTTACTGTGCATTCTTTTATTCCATCTATGTGCAGCTACAAAATATGTCAATTGTCAGTTTCGTGATCTTCCTAATGTTGTGACATTACAAAATAGGCACCAACAGCTGGGAGGTACTGGCCATCAGAAACATTTAAACCCAACCTAGTCTTATAGCATCTCCAGCAGCTTGGCCATCTGGATGGACATATCCTGATTTGGCTATTTGGTACAAAACTGGGCTCCAACAGATTGGCCATATGGATGGCTATCACTGTGTACTAGCCATATGGAGGACAAGGATGGTCAAATGTGGCTAGTCCTTTAGCCATCCCCATGATGTATATTTTAAATGGATGAGAGACTGTCATGTGGGTCCTATATAATAAAATATAAGGCAATAGGATTTGGAGGGTGAGATTTGGCTATTTTGCTGGAGGCTCTGCAATACAGAGAGGGAATCTTTTAGAATGAATGGCCAAATGAAGATATGGAGAGGCACGTTGACTAGTCTGCTGGAGATGCTCTTATAGACGCAGCCCAGCTGCTTGCTCGCTTTATGTACACATTCAAATTGCAGGAGGGATATTTTTTTTTTGAGTCACAGGAAATTTCCTTATCCGTGCAGAAACCTGTGTGAACCGACTACTTGAACCAAACAACGCTTTGTGCAGTTTGTGCGTGATACATTAGATGAACATCCAATCGTCCACTTCTTGTCACGAGGATATACATAATTTCATCATTAGTTAATCATCTCTCACGAGCGAGTTCAAAATAATGTGAGCTGTGAATTGGGTTAGCTCATTGGCTAAACTTGCACAGGGGCTTGGACCAAAGCTAAAAAGAATGCACAAGAACACACCATGGTATGAATGTATGTACTGGAGCTTTTCTTCAGGTAATGCTTCACGGTGTTGACTGATAATACTTGTCACTAGCCTTGTTGAGTACTCTCCGAATGTAAGTGTTCCATTTGGTGGGATCAACTGGTACAAATTAAAACACATGCTTAGCATTTGTATAGATGGGGATTGTGAACTCTAAAAGTAAATTCTGGTTCGAGTTTAGACAAACCTCCTGGTGATTATGGAATTCGCTTGGAAACTCGAGCTTCTCATCCCTGCCAATATTTGGATATGATAGATTAACTTTAGAGCAGAGAGGAAGCAGGATTTACAGCACAACAATGGAAAGACCAGTAATTTATTGGTCACAGAAGATGAGCTATATATGTTACAGGACTGCAATATGATGGTGCACTACCAATTCCGGTTGCATGAACAATGCAAAATAGAACGATCAACATTAGAAAGAATTTTCACTGCTGGGTGCCTAGAAACCAACAGGAGCCAACATAATTAGAACTGTAGAAATTTAGTTGCCTTTATAATGTATGTAAACAGATGCACTTTAACAACATGCGCAAAATAGATGCTCAGTATTAAAGTGGATGTATGCCGAGATAATACCTGCACACAGTGTGGAGTTGCACACAGATAGGCCTCTTTGACAGTATTTCGGTAGTTTCCCCAAATTTGGTAAGCTAGCTGATTCCTCGTCAAACACAACCTACAACATCCACACCATAAGCAAGACAAGCACAGGCATATAGCCCCATCTGAAAAAGATCGTAATCATGCTTTGCAATCATTACATGCAATAACTGGCAGTGAGCGATGATGGATTTCCAAGGGTGTCCTATGTTTCCAGTGTGGCAAGATTGATGTGCTAAGCAGCAATGGCATCTCACAACTAACAGATTTCATTGTTGATTATATCTACAGTTTGCAGGAAAACTAC
>JACEFO010000009.1:0-22254 GCA_015342445.1 Digitaria exilis
TTGAAGGAGCTCGAGTTCAAAGGTTACTCTCTTCCTAAAGAGGTGAAAGATGCCATTGGAAACATAAAAAACAAACCTAGTCTTAAATATGTGCCAGCAAATTAAGATTAAGCAAAGTTTCATAAAAAAGTTAAGATTAAGCAAAAGGAGACAATGATGACTGCTAGAACTGGAAGAAACAATTTGACAGCCGAAGGAGCCTCCGCTTTGATCTTTTAACGGATATGCTTTTGTGTGTTGGCGCTGTGTGGCTCTGTGATGGGATTGCCATCCTATTCTGCTTGCCGGTGTTGATTTCGCCTTAGCCTCTCTGTGGTCGGGTCTGCGCATGCACGCGCATGGTTGGTTGTGCCCAGTTTAATACTTGCATCCTGATTGTGTCTGAGCGACGAGGTCGGTTGAAGGGCTATGCTCATGGATTGAATTTGTGTGGGCTTTATTTCGCTCTGTTTCAGTAACAGCCATGCATTCCTGTAATGGTCTCTTGGTAATAAGTGCAATTGTTTGTGCAACGTTGACCACCTCTTATGACCCGTAATGGTGTGCTTGTGTGGTACATGCCTTTGAGGGTGGGGAGGGCTGGGCACTCAACTTAGAACTGGTGTGTTCATAATATTTCTATATATCCTGGATGTGGGTAGGCATACCATCTGCCCTCAAGGTATTCTGTGCTTGTATCCATCCGCCTGTCTAGTCTAGGCCACTTTGAAGCCGAGTTTTACCAGATATACTCAGAACATGTCCGTCTGAGTAAATCTGTACTGGTATATTATCTCCCAAAGGTTTAAAATCGACTAGCAGGTCATGTATCGAGAGACAGAGGTGGGGAGTTGAATGATCATTGGTCCCGTGGAAAGAAGTGGAGGCGGTGGGGGAGCAGCAGTGGTTGTGGCAGTGAGCATGCCGGAGGTAGGACTTACCAAATAAGTGTTGATACCGTGGTGGCACGTGTCGCTCGCTTGACATTACTGCAGGGAGCTGTGCAGTGGGTGGCTCAAGAGCACTAGGAAAAACAATCTTAAGTAGGAAGTCCGATTGCACTGTACCATTTATGGTTCTCACATAACAGGACTTACACCACAAGCCCTCCACTAGAGAGTAAACATCTATCTACTAAGAGTTCTACACCCGGCATCAATATTTGCAGGGGTTACCTGAAGAATGTCCAGTGGCATGAGAAGGAACCAACATATAGGGAGGACGAGGATCAGGCAGCTAGCCGTGGCCGCGCGCCCTGCCTGCGGTAGACAGAGGACCCTAGCCACCCACGGGGACGCCTCTGGCCCGCGCGGACAGGCCTCCCAGGCATAGTTATTTGGACCGGACCGGCGGTTCGACAAAAAAACCGGAACCGGAGCCCCCGCCGGTCTGGTCCGCCTAAAAGACCGGCAAGCAAGCAAGAAAACCGGGGACACCGCAGCTTTTGGTCAGAAACAACGCGGGAGCGGGGCGCACATGGGAATAAATGAGCAAAAATGGGCACAGTGGGGTTTCTAAGCCTGGTTGTGGGCCTTCCCACCGATTGATAGCTCCACCAGACCACTTCGCATTGTTGTGTTATATGGTAGAAGTCGACGTATTTGAACTGTGTTCGACCGGCGATCAAACCAGTAAACCATTGAACCATTGAACCAAGTACCTGACGGTCATGACCGGCAGGTACTAAGAACTATGCTCCCAGGTCGCCCGCGCATATCCTCCCGACGAGCCCCCCACCCGCTGCCGGCCCTGCGTGCCCGCGCCTCCACAGCCGATTTGCCTAGCCAACAGCGCCGCCGGCATCTCAATGTAGGTTTCTCAGAGACCCAAACAGAGAGAGAGGCGAACAGGGGGACAGGGAAGCGAAGCGAGCAAGACCTTTTTTTCCTTCGTGGGTAAAGGGTAGGTTACAAACTGACATGCAAAGGTGTAAACTTAACTGAAACATCTAGTAAAACTAGAAGTAGTGCAAATACTGCAGAATGATTTTAAAAAATTGGAAGCAGAGAGTAATTTGTAACTTTGGCAGTGTCAAATAGAGGATTTTCAACTGCAAACAGGATAAAATGGATTGCTTGGTGGAAGGATTCATATTTGAACCATGTTATTTTTTCAAGAAAAAAATTTAAATTGCCTTTGGGTTCTAGGAAAGGGCACCACCTGTACATGTGAAGAGGTGAGCGGTCACTCGATGATAGTCCTAAAGAACGTAATAATAAATATTATTTAGCATTTTACACTATATATAGGTAACATATCATGTGCAAACAATCTCTCCTCATGCTAACTTCAATCTGGGCCACACGATGTTATACTTGCTGAGTATCATAAAATAATATTTTTTAGCATTTTTACAATGTATGGTACTTTCAAATAGAATTTTATAAGCCTAAGTTAATAATATAAAATAAAATTATGTGTCGGGCCTATTTAACTGGTAATTGGTCCCACAATTTTGATACTTTTATTGAGCACTTTTAGGTACGTGATATATTTTCCACCGTGCAATTTTGGTATGTTACAGGTACGTGTGATACTTGCCTATATGTTGGTTGAAGTTAAAAATGGATTGGCTGGTAAAAAGCAAGAGTTGCATCATTTTCGGGATGGAATGAGTACAAAATAAATGTCGAAACGTCGAATAAGATAAAAGGTTATATGTCTGCGGAATAGTTGAAAATCGTGTGGCTCCACATCCATTTCTTAAATCCATCGATGAGGTTGCCCCCTCTGCACCTTGGATATACTATCTCGTTCCAGAGAGCAAAGTCAACTAGCGAACTATCAAATTATAGTTCACGATCGTGGGAATCAATCAATGCAAATAGCCAATATATCAATGACAATGCACACCGCGTGACGACTTGCTTAGTTAATCACCGTTGGTCAAGTCAAGATAACAATTAGCTAGTGGCACGAGCTGCAATTGCAAAGCCGATAAGGTTAAGGTGATAACACATGAATTTTCCATTGCTGATCGGAGAAGAAAATGTCGCCATCAGTCCATTACCCAGCTCAGCATATAGCCTCACCCTTCGAGACCAATTCCCCTAGAAACAATCACACTACCAGAAACTCTTAGTCTGTCGTGTGCCAGAAAAATTTGTCGTGCTTTTTTATTGGTAATGTGTTTGATTCGGTAAAAACCCCGAAACAAGCAATGTGTTTGATTCGGTCTATAGTTGGAAGGTGCAAACATACATAACTGAAAAAAAAAATCCAATTTATACTGTATATATATTTAGAATAGAAATAGGCTAGAGTGCTAGACATTGAACGTCGGCCAGCTGTTATTCGTTAATCATTGCCAGACAAACTTTGCCCACGTCTCTCATCTATTCTGACGTAACGTGCTAATGATCAGCTTCATTGATCAATCCAATTCCAAGCCGAGCTAATAAAAAAGCTAGCACTCAAACCCGGTCAAGTCACAATGAGAAGAAAAAAAATCTTAATTAACGATTTTTAATCGTCTAGCCAAATCACTCTCTAGTATCATGCTTATTGCTTGTGTACCAATTTTGAACTATCAACACCACGTCATTGTCATCGAATGGCAAATACCATTGGTGATCATATAGGTCCCAAAAAATCACCTTTGGCGTGGTGGAGTTGTGGCGCAATTCACCCACCAAAAATTTGAGTATTGATAAACACGCTTTAAAAAGATAAAGAATGTGTATGCAGCCATTTGTTATCTTAAAAGTTTTTTTAAGTTATAAAAAACCCAAGATGCAGATCATATAGCACTTGGAATTGCCATCGACGGGATTGCCGCATGGTCGCCTCGGATACCATCTCGACGTTGGACGGCATGAAGTCAACTGGCCAGCACACACGGCTGAGGTAATCAGTGCAAGTTGCCAATATCAATGACCCACCTCTCTGTCAAGTAAAGATAAACACAAACAAGAGAGCTGCCCGCAAACCAACTGCTCTATATATCCAGGAGCTGACTGCAAACCAACTGCTCTATATATCCAGGTACGGCGTGGAGATCCCGCGGACGAAATTAAACCGCCTGCGTTGCCGGAGAAAGGCTGGTGCGCCTTCTGCAGCAGGTGAAAATGTTGCTGGAGACACTGAAAAGGACCTTGAAGATCAACTCGTGGAGGGAATGGCAGCCCGTTATTCTGATCGGAGAGACGTCTTTGAGCCCCGTACTCTGGTGAAGGCCAAGCTATTGGAATGCTTCTTTGAAATTCCTCCAAACCCTGGTGAGACGCTTTCAATAGCCATTGTTTCGGAAACAGATACATATCAGGAAGCCATTGTGCGTGTGCATATATACACGCGTGTTACTGTGTCCAGTTACTTGCTTTAGATGAGTGCCTATGATTGCGTATTTGTGTCTGAGCATAATGACTGTCTATGCTCATGGATTGAATTTTGTGTGGCTTTATTTTCTCTGTATCAGACGCCATGCATTCTTGTATGGTTTCATGTAATAAGTGCAATGTTTGTGCACTCGTTTGACCTTGTATTAATGTTCGTGTGCTGCTTCTACATGCTTTGAGTGGATACTGCAGCTCAATTACGAACTGGTGTGTGTTTCATGATATTTCTATCTTGATGTAGGCATATCATCTGCTTCATGTTAGCTGTTTGCATCCATGACTACATACTTTGAAGTCGAGTTTTATTCGGACACATAACAATAATCTGCCATCGGTAATCTGTCCGCGTATTCTAATTAAAATGCCAGCAGTAGCACACTAGTACTCGAGAGGAAGAATGGAGTTGAGTGATCATTTCCTGAACAAGTAGTGCTGGTTGCGGCATTAAGTTGGCGAGCATTGTTATATGCTCCATCGTGAGGTGCCCAACGCATTGCTGCGGACTCAACAATACATGGTAATGAATTGATAATTTCAAATAAGTGTGGTAGGGTCACCTTGCATCAGTGCCATCAAACTTCGGAAAACAATCTTAGGAAGTCGATTTACCACCATGGCCCTCGACAATCAATCATACCACAATCAGGGAATCGGCTACATACTGATACTACTACAGTACTACGGCGCGGATCAATATTTGTAGGGGTCTGAGGTAGTGATGCCTGAAGAATGCCTAGTGGCATGAACAGGAACCAACAGATTCGGAGGAGTGATTCCCATCGTTTCGTGAATCACCTGAACTGAAAATAGGATAAAATGGAGTGGAACGTATCATACTTCGTACTCCCTCTATTCCAAATTGTAATTCATTCTAACTTTTCTAATGAGTCAAAGCATATAAAGTTTGACTAAATTTATACTGTAAAATATTTCTAAAGGTAGCG
This sequence comes from Digitaria exilis, assembly GCA_015342445.1. Lineage (NCBI taxonomy): Eukaryota > Viridiplantae > Streptophyta > Magnoliopsida > Poales > Poaceae > Digitaria > Digitaria exilis. The sequence goes on from JACEFO010000009.1 coordinate 5,261, forward strand.
CCGGTATTAAATAAGAGAATTTTTTACCGCGCCTGGAAATAATAAGAGTCGTTCATTCAAAAATTAAAAGGAACCTACTATAAGAAACCAAAGTGGTGGGTCAGGAACTAAATTTAGTGGGCCAAGAACTATTTTCGACAATAACTACAAGGGTATATTAGCACTTTTCCTAATCATCGGGTAACATTTCGTTGTTCTAAAAGACAAACCAGCTCCGTTCCGTGGCCCCTTTCTTCTCGGCCTCTACGGCAGGCCGGCAGTGGCGAAGCTCCTGGCCTGGAAGGGGTTCGAGGGCATGAGTTGAGGGGAGGAGCCCGCGCTGTGGGCTGCAGCCGCCAGTGATTGGGAGCGATTGGGAGACATGCGCGGAGCGGCGGAGCTGCGTGCTTTCGCTGGGACTCGTGGCTTCTTCTCCATCTACCTCCTCCGCTGCACGGGTTCCGCACTTGGCGAGCCCGACGAGTATCCATCTTAGGGCTTGCTCGGTTACGTAGGAATCAATTCGGACCGGGAATGATAGATATAACTAGAAATTTATAATAGGTATAATGAGAGTCTGAGATTCATTCCGGGTCAAAAATTATTTTATTCATGATAAACAAGACTCCAGGAATTAATCCATGAGTTGAAGGTGTGGAATCAATCATGGTCTTTTATTGCACCTATCGTGGATAAATTAGTTCTCCACCTTGAATGAATCCCGGTCTCTCATTACACCTATCATGAATTTCTAGTTATATCTATCATTCCGGCCTGGATTGATTCCTAGGTAGATTTAATCCGGGCCGGGAATGAAAAATATAACAAGAAATTTATGATAGGTATATAATAAGAGGCCGGAATTCATTCCGGGTCAAGAGATAATTTATTCACGATAGTGACACCAAAAGAGACAAGGAATCAATCCACTAGTCAAGAGGTGGAGAATCATTTCGGGTCTCTTGATGTATCCATCATGAATAAATTAGTTTCTGACCCGAAATAAATCCTGATCTCTAGATTATTTATCATTAATTTTTTTATTATATCTCATTCTATGCCCGAATTGAATTCGATGGAAGCCTTTAGCGAGTTACGCGTTCCATGTCGATTGCATCGATGCCTAACTCGTGTCTGCTGCGCCGTCCTCTCCCCAAACTATGAGTCCCTGGCGGGGCCACCAAGTGCCACCGTGTCCACCACCACGGAGCAAGACGCGCCACCACAGCAGCCGGCAGTGCCAGACACGGCCATGGCAGCAGAGCTGGTGGTGGTTGCGTCGTGGTCGTTGAAGACGAGGAGACGGAGGAGGAGAGGATCTTGAGGGAGGAGGCAGCCGAGCTGATGCGGATCGGCAGCGTGAAGCACGAACTACGGACGAAGTAATCGGGGGCAGCGCCTGGTGACGTTCCAGCGCTTGCACACCACGGAGCACTCGCTCGCCACGGAGAACGAAGGGACTGAAGTCCTCTGCATCACGTATGCAGAATTCGTTCCTTGCAGCACCACCCAATCACCTATCCTTCTCCCTGAGAAATCGTCCTCCACCGTGCTCGCCAGGCCCAATGCCCGCGGGAAATCGTCGGCCGCTTGGACCTGCCAGCAGCCGCGCTCGCAGGCCGCAGCACACGTTGGCAGCCACGCCCCGCTGCCAATAGCTCGCACAGGCAGTCGAGCCCCGCTGCATAGAATTTTTGTCCTAGAACAAAGGTGGAGGAGGTCGATGAAGGGGCAATTTCTCCTTTTGTTAGGCGATCTGATTAGTAGTGTCGACGAGATAAAAAATACTAAATTACTCTTTTTTACAATAAAACATTTTTTTCAAGATCAATGGTCGATAATATCTAGAGAGAAAGGAACTACCGGTTCCTTTTCAACACCGTAACAAGGCTCTAAAAAGTAAATGGATGGAAAGAAGTAGAAGAGAGGTTTCAAAAGAAATTAAAAAAGAAAGATGTTATATGTAGGAGGTCGTTTGGTACTCATAATTCTTGTCCTTAGTCGTCTTTCTATGTTCATGCTATCTTTCTTTGAAATGCCACACAAATATTCTAAAGAAACTAGATTATTACAGGTCAAGGTTCTTTTAGCAAAGCGATAGCCACTAGAAGAAATATAGATTAATAAAATGGGAGATTTTGTGTACACCAAAGGATCATAGAGGTTTAGGAATTCTCAAACATTGATCTATAGAATATACGTCTGCTTAGTAAATGACCTTTTAAGTTAATTAATGAAGATGGGATTTGGTAGAATCTTCTTAGGAATAAATACTTGAGACATAGGACCATTACACCGGGTTAAATATATGCCCAGTGATTCTCATTTTTGTCTGGCCTCATGAAGGTGAAAAATGATTTTTTTGAGATTGGGTAAATTCAATTTGGGAGATGAGACTCAAGTTAGGTTTTTTTGGGAGGACGCGTTGATGAGGATATTAACACCGTCGATACATCCCTACCTCCGCCAACACCACTTGGTCCTATTACTCGTGCTCGTGCTCGTCAACTTCAATATCAAGTAAGTTCATTCTTAAGCTCTTATTCATGTTTAGACAATGGAGACACGTACACTCTTGTTGTACTCAGGAATGATGGTGTGGATAACACTGAGAGGGGCATTGCACGCGTTGGATTCGGACTGCAGGACAGCACCAACTTGTGACGACCGCCACGACTTTATACGGACTCTGTTTTGGGAGTTCAAGTACTTCATGGAAAGCTTATCAAGTCTACTTTCCAATGGATCCAACCTCAAGTACATATCTGTTCGGAGTCAGCCGCGATCGTCAAAATACCACCGAGTCCTTTTCAGCCCACGGTGCTGCGTCACCGCTATTTCGGCCCATGGGCCGTGTATCTAGTTGACTCCATTACGGATGCGTCCTAGGGTTGGAGGACGACCCCAGCACCTCATCTGGTCGCCCTCCCATATACTAATATCCCTTGGCCGCCGCCAAGAACAGTTTGGGTTTTGTTTAGATCAAGTTTAGCCTTTGCTACTTGCCTTCAAGCGCGTGTGCTGATCCAGCCACCCGTCTTGTTGTAATCGGAACCCCACTATTGTTGAGATTGAGTTTGAAAACCTTCATCTATATTTCGTGATTCAGCACTTGTAGTACTTGTTCTTGCTAGTTTTTCGATTGCTTGTAGGAACGACGCCCTAGTGACCGGGTGACGTGCTCCAAAGATCGCGGCAGCCATTGGAGGCGGAGTATCGGTTGCTAAGGCGCAGCCTTGGAAGGCTGTAGTCGGGCCGTGAGCGACGCCACCATTATCCAATCGAGTTATCCCCGCGTCTCTCATCGCAAGATCAGGTGCAAACCCTAGCGGATTCCCATCACGCGTACTAAATAATGTTTGTAGTTCCACAATAGCCGCTATAGCGGTAGCTAACCTCTAATGCTACCACTAAAAGGTAGGTAATGGACCCAAAAATATAACGCCGGCCAGCTTTAGTTCATTAATCATTACCAAGCAAACTTGTCCGCATCTCTCATCTCTTCTGACGTAACATGCCAATGATCAGCTTCATTAACAATCCAAGCTGAGATTAATAAAAATCTAGCACTCAAAAACCCGGCCAAGTCAGAATGAGAAGAAAAAAATAAGCTTAATTAAACATGTTTAATCATCTAGCCAACAATATCTAGTATATCATGATCATGTTTATTGCTTTGGGTACCAATTTGAACTGTCAGCACCACGTCATTGTCATCGAATTGTAAATAGCATCGGTGATCAATCGATCATATAGGTCCCTAAGATCACATTTGGCGTGGAGTTGTGGCGCATGACTTCACCCACCAAAATTTGAATGTTGATAAACACATTTTAGAAGATATAAAGAATTTGTATATATGCACCCATATATTTGATATCTTTAAAAAAAAGTTGCAAAAAACCAAGATGCAGATCATATATATAGTACTCCACAACCGTATTTCTCGATCCATCGATGGGATTGCCCCCATGGTCGCCTTGGATACCACCATCTCGATGGTAGTAGGTCGACGGTGTGAAATCAACTGGCCAGCACACACTGTTGAGGGAATCAATGCAAGTAGCCACCGTCTGTCAAGTCAAGATAACAATGAGCAAGTGGCGCAAAACAATCAACAGCTGATGACAAGCCCAAAAATACAAAAAAAAAAAAAAACTTCCCACGCGGATCGCCGGCCGGATCGGAGAAGAATGAGAGGGTCGCCACCACCACCACCCAGCTCAGCTCAGCCTTCCCCCGATAGTTACCAGCTCCCCTGTAGAAACAACCCGCCGGGCACCTGGCCGACGGAACGGAAGGCGAGGCAGCCGCCAGCCATGGCTGAGCTCGCGGCGGGCGCCGTGAGCTCATTGCTGTCCGTCATCCGCAGCGAGGCGGACCTTCTGCGCGGCGTCCGGGTCGACGTGAGGTTCATCCGGGAGGAGAGGGAGAGCATGCACAGCTTCCTGGCGCACCTATCCCGGACGGCGCCCCCGTCCAGCGACCACAACGAGCAGGTGCGTGCTTGGATGAACCAGGTCCGTCTGCTTGCCCAGGACTGCAACTACTGCATCGAGATCTATTTGTACCGCGGCGACCCCAGCCATCCACCGCACCAGGAGCGGCCTCCGGCGCTACCTTGGGTGGGTGTCCTGGTTCCTTCGCAAGCTGCTTGCGCAGCACCGCGTGGCCGTCCAGCTGCGCGAGCTCAAGGACCGTGCGCGCGACATTGGCGACCGGCGCCTCAGGTACGGCGTCGAGGTCCCGGCGATGTCAGCGGAAGAGAAGGCTGCTGCAGCTGCTCAAGTAGGTGGCTATGCTACCGAACACGATGAAGAATACTACCGTGAAGATCAACTCGTGGTAGCAACAGCAACCCATCATTCTGGTCCAAGACCCGTCCTTGAGCTCCGCACCACAGAGGAGTACGTCAAAGATAAGCTACTGGAGTGGGTATATGAACTTCCTGCGAAGGCTTCCGAGGCTATTTCCATGGCCATTGTGGCACCGGATGCAGGTCAGGAAGTCCTCACTCTTGCACATGAAACTTTGGTTGTGCCACCCACCTCTGATCGCGACGGCTACTACCATCGCAGCCAGGGTTAACAAAACTGCGGTTCCGCGGGAACCGGTCTTACCGGTCCGGCCCGGTTGCAAAAAACTCTGGTTACCGCTCCCGAACCGACACTATAAAACCACTCTAACCGGTTAGCCGGCTGGTTTCACCGGTTAGCCGGACAGGTTTTATTACTTCAAAAAACCAGCCAAACCGCGGTTTTTTTAACCCTCTTCGCAGCATCTTGGTCAACATTCCGGCAGTGCACCCTGGTTTTTTATCGCTAGGACCCAAGGATGTTCTCTACTACATCCTGCACGAGCTCAAACATGCAGAAATCCCAATCACAATCCCACATAGATCAAGGCAAGGAGGAAGAGGATCATGATTCCTTTCAAGATTATTTTTTTAAAAAATATATTTACCATGGAAAAAAGAGGGAACTTTGGGAAATTAAAGAGAATATAAAAAAGATGAAGTTTTACGAAAAGCTTGACAAGATCAAGAGTGATATTCAAGTTCGACAACAGAAGAGCTGGGGCGAGCAGCAGCTGCTGCTTTCCCTGGATCTTGGACAAAACAAGAGCGTGGAGCAGCTGGATCTAGACGTACTCCTTCTGCTGCTTCTCCAATCTGCTCCTGCTACTGTGTCTCAACAAGACCAAGTGAAGAACAAACACATGCATATGTTACCAAAGTGGGACGATAATATCATCATGAAAATAGCCAGGAAGCTTAAGGAGCATTTTGGAAGTAGACAAAAAGGCATGGAGATTAGGGGTGATAAATGAAGCTAGAAAAAATAGAAAGATCTTAGACAAGCCAGAAGGAGAAGAATGTAAGGAAGAAGAAGAAGAAGAAGGAATGAAAAGAAGAAGGAAGAAGAAGAAGAATAAGAGAAGAAGAAGAAGAAGAAGAAGAAGAAGAAGAAAGAAGAAGAAGAAGAAGAGAAGAAGAAGAAGAAGAAGAAGAAGAAGAAGAAGAAGAAGAAGAAGAAGAAGAAGAAGAAGAAGAAGAAGAAGAAGAAGAAGAAGAAGAAGAAGAGAAGAAGAAGAAAGAAGAAAGAAGAAGAAGAAGAAGAAGAAGAAGAAGAAGAAGAAGAAGAAAGAAGAAGAAGAAGAAGAAGAAGAAGAAGAAGAAGAGAAGAAGAAGAAGAAGAAGAATGCTCGATTCTTCATGAGGATCAATACGCACACATCCTACGGGAAGTATTCAGCAGTAAGGCTCTGAAGAAGGCCCAGAAGCAAGACAGAGTCAAGGCCATGCAATCCATAAAGACCAGAACGACTACTTTGAATGAGGAACGAACCAGACAAATGATCCATGCTACAAAGCAAGAGTTAAAGGGGCGGCAGGAAGGCAAAGAACAAGACAATAATCAAGCAAAAGGTGAGTTTGGTGTTCCTGATCAAATGACTCAGAAGATTGAACAAATCAAGCAGGAACTTAAAGAGCAGCTGAAGATCAGATGGATCGTGGACAAGATTAAACGTCACTTGAGGGGTGAGTGTCCCCCCTGATTTTGTTATTAATTGATGAGATGATGGATCAAACCACATGGGAAGAAATCAGATGGGCTTTGAGCTTGTTAGAATGTTGTGCCGATGCACTGGTCTTCACCACTACAGAGAGCATCCAGCAGGCTAAAGGATATTGTTATCCACCACGAGAGCCAATAGACTATTCTCTTGTTGGCCTCTACAATGATACAGTGCTCAAGCTAACTAGCCAGCACAAGGATGAAGACAACTATGACCCTCAGGTTTTTCGCAACATATTGGAGGAGTGCGTGCCTCATGAATTTTGTATGAAGATCTTCACTCATGCTTTGTATGCTAACCCCAAGAGGAGCAATGAAGAGTTAATCAATCTGCAGATTACCCTGCAGGCTTCGCCAAAATCATTCACCATCCAAGCTAAGAAGATGTTCATGTACTCTTACAATGATCTACCTGAAGAATACAAGTCCTGCTTGCTGTACCTAGCTATTTTTCCCAAGGGACAAAAGATCAAGCGTTCAACCTTGATTGGACGGTGGGTCGTAGAAAAGCTCATATTCAAGGAAGATTGGCCCAGTTCTGTGAGTCATGCCGACCGTTGTTTCGACGCACTCGTCCAACGCTGGCTTGTGTTTCCTGCAGATATTTGTGCCACAGGAAAGGTCAAGAGTTGTGTGGTGGGTGATCTAATTCATAAATTCATTTACCCCCATCGCCAGAAAAAAAAACTCTTCGTGGAGAAACACCTCTCACGTCACTTGGCTCGCCACTTCTCCATTTTCAGTGATCTCCAACTCCGCAGTTATGATAGGATTGACAACTTCTTCCAAAGGCTCTCTGAATCATCTCGAGTATCCGTGCTCAAGGTACTAGATCTAGAAGGTTATAAGTGCTTTGGTGGGAGGAACCAGCGGTACCTCAAGGACATCTGCAGCAAGATGTTACTGCTCAAGTATCTGAGCTTAAGGGAAACAGATATTACTCAGCTACCCAGTGAAATCAATTACCTCCGTGAGCTAGAGGTGTTGGATATCCGACAAACCAAGGTGCCTATGAATGCAACAGCAAAAATCCTGCTCTTGAAGCTGAAGCGTTTGCTTGGTGGTCACAGAGATCCGAGTTCAAGCTATTTTGGCAGCGTTCAGATTCCTCTCAAGATCCACAAAATGATAGATGTAGAGGTGCTATCTAATTTCAAGCCTCGGATTTGTGACGATTTGGAAGAGATTGGAAAGCTATGGCAACTCAGGAAGCTAGGTCTGGTTATCCATGATAAGAGTAGTCACCTCAGGTATCTGCTTCGAGCCATCAGTGGCCTACATGAGTGTCTCCGTTCCCTGTCAATCACTCTTCCCTAAGCCTTACCAAATGAATGTACTCCTTTCAGTACAGAGTTACAATATGGGCTACGACATGATCCTAAGATTCTGAAGAGTCTAAGCATATGTGGAACCACACGGATGGGGCATCTTTTTCCAGTGATCACAAAAGGTAGCAATGATAGACTTTCTAAGGTAACTTTAAGTAGCACCCCGCTAAACCAAGTTGATCTGGATATCCTCGCCAAGCTGCCCATGTTACGGTGTCTCAGGCTTCGAAACATTGCATGGACCGAGCGTATGCTCAACTTCAACAAGGGCGAATTCACATGTCTCAAGTACCTTGTTGTTGAGGGCTCGGACTTGACATATATCGAATTTGAGGATGGAGCAGCCTGTGAGCTCCAGAAGATTGCTTTATCTTTCACCAGCACAGGGTCTATTTCTGGAGTTTACAGCCTTCCAAAATTTGAAGAGCTCGAGTTGCACAACAGCTTCTGCGGCAGGTTGCTCTCAGATTCATTTGACAACGCCCAAACAAATATCCAAGCTAACTCTTTCTGGTACATTGCTGAAGCAAGATGCTCTGAAAATCCTTTCCAAGAAACCAAATATACGCTGTCTGGTGCTCTTGGACAAGTCTTTTGACGGAAGGCAGAACAAGATTGCCTTCAACAAAGATGAGTTCATATGGCTCAACCTTCTCGTTGTTGAATGCTCTTCCATCAACGAGATCGTCTTCACTAGTGGATCTGCTCCTAGACTCGAGAAGATTGTCTGGTCATCTCACATATCTGTCTCTGGCGTCGAAAAACTTCCTAAACTAAAGGTGCTCGAGTTCAAAGGTGTCAATGTTCCTGATGAGGTGATTGAAGCCATAAAAAATCATAAAAACGAACTCAGTCTTAAATGTGATGAGCCAGAAACTCAAGACCACGCAAAAGGATATGAAGAAGAGGATGACGACGATGATTTGAGATTCCCTTACTGCTGGAAGAAACATGTTTGATGTCGGAGGAGCCTCTTTTTCTATCCCACATGGCGTGGTTTGTTTGTGGTTGTGTGGCTGCCTGTTGATTTTCTAATTGATGTGCGGGTGCATGCGCGCATGTTAGTGTGGCCAGTTACTTGCTTTATATGAGAGCTTTGTAATTGTCTGTGTGTGAGCATAAGGGTTGTGTTTACGCTCATAGTTTTGAATTTGTGTGGCTTTATTTCCTCTGTCAGATACTATGTCATCCTTTCATGTATGGATTCATGTAATAAGTGCAATGTCTGTGCACACACAGTTGACCTCTTATTAATGCATCGTGTGCTACAATATGCATTGAATGGTTACTGCAGATCAACTATGAAGTGGTATACTGTTATGTGTCATAATATTTTTCTATCTTAATGTAGTCGCCACCTGCTTCACACTAGCTGTTTGCATATGCCTATCTAGGTACTTTGAAGTAGAGTTTTATTCAGATTAACAAGCATGTATCATCTACACTCTGTTCTGTCTGTACCTTCCAATTGCAGTGGCAGCAGTAGTACTCAAAGAACAACTGAGTTTTTTTAATAAAGAAAGAACAACTGAGTTGAATGATCATTTCCTGAGCACTGCCACGCGTCAAAGTTTCATAGCATGAATTGTAACGAATCAACGGCTTCAAATAAGTGTGGAAGTATCACCTGACATCAGTGCCATCAAACTCGATCATTCCCTGAACAAGTGGTTTCAGCTGTATCTTGGTGTGCATTTGTTTGCTCTGCAGCGATCGTCCTGAGCGTTGCCATGCATCAAAGTTTCATAGCATGAATTGTGATGAATCAATATAATAGCTTCAAATAAAGTGTGGTAGTATCACCTGACATCAGTGCCAATAAACTTCAGAAAATCCATCTTGGCTAATCGATTCCATGTACTACATGTAGCATCATGATCCTCAACAGTCACAAGAGTACCCCAGTGCATACTGACACAGTGACACTAGTAAGACCCGGATCAATATTTGCAGGGGTTTGAGGTACTCTCACCAGCTCCAGAGGAGCGATCCGCTTCAGTGCGTGGATAACCTGAGGTGGAATTAGGATAAAATGTAGTACAGCTGCAGCCGCCTATAACTAGCCTCGTAAATTGCACTTACCATGATGGCTAAGGGGGATTTGACAAGGTGTTGCAGGCGTCAATTCGAAGCTCACTTGCTCTAAGCCCACTCTGGAGGCTATATTGATTCAGATGAGTTATAATGTGGGATAGAATGGATACAATTTATGATACAATATTCTTCTTTCTGCTACCTCTTTCATCAAAGACCGCATAGCGCAGTGGATTAGCGCGTCTGACTTCGGATCAGAAGGTCGTGGGTTCGACTCCCACTGTGGTCGACAAAGCCCTTTTATTTAAATTTTTTTTTCCGTTTCGTTTGCGTCGCTCGTCCTCGCTGTTCTCACGGCAAGAACGCGACCTGTCTTGCAAATTGCGACTTCGAAGACAATATTTGTAGTTGCACCATCTCCAACTCCAAAACTAGGACATTAGCTGTTAGCCGGTTACCTGTTAACATTACGGTCTCAAATTTCGTCGTAATAAACATAATTTTGGTATGCATTGACCGCCTTCACAAGTGAATTTTTATCCCAGGAGAACTGGAGCCTCCTTTGATGCGAATTTCATAAGGCTGCGGCAAGATTTATTTGGGCTCCTGATAGATTCGGGCATTCGAGATGAATGTTCGTCCCAATAATCCAAGGTCATAAAGAAAGGAAAGTTTGCTAAACGTTAAGATGTATGTTTTCTGCATTTACAGCTGTTACATGTGTTCATCAGTGCACACGTATGCAAGGACAAACAAATAGCAAATGCCTTGCCCAGTTACACAGTTCAGCCCGCATCTCCTAAAACAGTGACAATCTGACAGTGTGACAGTACAATCAAACAGCTTTATATACACATCAACCAGTGCATTTTTCTGACAAATATTACATGTTAGCGAAGCAAACTGAATCGAATTGTTTTCTGGTGCTCGATCGTGATGTCAACTTTTCAAATCCTCTTCGAGCTCGTCAAACTCCCACCCGCTGATCTCCTCAGCTGAATACTCATTGTCGTCTTTCCCGAGCTCTGACCCCAGGGTTGCAAGCTCTGCGTCAGAATCGAAGTACTGCTCAGGTTTCATGGGAGATTTCGGTGAGTCAACGTGTGCAGCTTTCGGTGTAGCAGGCGCCTGAAGAGGTGAAGGACTCAGTTTGGATCCCTCAACAGGTAGTGGCTTCGCTTTCTCAGATTCTATGCTTAGCGTTGGCCTTTCTATAGACTCAAACGATTCCCTCAGTTTCTCAATCTCATCGCTTAAGTTTTTTATCTCTGGGTCATCTCTCCTGAAGAAATATGTGAAGTCTCATGGAGTAAGATAACGATAGTGCAAACTTGAAAATAATCCACGAAATATTGAACACCAGATGGTTACCTCGAATTAGCACCTTGCTCAGAATAAAACAACTTCTTTATGTGGTCAACAATGCTGAAAGCAATTATAATCTGAAAAAGATGGTTAACATTATTTGACAGTTTGGCCTAGTTTTTTTAAGGTGAAAAAAAATCCCAACAACTTTAGAAGCTACAAAAATACTTCTTCAAGTAAAATTATCTCTACATATGAATCCTGAACCCAAACCGAGCCATCGCATCGCGCCACATCATCCACAATCTCTCGACCATTGGATCGACCAAGCCGACGGCCCAGATCAGCCTTTTCCCAATTTGAAGCAACTCTAGGGCATAAGACCTCACATGTGGGACCCGCTTGTGTGGGTCCCACAAGTGGGCCCCACCATGGGTCCCACCATGGGCCTGTGGGATCCACATGCAGGTCCCACCGTCCGTGGGCCCATTGAACCCATTATATATGGGCCCCACTATATTTTTTTAAAAAAAAAATCTGAAGATGTATGTTATAGCAACTTATTTGATTTTTTCAATATAATATCATACCATTTTATTTGAAGTATTTTTATTTTATTTATTTAAATAAACATAACTTTTAATGATTCGCAAACATGTTCACACACGATCCGTCGTACCTACGATTTGCTGATACATCTTCTAATTAAAAAGGGTTCAATGCAAAAAATACTTAAAATTTGAAAACCTAATGTTTTGCTACAAAACAAAAAATTAATTCAAAGTGTTTTGCTAGTTCGTTCACAAATGTTTATATGGAACCTGTTGCCTCTACAATTCAGACATCAAGAAATCTTCAAATTAAAATGTTGAATATTAAAGTACCTCAGAATTTCAAAATCAATAAATTTGCTATAGGGCAGGCTTTAAAATCCAAATCTCTTTTCCAATTCTCCTGTTAAATCTAATATCTGAACGACAAAAACACCTTCATATTTAAAACTTTTTGATATAAAAATTGCTCCAAATTCCCAAAATACGTAGAAAAATTTAAAATCCAAAGCTCTTTCTAATTCCCTTGCATAAATTTTTCACGTTTCAACTGAAGATATACTTTAAAAGAAAACGTACTCCACATTCTGAAATCTAAAACCTTTCCACAAAGCAATTTTTTTAATTCGACATGCTTTGATAATTTATATAAAAATATTTATATGACCACAGGCATATTCACTTGCCAGCTTTTCTAGTGATATGTAAAGCAGTGAGAAAGCATGCACAGAAATCAACTAGTAAAGAAATGTAGCACTTGAACTGTATAACCAAGTTAAAGCAAGGTGGCTCAGTAGAACCTTCTTTTCCGTTTCCAGGTATTCCTCTTCAAGGGATTTACGTGGATTTGTCTTCTCTGATGCTTCATCATCCCCATGTTCTTTTGCTTCTTCCCTACAAGGCAAGTAAAATTGATAACTTATCAACCAATAGGATATATCAAATTACTTACATGACAGAAATAGAAAAAAATTGAAGTACCTTGAGTTTAAGACGCCCAGGTTGTCGACATATGTTTTGATACTCTCGATCAACAGGTTTATGACTTCCTGATAAATACAAAAAGAAAAATGTAAGAATACAAGATCAAAAACAGATATAGTACTGCATGAATGCCTCCAGCAGATATGAATAAAAGGTTTGACTTACCTTGAATGCTGAAAGATGATGCTTTGTCAACTTCAGAAAATCACTCACGCATTTCTCCAGCTCATCACTGGGAAGGCGATAACATATTACAAAGAGTAAAACAAGGTGAGCACACAAATTCATCCAGAGTAGCATAGCGAAAAAATAGAACAATAGCACATAGAACAAATAATGAATAACCAAAAATACTGCACGGAAACAAATACCATACCATGTTTTCTTTTCCTTCTGTTCATTGTATGAGGACTGGAGCTTCCACGAGTCCTCAAGAAAACTGATCCAGATCTTGACTACATTAGATTCCGCATTACACAAGGCAATGGATTTCGAGAGGTCATCCTCCTAAGTTGATTTTCAAAAGAAAAATGAGACAAACACTATCTTGAACAACAAAAATGATGGAAAGAATCGACAGGACACGAGTTGATTGAAAATATCATGGGTAAAAGACAGAAATGCACTCTTAGAAATATTATTCAATTAAAACTGAGTCAATGAAACGTAAACAACACCACCTTTTTTCTTCAAGTTTAAATATGATTTGATTGTTTGCTTCATCAAATTGGTCCCTCTCTTCCCTGGTTTGCTTGAGCCGGCCAGTAGCAGCATTTAGTGATATATTGACCTGCAAATGAGGAATTTTCTTTACAAAAGAACATAGTTCAACAGAATTATCAGAGAGAACTTGTCGAATTTCTAGAGCATGCTAATGAGAAACATTACATTATTCTGGTGCGGTATTTTGCAACATCTCCAGCAAGTGCAACATAATGTAATCGCTAATGCTTAATGACATGAGCAGTAGAACTAACTGACTTATCACGAGGGTATTCCTAGTTCAAGTTTCATGGCTCTTCTGCTCAGCAAGAACAGGACATTTCAGATAGAGAAAACAAGAACACCTCTTTTTCCCAGATTATCAAATTTCATGTCACCAACTAAATGCCTGGAAATCCCCCTGAAGCTTGTTTTTCAGAAAAGGGATCTTATCCCAGGGTTCTCTCATAGCCACAGTTCATTACCAATGAGTCTTTATAATCAGACAAATAGATGGGTGAGTTGTTCAAAAGTTTAGACAAGATTTCATACCACAATATGTGTCCAGTATTCTGAACATGATATTAGATAAAAGTAGATCACAGATGGGGAGGCATGCAAATAATGCTACAAGTTACAAGGAAAAAGGTACCTTTTTTCAGCTGCGCCTCAAGCTCATCTCTTTGCTTCTCCAATTCAGTAATCTCGTCAAGCGATTCCTTTATCATGCCATATAAAAGAAAGTAAGACGAGGATATCTTATTTATTACACTACAAGTGGTTGGGAGTATGAAATATACACTAAAGCATATGCATATTTGTTTCATAGCAAAGCGTAGAACAGTAAGCGATGAAAAGTTGATATCATACAGGTAAATGTATGTTATGAGAAAACCAAAATGTGTGCAGAGCATTCCTATTACCCTATAGCATAAAATGGAACAAGAAGCAACAGATATGACTCAACAGATGCATGGGATATCTAAACCAAGACCCTGTTTCGAAAGTTTAAAAAAAAATCAGTGAATATGTGATTTCATAGGAAATTCCCTATCATTAGAGAATCCTATGTTCCAAAATATGCTTCTTTTTGTTTCTACTCTTTCCAAAAGTGCATCAATACCATCCACATATGTGTGTAAGCTAGCTAGCACCCTTACCTTTTCAGCAGCACTGACTTCATTCTCTTTTTTTCACGCGAAAGTTGAGAGCATCTTCTTTCTGACGCCTGGTACAAAATCAAATGAAAAGTAACATCAAGTTGCTGGTACCATGAATTGGCTATCTCAGACGTTCAAAGGAAAATTGGTCTATAAATTACAACACAGGAAAAATAGAAAATACACAAGGGCATGTTTTCATAGAAACAGACAAAATGGTGAGGAGATAATGCATGATCAGAAAAGTAACATATTGACGAATGCAAGTTGTTAGGTTCAAGTACTAAGTGTTGAGAAGAAAGCTATGTAATGTACAACGTGCCAGCTCTGATACTCAGGTCAGGCCATATGACACATTACAATGTCAAAACAAACATATAACTGCTTGGACTAGCATAAAAATTAACTGATTTCCAACTGGATCCTTGAATTTGGATGATTAAAGGAAATCAGAAGCATGTATATATGACAATGGTCAAATGGAGCAAGAGTCTCAACCAAAGCAAACATATTATGCATATGACAAGACAAAAAATTTCCTAATGGAGAAACAATTTCAGAAGGAATACCTGTGCTCCAAAATACGCTGTTTGGCTTTGGAGGATGAACTTGCCAGGAATCTGCCAAGACCTTTAGTTTATCCACCTGATCATTTGTGAAAAGCTGTTTAGCGTTGCAGGCCACAGATATGCAGCTATAAACAGTGTATGTCATGTGCAGTGACTACAATAACTATTTGAAGGTAGACCTGAAAAGCCTTACAGCAACCAACGGTCACCAAAGAAAAAACTAGACAAAGGTATGAGCTACATAAATTCTACCCATGTGAAGCTTCCCAAGAATATATCTGTTTCTCTGGTTCCCCTTTTAAAAATGCCGGAGAGCTATGTTTGATTTCATTATTGACTCACCACTTACAAATAGGCAATGACAAATAAAAAAAGTCTAAACAGGCCTTAACATGTTTATCCGGAGCTGCTAGCTCCTGAAGCTTGCCAAAGGGATACTCCAACGATGCAAGAGTTTTTTTTACAAATCTTTTGTCAAGTCTGCCAACTATGTAATTAAAAGTAGAGAATTATCACATAATCAATCAAAATGTCAACAGGAAAATGAATGCTCCTATTATTGTCATATCTTATGTGGAGGCTCTGAAGTCCACACTTCTTAAGAAGTAAGAATTTAATAAGATAATTAAAGAACTACAAACAATCCAGAGCCTTGCAACTGCAGTAAAGGGACTCAGCAATGAAAATTTCATGGATAAGCCAAAGAAAGTTCAAACAGATGCAACATACTCCTCAAAGCCCAGATGATTGCAAGGATAATAGCTTAAAGTGCTCTCCACAGCCAATTCAAGGGATCACAAGTTAAAACTGTAAGAACCTCCAGCATAAAATACAAACTGCCTTCTGAGAATGAATCTCCAGGAATTCCAGGAGTTAATTGTTTTCTCTTCTTCAGTAGAAGCTCATTCAACTCTGAGCATAAGACGGACTTCACTGAAGTGCTTCTTTGAAAGCCTGGAGAAACCAGATATCAAAAGTTATCAGGTCTTTCGGACCTTAAAAAATGAAAATCACAGAGACAATGCTTGCAAGATATACTAAAACAGATCAATAAGCACTTTAGTCACCAATACAGACACTATGAGGTAAGTACGTGTGTATCAACATTGCAAGGGAATATTTACATTTAAAAAAATAATTGCAACGTTTCCCAATGAACATATAAAAAGCTATTCTCAGCCAGAACTTTTTTGAAAAAAATGGCTGCATTTATGTCCAACAGACAAAACCAGAAGACTACATGTACGCCGGCCCCCGAAAGAGTGCAGGTAAGTTACCTCAAGATTTGCAACAGTAATTCTTCTCTGTGTCTTAATCTTGATCTTCAGTTGATTGAGCCTCGTGACTTCTGCTCTTCTCATCTAGTTTCGCTGCAATTCTAGGGTTTCAGCATCTATCCTGAAATAAATATACACAGTATGCAGAATAAGCAAATGTAGCCTGAAACCATAGACAAAGGATATACCACATTAAAGTATTTGAGACCTTTCTTGCTCGTCACGGAAATGGCAAAATTGTTCCTGTTATAGTCCATGATATTTGATATTTCAAGTTACGAGCCTTCAGATATGGCAATTGGGTAGTCTGTACACATTGTTCCTTTTGGTGTGGTTACTGATTAGTTGCCAAGAAAATTAAGGGCCTGTTTGGATCCACACCAGCTAATTGCTATCGAGCTAATTTTAGATCTGCCTGGTCGAGGCAGCTACAGAGAGACTTATTATCTGGAAATTAAGCTGGGGCCTGTATGGATCCAAACAGGCCTAAGACATAGTATTACCAAAGAAAGTATTTGTAGTTAACC